>VXBP01008005.1:166418-330736 GCA_013400115.1 Rhinopomastus cyanomelas | reverse complement strand
GGCCTTTCCTATTCGGGGGGGGGGGCTCTATTCTCTTCATCATCTTTGTGGGGAACTGCTGGGCTTGGAGCCTTCAAGATACACCCACCCTTAGCATCTCCAAAGCTTTGTGCTGCAGGCAGTTAGGATGGGTGAATGTGTAAGTGAGTTGTGGGGGTTTTATTACTATAGAAATAATTATAATAAAAATATAGAAATAATTCCTACAGCTTTTCCTGGGTGCTTATCTGGGGGGATAGAATTATAGAACCAACACAATCATAGAGTCATCCTCAAGGATGGAAAAGGCTTTCAATGTCATCAAATCCAACCATCCGCACTACAGTCTCAAACCACTAACCCATCTCCCGAAACACCAAGCACTTGGGTCTGGTGGACAGCTCTAAATGTACCTCAAGCAGTGCTTTTAGACCAGATCCTCCACGTAAATCATGACACTGTCTTTAAAGTTCTGCTCCTCTATCCCACCTGAGGTATGGGGGCACTGAAGCTCAATATTTGCGAGTTGCTTGTGACAACAGGTTCTTTTTCCATGCAGTCTTGGAACTGCAAATGATAAAACACCACTGGAAGTTAATTTTTTAACAGCTGCATTAAGCCTGTCTTGGTTTCTAAGCTGAAATCATGTCGATCAGCTTCCAGTCATAGAATCATCATGGCTGGAAAGGATCTCCAGGATCATCAAGTCCAGCTCTCATCCCAACACCTCCCTAACCCCTAGACCATGGTCTCTAGTGCTCTAGCTACTTGTTTGTTAAATACCTGCCACCATCACCCTGGGCAGCCTGTTCCAGTGCCCAACCACTCTCTCAGCAAAGAACATCTTTCTAAGATCCAAGCTAAACCTCCCCTGACGCAACTTGAGGCCTTTTCCTCTAATCCTATTATTAGTAATTTGGGAGAAGAAACCAGCACCAGCCTCACTACAACCTCCTTTTAGGTAGCTGTAGAGATCAATAAGGTCTCCTCTCAGCCTCCTATTCCCCAGACTAAATAACCCTAGTTCCCTCAGCCACTCTTCATAGGGCCCTCTCCTCAGTTTTGTTGCCCTTCTCTGGCTCCACTCCAGCTCCTCAATGTCCTTTTGATTCTGTGTTGCCCAAAACTGGACCCAGTACTCAAGGTGTGGTGTCATGAGTGCAGAGCACAGGGGAACAATAAACTCAGTTCTCCTGCTGGTTACCCTGTTTCTGATCCAGGCCAGGATGCCTGGGCACCTGGGCACCCTGCTGGCTCCTGTTCAGATGGCTGTCAACCAACACCCTCAAGTCCTTTTCTGCCAGGCAGCTCTCCAATCCTGATAGCTGATCATCACTTGAAATTGTGGAGGAAAAAGGGAAGTTTCCCTGCAAGAATTCAAGCAGCTCTCTGTGTATAAGATGGGGAAGGTGAGGAAACAAAGCAGAATAGCCCCAGATTAAGGTTCCATGGGAACCTTTTAATTTTTAAACCTTTCTATAATTCAAAACAAGCTGCTGAGATCTCCACATGCTGGTAAAGAAATGTTTTCCCATTTCATGGATATTTTTGTTGGTTTATTTTATTGAGAAATTATCACTATTAAGCTGTTGATCAAAGAACTGTGAAAGAAAAACACTGCTCCTCAGTATCTGTTTAAAGCCCTTCTAGAATGTCAGTTTACTTGAAAATAAAATGACTGTTTCTCCCAAACGATGAGACAGCACTGGCCCCTGTTTATTTATACTGTGGCAGCACCCAGAGGCTCTTGTGGTCATGTTGGAGTGTTAAACGTTGTCTGCAAACACACAGACATAGAATTTAACAGCCTTTGTCAGCAGCACCTCAATTCCTAAGCTGTCACCTCCCACAATACAGAACTTCTTAGGACCTCCCTGCAGATAAAGTCCGGTGAAATCACCATCAGTCTCTTTCTTTGGTAATAAATGGGCAGTAAATGGTTATTGTTACTTGAGATTAATGGTTGCTGAGTGTCGGGGAACTGAAAAAGAATGGCATCATTTGAATAATCAGCAGCCAGCATAAGGCTTGAACTGGGGGTAATTATTTCTAGTGAAAGCAGCTGATGTATGTAACCATCAGAACAGATATGACTCTGCCTGGCAGAGGGCAGAGAAGATACTGACTACTTTGAGTTTGACTTTTACTGGATCAATTCAGTAACCTATACCTGAGCCCCTCTTGGCTCAGATGGTTCAAGAATCAATCGTGGTTCAATGATGCCTCAGACACCCTCATCAGTCCTCTCAGAGTGAAGCCAAAGTGCTCTCAGTGGCTGAATTGGTTTTATTTTGTCCATCTTCCTCTTGCTGACATCTCCAGGAGTGAGCTTTGCTGGGTGTTGACTGTGAGTGTAGAAGTGGCAGATTTGGAGGAGAAATCACTGAACTGGATGAGGACAACCTCTCGTTTTTCTAACTTGAAGTTTGGCACCAAAGGATGCAGCTCTGTCAAGGATAACTTAGCCCTGTTGTGGTTGGGATGGATCGGGGTGTAAATCTCAAGGAGTTTGCAAGTAACTGATCACAAACACCAGAGTACTAGTAGGTTTGATAAATCATAGAATTATAGAATCATTCAGGTTGGAAAAGACCTTTGGGATCATCGAGTGCAACCATCAACCCTACTCTACAAGTTCACCCCTAAACCACAACCCCCAACACTACAGCTAAGTGACTTTGAAACACATCCAGGGACGGGGACTCCACCACCACCCTGGGAAGCCCATTCCAGTGCCTGACCAGTCTCTCTGTGAAGAATTACTTCCTGATGTCTAGTCTAAACTTCCTCTGTTGAAGCTTGAAGCCTTTCCCTCTATTTCTGTTGCTAATGACCTGTGAGAAGAGACCAGCACCAACAAGAGGAAGTAAAGAGGTTTTAGTTATAGGAGACTCTGCTCTACAGTGTACGGAGGGCCCAGCACACTGTACACACTCTCATCACCAGGAGGTCTGCTTTCTCCCTGGAGCACAAGTTAGGGACATCACTAAGAAGATTCCTGGCTTAGTGAGGTCCTCGGACTATTATCCACTGCTGATTTTTCATGTGAGTGGAGATGAGCTAGAAGGACATAGTCCAAGAACAATTAATAGGGACTGTAGAGCCCTGAGAAGGTTAGTAAAAGCATCTGGGGCACAGGTTATTTTTTCATCCCTCCTTCCAGTTGAAAACAGTGACAGCGGAGGCAACAGAAAAATACATCACATTGACACATTGCGCCGGGGCTGATGTCATGACAATAATGTTGGGGTTTTTGATAATGGAATGGCCTATACAGCACCAGGAATGTGGGGCATAAATGAGAGACACCTCTCTCAAAGAGGGAAAAGGGTCTTTGCCCAAGAGATTGCAGGGCTGATTGACAGTGCTTTAAACTAGATAGGAAGGGGGAAAGGGATGTTAATAATATTGAGATTACCTGTTCAAAAAGGCAGGATGACACCCCAGGGCTAGAGGAAAGGGGTGATAGTAAGGGACTTCAACTTGTTATTCGTAAACATGATGTAGAAAATGCAGTATGTGTAAAGGCAAACATGCATGAACCAGGGGTTACTGAGGATGAGCCCAGGAGTAAAGGACAAAAGATGAGGGTGAAATCAGTAGCCCAGATCAAGTACATCTACACAAATGCATACAGCATGGGCAACAAGCAGGATGAGCTGGAGGCCATTGTGGAATGTCATAGCTATGACCCAGTTGCCATCACAGAAACGTGGTGGGACTGGAGTGGAATGCTGTGATTGATGGATATAAGCTCTTCAAAAGGGATAGACAAGGAAGGAGAGGTGGGGGTGTGGCCCTGTATGTTAGGGATGGTTTTGAGTGTATGGAAAGTGCTTACAATGATGATAAAGTTGAGTGTTTATGGGTTAGGATTAAAAGGAAGGCAAATAAGGGGGATATTGTGCTGGGGGTCTGCTAGTTGAGGCAGGAGAGGTTTGGATCAGATATTAGGAAGAAACTCTTTACAGAAAGAGTGGTTGGGCACTGGAACAGCCTTCCCAGGGAGGTGGTTGAGTCCCCATCTCTGGAGGTGCTTAAGAAACGTGTAGCCATGGTGCTTCACACCCTGCTACAGTGGCAGGCATGGAGTGCATTAGTTTGTGTTAGTCAAATAATCAGGTATTTAGGTATTCAGGGATTTAGTGGTTTGGTTTTTTTGGGAGTTGTGGGTTTGTTGTTTGTTTTTGGGTTTTTTGGGTGTTTTTGGTCTATTTGTTTGGGGCTTTTTGGTATTGTAGGGTATAGCTGGACTCTGGACTCTCTGATCTAGGAGGTCCTTTCCAACCATGATTATTATGTGATTCTGTGATCCTTTCAGATGGTTGTGGAGAGCCATGAGGTCTCCCCTTAGCCTCCTCTTCCTCAGACTAAACAGCCCCAACTCTCTCAATCTCTCCTCAGAAGATTTATTCTCCAAGCCCTTCATCAGCTTCATTGCCCTACACTGCACTCACACCAGCACCTCAATGTCTCACTCGTACTGAGGTGCCCAAAACTGGACCCAGTACTCAAGGTACAGCCTCACCAGTGTTGAGTGCAGGGGGACAGTCACCTCCCTACTCTTGCTGGACACAGTTTCTAATCCAGGCCAGGGTGGCCTTGGCCGCCTTGGCCACCTGGGCACCCTGCTGGCTCATATTCAGCTGCCTGTCAGTTAGAAACCCCCAGGTCACTTTCTGCTAGACTACTGTCCAGCCACACTGCCCCAAGCTTGTAGCCTTGCATGGGATTGTTGTGACCCAAATGCAGGACCTGACACTTGGCTCTATTAAATCCACACAATTATCCTCAACCCATTGATACAGTCTGTCAGGGTCCCTCTGTGTAGAAGCAGTGACAGTATTTGTAACCTTGTGCTCTTCTGTGATGGGATCAGCAGCCTGGTGGGAGGAGGATCACCAAGCACATCCTGACTTTGTTAACTAACACCAAGTGTCATCCTTGATTTAAACAGCAAAAGGACTAGCTCTGCCCGTAAGAAGCACTGAGTAGCCACATGGTGTCTACATAATAAATAGATTTATAGCATTTCTCCTCCAGCTGCTATTAGTAAGAAAATAAAGACAAGATTGCCTAAATACAAAGGAGAAATGTAATCTCCAGCTAACCATAGTGATATACGGCAGGGAGAAACACAATCCATCTGTGCTTTCCCTGACAATGCTTCCCACCATTTGTTTTAGAGAGAGACATAAAGTTCTCATAATGCAGCTGGATAGCGATGAAATATCCTGGCTACTGTGTGAGATGGAAGGCAGTTCTTGCTGGCTCCTGCCAGCAGTGCTCCTTGAAACATGAACATTATCTCATGTAATCGTTATCCTACCTAGGACAGCTGCAGAGCCTCTCTTTACTCAGCGGCTGGATGTGCTAAGCCCTGGAATAGCTGCGCTGGGGAATGCAGTTACTCCAGATTTTCTCCGGAGGGGAAAGCTTTGACTTCAGATTAGCTGATTTGGTGGTGATTTCTCTCCACGTCTCACAATCTTGGCTGAAATATGGGGTAGACACAGTGCCATTTCCTTTTTGCTCACTTCAGATCAGCTGCTTCTAGATTTGAAGATGGACTGTTTCGTCTGTTGAGTTTTTCCATAGAAGGGTGAGACGTTGGTGGGGCATGACTGGTGCATCCATGGCCAGAGTCCGGTTACGTTCTCATTTACACATGAAGATAACCTTGGTGCACGCCTGTGACACCCAATCCGCTCTGAGCTGTACAAAAGCCCTGCCTGGCTCCAGCTTTAAGGAGTGGAGGCACAATGATCAGAGACGGGAATTTCCAGAGGGAAATGCTGGTGGCATCCCGTTCCTCTTGCTGTTTCTGGCTCAGTGGCCAGACATGCAATTGGGCAGCATCCTGATCCTTCCAGCTGGCTGATCCCATCAGGGCATCCTGCAGGGAGCAGCAACTGAGCAGCAACTTTGGACTGATGAGTGACTCCCTGAGCACAGATGTTCA
Organism: Rhinopomastus cyanomelas; assembly: GCA_013400115.1. NCBI lineage: Eukaryota > Metazoa > Chordata > Aves > Bucerotiformes > Rhinopomastidae > Rhinopomastus > Rhinopomastus cyanomelas. The sequence goes on along the minus strand of VXBP01008005.1, from coordinate 324,795 downwards.
CAGAAGTATTCTCCTTTTGGCAGGAGAATTCAGAAGCAGACTCAAAGTTTCTCTAATACCTTTGAAGAAAGAGAAAACATTTTCCAGTGTGACTGGATCTAGGGCATCATGTCGTGGCGGGGCGATCAGACTGGATGATCTTTCAAAGTCCCTTCCAATCCCTAATGTTCTGTGATTCTGTGATAATGTGATTTGGGTTGACACTATCTTGTTTAATAGGAATTTTTGCTTCCTGAGGAATCTAAGGGCTGCTCCCTTGCAGGTTTAACCTCAATTAGTCCCTTAATGCCTGCATATAATTAGTGTCCCTTAGCTAAACAATGTCTGTGCAAGGACTAGATTGTTTTAATTATTATTCTAACAAGGAGCTGCAACCTGAACTTGCTATTTCAGATCAGGAAATTGAAGGTAAGCACAAAATGTCTGTGAGCAACCATCAAAGAGAATCCTTTGTGGCTTTCTCTCCTGGTGTTAATTAATGCTGCTCAGTTGGGCTGGTTTGCACTGACAATTTCATTTTTGGGAACATTGGGGTTTGCATAAGATTAAAGGCTAATTTTAAACACACTTGGATTAATCCAGGCATATACAGCTCTTGCATAATTCAGAAGACACTTCTTCTAGGTCACTAGGAATGTCCACACTGATTTATAGCATGAAAAATGTTGCTGAACATCTTGCACTGGGAACTGCCCTCCGCGTGGGTATCTGGGCTGAGTGACACTCCCAGAGCAAACAAGATGAGAGCATGAGATGGGTCTGGAGAAGTTTGCTCTGGCAAGGACAAGCAAATAGCTTTAATGCAGTCTGTAGAGCTCTGAACAGAATCACAGAATCATAGGGTTGGAATAGTCTTCTAAAGGGCATCCAGTCCAGCCCCACCACACCAAGCAGGGTCATCACTCACCAGGCCAGACTGCCCAGAGCTCCATCCAGCCTGACCTCGAATGGCTCCAGTGATGGGGCCTCCATCACCTCTCTGGGCAGCCTGTTCCAGGGATTCCCCACTCTCAGATTCAACAACTTATTCCTGATGTCTGGCTTCACTATCCCCTTTTCCAGCTTCAAACTGTGACCCCTCGTCCAGCCCATTTCAGGGGTTGAAAGGTCACTATAAGGTGACCTGTAGTCTTATCTTCTCCAGGCTGAACAGCCCCAACTATCTCAGCCTGTTCTGTATCCTATTCCTTAGGCAGCATCACACTGGAAGAAAACCCAATCCAGCCTCGCAGGGTGAGATTTAAGTGATGCAGTGAGGAATGGCAGAGCAAATCTTCAAAGGAATAAGCACAGAGGTCTCCAGAGTCTCTGCAGATAAGAAAGTACCCAGCCAGTTAAAAACAGAGTCTGAGCAAAGTTAAAATTCCATGAGCACAACACTTTTTCAGGGCCCCTGCCCAAATCCAAAACTGCACATGAAAATGGGGGAGTAAGGGATTGGGATTGCTCTGAGCACTGGGTAGCAAAGACCAGGTAGAAGATGCTGCTCTATGCTCCTCGTTTTACTGCCAGAGAGCTAATTCTGCCAAAACAAATAACACTGATTTCATTGGGTGTCTTCACTCCTTCTTTACTGTTTTCATTCAGCGAACAGACAGCTGAAATACTGCCAGTGAAGAAAAACAGATTTGATGATGAATAGTCCTACACCATGAAAAACGAGATTAGAGGAATGCCTAAACTAATTTCGGGTTATTGCATTACAGTCTTCATCTCAAACTAATTCTCAGTAGTTTTATTCCAGGTTTATGGACAAGAAATTTAAAGACAGTACATTTTATCATCTGCATCATTCAGTCCCTTTTTCTTTTTAACTGAAGCTTTGCAATGTTCTCTTTAATTTCCAGGAGAATGAATTTCACCTTTTATAACATTCAAAGACAATTATGCTGTCTTTATGATGAATGATGTCACCCTGATCTCAGCAATAAAAGAGGATGTACTAATGCCAATAAATATATTAACTGTATCAATCATCCTCCTGATTCTCCCTCTATTCTGTTGTTGAGAAGAAATAGCATGCAACCTTGAGCTTTTAATTGGTTAACACCACCATAAACACCACAATGGCTCTTTAAATCTTCCTTTTGTCACCAGAACGGAGGAAACATCATGAATAAATAATTTGATACTGGGGCAGAGCTCGGCACTGATCTATGGGTCGTTCAGGAGGTGAACTTGATCTGGAGATTTATTCAAACTCTACAAGGCAGTTGGGGTGTTTGTACTGGAAATGGCTGTCTAACACAATCTGTTTCTGCGTGCCCTTCCAGTTGGAAAAGTGCTCCTCAACGAAATGCGGTTGGATATGAAAACATGGGCTGGGTTCCACTGACGGCAGGGGATGTGGCTTTTTCCTGATGCAGTAGTTAAATCCTAAGTACTAGAAAAGTAGGATTTAAACGAAGAGATTGGAGCATCAGGCACAGGAAAGATCACACTGGAGGAGAATCAGTTTGTGCAGAGCAGCTCTCCCAGGAGTAGCCAGCGATACTTTCCGTGCTCTCACATCACAGCATCCCACATCCCTGAGTTTTACTCCCATTTGACAAGCTGCGAGTCCCCCAATAGTTTATTTTGAACTTCAACAGCTCTCTTGAATGAGATTTTAATTTGATATCTCACAACGTTGCCTTCAAGCCTTTTCCAACCTAAACAATTCCAGGATCTTATGGTTACAAGCTCGGACTGAGCTCAGACTCTGACCCAGGGAGCACAAGAGTTAAACACGGGCCCTGAGCACAAAAGCAGCCCTTTTAGTTCCCTCTTATTTGCACATTGATTTTCCGGATGGAATCTGATGTGAAGAACAGCTTTCCAGGCTCCTGTGACACAGTACCAGGGTGATGGGCACTGTCTGAGCCCAGCTTCCCCAACCGTGAGCGGCTGCTGCCACCTCGTGTCCTCAGGCAGCCAGGAGCTGGTGGAGGACTGAGCACGCACTTCATCACAGTCACAGAATCGTTCAGGTTGGAAGAGACCTCCAAGGTCATCCAGGCCAAACATCAAAGCAACCTCTTTCTTCCCACTAAACCCTGTTCCCCAGGGCCACATCCACTCGTTTTTTGAACCCCTCCTGGAGAAGAGGATGTTAGGAAGCCCTTCCTCCCAGAAAGGGTGATCAGACTCTGGACTGGACTGCCCAGGGCAGTGGTGGAATCCCCATCCTTGTAGCCAAGGTGTTTAAGGACAGACTGGCTTCAAGATCATCAAGTCCAACTGTCTGCCCTACAGCCCTGAACAATTAAACCAAAGAAACTTCCAATCCAAGAGCCAAAATGGGAAAAATCAACAATTGTGACACTGGTCAGTGAGTTGGAGTTACCAGTCAGCCTTCTATAGCAAGGTGACATTGTAGGAGAGGGATGTCCTCGGGTGTGTGGAGGCTCATGGGTTTGGAATGATAAGAGTGCAAAAGAAACAGAATCGTAGAATCATCATGGCTGGAAAGGACCTCCAGGATCAAGTCGAGCCCTCATCCCAACATCTCCCTAACCCCTAGACCTTTCCATGAGGAAGGGCTTCCTAACATCCAACCTAACCCTCCCCTGGCAGCTTCAGGCCCTGCCCTCTATTCCTGGCGCTGGTTGCCTGGGAAAAGAGCCCGACCCCTACCTGACTACAATCTCCCTTCAGCGAGCTGCAGAAAGCGAGAAGGTCCCCCCTGAGACTCTTCTTCTCCAAGGCTAAACACCTCCAGCTCCCTCAGCCTCTCCTTATCAGACTTTCCCTCCAGTTCTTTCTTCAGCCTCGTTGCACCTCTGGACTTGCCCCAGCACCTCAATCTCTTTTGCGATGACAACATCTACAGTCTGAGAGCATCATTTACAGGTACAACAGGGCTAGAACTAACTTAATAGAGCTGAAGATAGACTGAATTATCTTTTAGCCGTGAGAGAGCCCTCACTGGTCAAAACCAATGTAATCTCCCCTAAATTTAGTAAATGGGTGGTAAATCCATGCTGAGGTTTTTTGATAGCAATTAGCGTATCCATGGCAGGTGACCCACACATGGTTGTTCTTTAGACAAGGTAACGAAGTGCTACTCAGCAGCAATAATCAACAAAAAGCTGCAGAGATGCACAAAATAGACAGTCTTTTCCCCTAATAACTCTGAAACAAGCTTAGAATTACCTTACAGCTGCCTGCACATCTACCAACTGTAGCTTTTACAGTCAGCAAAGGACTTGCAGGCAGTTTTTATGATGACGATGATACAGAAAGAAAAACACTTTTATGGGGGGGTCTTTTTTTTTTACAAACAACACCCACAGTGTTGGAAGACAGCAGGACATCAGCGAGATCTGCAAACACGGTACAGAATGTTCCTGCCTGTTCTTTGTGCAGAGGGGAATAAATGGTGAGGAGATGAGAATAAAGATGGAAAGCCTTCACAGACTCACAGAAAATTAGGGATTGGAAGGGACCTCGAAACATCATCCAATCCAATCCCCCTGCTGCAGCAGGATGCCCTAGATCCAGTTGCACTGGAACATGGCCAGGCGGGTTTTAAATGTCTCCAGACAAGGAGACTCCGCAACTCCCCTGGGCAGCCCCTTCCAGGGCTCTGTCACCTCATTGGGAAGAACTTCTTTCTCAGATTGATGTGGAACCTCTGTTCCAGCTCACACGTGATGCCCCTTGTCCTGTCATTGGATGCCACTGAGCAGAGCCTGGCTCCTTCCTCCTGACATCCATCCTTTCCATATTTATCAACATTAATGGGGTCACCCCTCAGTCTCTTTTTTTCCAAGCTCAAGAGACCCAGCTCCCTCAGCCTTTCCTCATCAGGGAGATGCTCCATTCCCTTCACCATCTTTGTGGCTCTGTACTTGACTCTCTCCAGCAGTTCTGTGTCCTTTTGGAACTACTTGTTTTTCTCTCTGCAGGGGAATAAGTGGTGAGGAGATGAGAATAAAGTCTTGCAAAACAAGAAGAAGGGTAATGGGTGTAGTTAACTGTCCTTGTCTTTCTTTAGAAGAAACTCAGCAAATAAAGAGAAGAATTGGGTAGAAATCCACGAAGAATGAATTTCCTGAATCAGTGTAACTGCATTGTACCTAGGAGTGTGGGAAAAGCCTTTCACTGGATGCATTGAGATAAAACTGATTAAAAATCCCCACCTAAATGCCCAAAACAATAGGAATGAGGTATGAGAGAACACGGGGGGTTTTTTTCTGAAGAAAAATAAGACCCCAGATAGGATTTTATGAAATATCACTCAGCGCGTTCTAGGAGCAGCTGCAGGATGAGTCACTTCTACTGGTATCACAGGAGATGTGTCGGGGAGAGAAGCCTGGCTCTTGCCAGCTCACTCTGCTTTAATATAAAACATTATTCACCTGCAGCAGAGAGAGTTTCCCTGTTGGACGATATGAGTAAATTAACTGTGGGCATCCTCCATGCCTGCTGCTACACAAGTACAGGTGGGAAAGGAGATAGAATTACAGAATCATCTAGGTTGGAAAAGATCTTCAAGATCATCAAGTCCAACCATCTGCCCTCCAACCCCCAAATCCTAATGCATCTCCTGAAACACACTGGCTACCTCTTTGCTGAACCCCTCCAGGGACGGTGCCTCTGCTCCCACCCATGGCTGCTTGTTCCAAGTCCTCCCCAATCTTTCTGGGAAGTTTTTCCTAAGATCCAACCTGAACCTCCCCTGGCACAACCTGACCCCATTTCCTCTTGTCCTCTCCAGCAAGATGATCACTGAAACCCCTCTACCCATTGACGGGGTTTGCCTTGGCTATCAGTTACCACTTTTGGTTTGGGTTGCTGCTCTCAATGCCCCGATCCCCGTGAGTGCTGGTACCAGCCTTTGTTGACACTCTGGAGCCAGCAGCCCTGGTGCCTGTGAGTTTGTGGCAGTTCTGAGCCAAGCAGTGTTTGAATTCAGGTGCATGCGTTAAGCAGGTTGGATGTCCCTTTGGAAGTCTGTGAGAAAACACCCTTCCCCGCAATGTGAGATGAGGAATTTGAGTTCTTACCTCACAGGTCCACTAGATACATCAGAAAGGACTGGTTGCTCCAAGTACTGCTGTGGTCCATGTTGGATTGACTGATCCACTTTGTACCCTTTAATGACAGTCTGTCCTGTAACTGTGTGAGTCCTCTAACTTTGGGGTTCCTCACTTCTCTTTCCCCTGGTTCCCAGAGTCCAAAGCTGTATACTATGGCCCGTATCAGCATTCATCTGTTACTTCCTCTGGTCATTATTTCTGTGGCTCTGCCATGGCTAGACCTTGACCTCTGTTGGGAGACCTCTGACCTTCACCACCAGCACTGCATGGGAAGGCTGCGTTTGGCCTTCCTGTTCTCTTGGCTGCTTCAGTGTCCTGTTCATGTTCTTCTATGGGGTCTCAATGAACTACCCCAATCAGTTTCTCATCTCTCCAGCCTGTCCTCACAGGCACAGACTCTCATGGCTATTACAGCCAAGCCTTTTGATGCTCAGTGAATGTCCATGGGGTGATACCATCTGCAATGGGACTGAATATGAGTCTGCATATCACATCCTCAGTGATTTTTGTGTCCTTATCCTTCTGGATACAACACTATCCTGTGTCCAGAGAGCATTCTCCCTCCAGACAGTGTTCTCCAGTTGCTTCAATTTTCAGACACTGCAGCAGCCCTTGACTGGAGAAGCAGCCTCTTGTCAGAAGTGATTTTGCCTTCTGTGTCATGCTGGATTTCACAAGGTTACAGAGCACCATCAAGTACTTTCTTGTTACTGGTTACGTGAGCCCATGCATCCTGACCCTACTCTGTGCACGCTCTCAGGCCATTCATTCTTGCACAGCACATCCATCTCTGCTCTGTCTCTGTGTTACAGCCAGGCTCTAGTTCAACAAGCACTTAAAGCCATCTGAGCTGCTAAAAGATTGTATTAGGTTTGGTGTTAGGAAGCCCTTCTTCATGGAAAGGGTGATCAGAATGGACTGCTCAGGGCAGTGGTGCAGTCCCCATCTCTGGAGGTGTTTAAGAACAGCCTGGCTGTGGCCCTTAGTGCCCTGGTTTGGTCGATGCAGTGATTTTAGGTCCTGGGCTGGGCTGAATGATCTCAGAGGGCTTTTCCAGCCTCAGTCATTCTGTGATCCTGCCATTCTCATCCCTGCTTCGCCATCTCTGTCTCCACAGCATCTCCTCCCAGCATCCCAGCCTCATTCAGTGATGCTTTTGCTGTCTGTGATGAAAACTGTGCCATCAGTGATCACAGGTGACCCTGCTGCATCCTGAAGAAAACAGCCAGTGGTAGGTCCTGTGCCCTTTCTTCCAGCTGCCAGATCTCTCCTCCCAGGTGCTTCCAGCTGTGTCCTTCCAAGGCACATGGTGTCCCCTCTCACTGTCCCACAGGGACTTACAGCATCCAGAGAGGGGCCTTGCTTCCTCTTAAAGGAGAAAATCTGAAAAATAAGAGATGTGCTGTCTGAAAATGGGTTTTGTTACTGTTCCGACCAACCTGACAACCCCTGGGACTCACTAAGGCAGAGACACTTTTTTTCAAGGGCTTGTAAACTCCACCCAGCACAAAGCATGCTCATGCTGGAAGTTCCTCGAAGTCTCTGCAGAGGTCCTGCTGGCTCTAACGACAACCAGACCTGTGCAGCACATGTTGAGGTTACACAGTGTCTATCACTGGTTTTTAATTCAGTCAGTGATGGAAATGCCAGGGCTTCTCATCAGCCAGGGAGACATGACCCCTGGAAAGCAGCAGCTCCTCTGCCACACCATCCCTTTATATTGCGCAGCCTGTTATATCTCTGTAAAGCAGGGAGCCATCACAGCCCCCGAGCCACGGCCATCCCTTGACAGAACTAGTCTGTTGTGCCTTGTGTGTGTGACGTGAAGAACATCAGTCATGGAGAGACAAGCTGCAGCTGAAAAGGTCACTGTGGCAGTGAAAGAAATGTTTAATTCAAACAGAATATCCCTTACACCTCTGGCAGTGCCCAGAGTCTCTTGTGCTTTCCTCTCCCTGAAGCTCAGCACAGTGTGGTACAACATCAGCTGCAGGCAACTTGTCTTGCAGAGCCCTTCCAGAAGGTACTTTGGATTTGTTTTAATGATATCTGAACTGAAGAGCAGGTTCTGTCTGCAGGTCCACATCCTTCTTGTGTTGGGCTAGATGCAGGATCCCAGGTGAGGTTTCACCAGGTCACAGCAGAGGGGCAGAATCATCTCTCTCCCTTGCTCTGGCTCTGCACAGCATCATCCTTACTGGAGGTACTGGCTCAGGGGCTTGGGATAAGACTTCTGTGAGCTCTGGGTAAGGGACCATGAGCTTCAGCAAACTGCCTGAGCCTGAAGTTTGCTGCCTGAATCTGTAAAGGAGCTGCAGTCCAGGACCCTGTTTGACAAGAGCATCCATGGAAAGGGCAGAGGAAAGGCCTATGTTTCCTTTGACTCCCTAATTTTCCCAAATTCACTTTGCAGCTCAGTATAAACTTCTGGGGCTCTAACCCTGGTTGGCTATCCCTCCTCCTCAGATTTGACACAATAAGGGTCTGCATTCCTGGGAAAGAAGTGACAGAGGGAAACAGAGCTGCAGCAGGAGTTTGAAGGGTTAGTGATTCACAGACAAAACTCAGTGTTTTCTCCCAGTGTTTTCTCCCTAAAAGCTCCTCCTTTTCCTGAGCATCTCTGTCCCTGCATACTGGTGGGACATACTCATTGCCACCGAGTCACTGCCCTGCAATGAAACATCTCTGCTGCCAGGCTCTCGCTTATAAGTACAGCTGTTTGTTACAGAGCATGGTCCCTGGGATTTTTAGCCATAAAAAAAATCATCTAGAGCAAGATAAAAATAAATTCCTTCTTGCTGTGACACACGTGTAAATATTCATCCCTCTGCTGTTCCTACAAGAGTGAAGGATGCACTGGCTACAAATCACAGCTAGAAATACTGCTGCGAGATAGCACCAAGGGCAAGGCCATGCCCACAGGGCCAATATATCTGAGAGAAAATTCACTGCCTACTCAGACCCTCGCAGCTGCTGTCCCACAGAAGCTATACAGGTTCCTCATGTGCTGTAGGAAAACTCTCAGTTCTGACCACCTCCAGCAGCCTCACAGCCTTAAGTTCATGCATCACCCTCTGGCATTTGCTTTTACTTCTATTTAATTTCTATTTTTATTTCTATTTTTGTGTCTATTTTTATTTTTATTGTTATTTTTATTGTTCTTTGTATACCAGTCTGATTTATCTGACTGAATACCAGTCAGATAAATTGTATCCATCAGCTTCCAGTTACAGAATCATCATGGTTGGAAAGGACCACCAGGATCATCAAGTCCAGCCCTCATTCCAACACCTCCCTAAGTCCTATACCATGACCTCAAGTGCTCTAGCTATTTGGTTTTTTAACACCTCCAGGGATGGGGACTCCACCACCTCCCTGGGCAGCCTGTTCCAGTGCCCATCTGCTCTCTCAACTAAGAACTTCTTCCTAAGATCCAATCTAAACCTCCCCTGATGCAACTTGAGGTCTTTTCTTCTCATTCTATTATTAGTAATTTGGGAGAAGAGACCAGCATCAGCCTCCCTACAACCTCCTTTTAGGTAGCTGTAGAGAGCAATAAGGTCTCCTCTCAGCTTCCTCTTCCCCAGATTAAATAACCCCAGTTCCCTCAGCTGTTCTCCATAGGGCTTAGGAACAAGTCAGCTGGACTTTATCCCTTTGCAAAATGCAATCAAATTGTACCCTCAAGATTTAATTAGCAATTGGGGAAGGGATCCATCCGCTGGCTCTAGCTGAAGAAGGCTGTTCCTGCCAACAGGAGTAGGAAAAGTTGACAGCAATCTAATTGGGTCATGTGTGCACAGCTTTAGCTTTTTTCCCTAGTTTAAACTGTTGGAGGGTCATTAATTTCTGGGCCAGGACCCTGACTAATGTAAGTCAGTAGCCAGCCTGACTTCTCTGAGCCCTGCAGTGATGATGGCAGGATGAGTGCTGTTTGTTTGCTCCACTTTAGCTCACGGGCCAGGGGACAGGAGTGTGCTGATCCACAAAAGCTCTGCTGGTGCCCCACAGCCAACACCTTGGCACCATCTGTCTCTTTTCTAAACCACAGCAGGGCAGACAATTGGACTTGATGATCTTGAAGGTCTGTTCCAACCTTGATGAGCCTATGATTCTTTTATTACTCATGGAAACTAGGAATGGAAGCAAAGAATTTACTGGGCAAAGCATCTTCTTCCTTGGAGAGCTCCTGCAATGATCTTTTCTTTCCCAGAACCCTGCAAGATTTAAATCCGTTTCTTGTTCAGCTGGGATTCTATTGTGAAAAAATTGGTTTTTTCACAAGCCAAAACACATTTGAGTCATGATTTCCCCTTCCAAATGGTACGAGCTGGTTTGACACCTAGATCTAACACAGAGGGGAGGCTGTTTCACGTTTTAGAGAAAGCATTTCAGAAAGAAAAAAAGAGGAAAAGAAAGCTTTTCCATTAATTCTGCCACACTTGCTGCTCTCTGTTTTCCCTCTCTGAAGCAGGATTGATCCTCCCCTGCCCAGGATGCATAATGAGCTCATTGCTCCTGAGCTTCCACTCAGGAAGTTCCTCCTGCAACGACAGGACAGGTCAGTGTCCTTGTGTTGTTAATCCATTGAACTAACAACTCAAACCTGGGAGGTTTTTTAGCCAATTATGAGAGAGCAAGTTATTAATGATTAAAGCTACTCAAGCCTGACTTTTTATTTCTTGCTTCAACCCCACTCCCTTTTCAACAGTCATCATCAGATAAAGGAGAGCTCTGATATTGAAACGTTCTTGTACTCACTTGGGCAGGAATTTAGCAGAAATCCTAGTGCTGATGGACTCTCTGTTATGTAGAAGTTGAATTGTTTTTGGAGCAACTTGGTACCTGATAAATGAACCTCAGCCGAGATGAAACCGAAGCCTTGCCTTGTTATTTTCCAGCATGCTGCTGCAGACAAAGAGAAAATGAGGTCGGTATCCTCAAAGGCGAATAAGCACACCAGGGTCAAGGCGTTTGCGTCGCTTTTCTCACCTAAACAATGTCCTGCTCTGGACACCTTCATGCAGTGATCACATCAGCCCTGACTAAGCGGTGGGTCATTCCCAATGTGATGTGAGCCAAGTGGTGCTCTCTAACCCCTGACCAGAAGGACGCACCATCAGGGGTTTGGGATTTTGCTAATCTCTTCAAGCATTTTATGGGTTTTCAGATCTCTCAAAGCTTGAACAGCTTCACAGTCATTTTCACTGGTGTTTAAGCTTATGGTCTTATTTTACAGTGAATAAAATGTTAGGTTTTTCTAGCAGAAGGAAAGCAGCAATCACATACGATCTTCTCACAGTTATTTCAAGCATGTAATAGCTGAAATGGGCTTGAAATGAGAGGTTTTGGTCCATTTGAGCAGTTTTAATACACCTTACTCAAGGTACAAGGTTCCTTTGAGGGCTGCCCAGGTAATCAAGGAAAGAGTATCCTGAGAGGAATTCCAAAAAAGAGCCTAAAGAGGTCTAAATTCAGGATGTCTATCCTTCTTATCCTCCCTTCCTGCTGGTAGTCCCGTTTCTCAAAATCACAGAATGGTGGAGGATGGAAGTGACCTCTGGAGATCATCTAGTCCAACCCACATAGAGTCACAGGATGGCAGGGTTGGGAAAATACAGGTTGGATAAATACAGGTGACTTCACCCCAGATACAGCAAGAAATCAAACATTTACAAGTGTATCTAAAAACAGACATTGTAAGAGAAATACATTGCTTTTCAGTGACTCCAAGAGACATCACAAGCAGGTGAACTGTTTCTTAGCTTTGGGGTTAGCCTTATCTCAACTTCTGTGGCCACTGGCTAGATTTCCACTCCCTGACCAGGCTCACTACCTTAGTTAGTTCCCAGCCTAACCCTGACTTGAAAAATCTCCCCATCAACATTTTCTCCTTGGGTGTAACTTATCATTTTTTCTCTCCATAACTCTGTGCAGATTCACAGAACATTAGAGATTGGAATAGATCTCGATGACAGAGCTTGTGATGCAAATAATTCCTGATGGTATTTTTTGAGGCATCTTCACTACTGTGAGTGCAAATATCATTAAAAGTAACCTAACAACAGAGAAATCACCGCCAGCCAGCAGCTCAAGTGAAGAAACCCTCCTGTATGTAGCAACATGTCAGGAATGAGCAGCACAGAGATTCTTATTGTTTATTTCTTGTTGGGTCTGCAAAGATTTTCCCCAGATTCCACCCATATCATGGAGTCATAGAGTCATAGAATGTCCTAGGCTGGAAGGGACATCTAGAGGTCATCTAGTCCAAACTCCCTACACAGGAAAACTCTACCTAGATCAGGTTGCTCAGAGCCTCATCAAGCCTGACCTTAAATGGCTCCGGGGTGGGGTGCCAACCACCTCCCCGGTAGCCCATTTCAGCCATCAACCATCCTCACAATAAAGTATGTTTTTCTAATATCCAGCCTAAATCTCTCCTTTCCCAGCTTGAACCCATTGCTCCTTGTCCTGTCTGTACGATCCCTATTGAAAAGACCTTCCCCTGCCTTCACGTAGGCCCCTCTCAGGCACTGGAAGGTCAAAAGAAGGTCTCCTTGGAGCCTTCTTTTCTCCAGGCTGGACAACCTCAACTCTCTCAGCCTGTCCTCATATGACAGATGCTCCATTCCCCTGAACATTTTAGTGGCCCTGATCATTTTAGAGGCCTGGTGTTTCATTTCTATTACAGAAATAAAAACCAACACCAAGCATAAAGCTTTGATGTTGGGTTTTACCTGGGCCATCGCCAAACCTGGCCAAGCCAAGCAAAGCAAAACAACTGTGGGGCAGCACCTGCCATTTCCTCTCCTATTTGTCCGATCAGCAAATCTTAAACAAGCAGCTCCTGCTGAAGGTTGTTTGAAATACAATGTTTTAATGAAACACCATAGGAAGTGGTAAAAGTAATTCTTAATGCCCAGAGCTCTTTTGTTCTATTATGCATTGATGAGGGGATTTGCATGATCATTAGGGAATGACTGAAGTTTGGAAGCTTTTTAATGAATATTACATTCCCCTCTATTAATGGGACGAATGACAGTCAATTTCCTTGTAGCAAATTTCTGCCATCTGCATAACTTTTCCCCAGAGCATTGCTAGGAATGAAGGCAAAGAAGGCACCTAAGTAGTGCAAAGGAAGGGATTTCAACCAAGTACAAAGCAAAATATAACTGGAGTTTGAGGTAACTGGTATCTTTCTCCTGTTGGAAGTTTTCTTTATTCTTTTGCTTTCTCTTTTTTCTTGTTTTGTTTTGCAAACTGACCTGTAGTGACCTCTCTTCAAACTCCTTTTGTTTCTGCCTTTCAGAAATATCATCAAACATACCAGCTGCTTTTGTTGTGTTCCCTGAAGCATGTGACACCGGACAGAGAAGTCGGGGTGGATAAGTGGATTAAAAAAACCCCAGTCAGTCCTGCAATGGTTTTCTACCTCCTGGCAGAGTCCATCAGGATGAAGTTTAACAGGGCCAAGGGCCTACACTCTGGCCCCAACAACTCCCTGCAGCTACAACCTGCGGGCTGGCAGAGAGGGCCCTGGCAGGACTGGTTGGCAACTGGCTAAACAGGAGCCCATGTGGCCCAAAAGGCCAGTGGCATCCTGGCTTGGATCAGCAATAGTGTGGCCAGCAGGGCTAGGGCTGTCATTCCCCTCATGTACTGGGCACTTCGGAGGCCTTACCTCAAGTACTGGGGGCAGTGCTGGGCTCCTCACTTCAAGGAAGAGATTGAGGGTCTGTGGTGGGTCCAGAAGAGCAACGAAGCTGGGGAAGGGACAGGAGGGAAATTCTGATGAGGAGAGGCTGAGGGAGCTGGAGGTGTTTAGTCTACAGAAGAGAAGGATCAGGGGAGACCTCCTCCCTCTCTCCAACTCCCTGAAGGGAGGTTGTAGTCGGGTGGGGGTTGGGCTCTTCTCTGAGGTAACCAGCACCAGAACAAGAGGGCCGGGCCTGAAGCGGCCAAGAGAGGGTTAGGTTGGATGTTAGGAAGCCCTTTGTCATGGAAAGGGTGATCAGAGCCTGGACTGGACTGCCCAGGGCAGTGGTGGAGTCTCCATCCCTGGAGGTGTTGAAGGCCAGCCTGGCTGAGGCCCTTGGTGCCCTGGTCTGGCTGATTGTGGTGATTTTAGGCCCTGGGCTGGTCTGGATGAGCTCAGAGGGCATTTCCAGCCTCAATCATTCTACGATTTCAATTTCCCAGTATTTTTATAGTTAATTGCAGGAAGGCCAGACAGACGATTCACCTTCTCTCTGTGAGCAGTTTTAAAGGTTCAACCAGAATTTAACATATCTGAAAGAAGTATCGGCATGTTTCTTACCTGAACTATGTATTTTAAAAGGATACCAGGTCTCAATTAAGTAGGGTCTGATCAAGAAGCACAGACTACCTAGACCTGCTTACAAATGGTTCTCCTCCTTTAATAAATTTAAATCCTGAAATCAGAGTGATTTCTTCCCAGAACATTTCTGACAGCAACTCCCAGCACAGAAGGTGGGATTTGCTCAAACTCACCAGTCAAATCTGCTCAATTTACATCTTTCTTGTCTGTCCCTATTTATTGGGAGCCTATATCCATCACGAGCCCTTTCCACAGAGGAACATAAATAGATCTGTAGTCTTCACAGCAACTGGGCAGCAGTCCAGTAAGTTGAACCACAAAGGCATTAAGAGCCTATTTGTCCTGGAAATTAGGCTTTGGCTAAAAGTGGAATATTTGGAGTATCAGATGATTATTGATGGAAAATATTAACTTTTCCACAGATGAACCCTTTTTTATTTGCAAAGCCATTTATTTAGAAAGCAAATAGTTCTCAATTAAACTGGCAGCTTAATTAATTCTTCAGCTTTCAGCAATTCAGTGCTGCTGTTAAGGAATGACCTGCTGTCTCTTTCTATCTGACACCTTTCTCTTAACCATTAAGCAATATTCTTTGCCTTTCAAAGACCAAGTAAGATCACTTCCTTTGGTTTTCTTCCACCAGGTCACAAATTATTCCTATAGTTTCTTCAGAATTCTTTTAACTCTCAGAATTCCTTACAGGCTGTTTTCTAGGGGAGGTTTTAGAAGCTTGTCTTTCACTTTCAAACACACTTCTAACACAATCTTTCATCTGAAGCTATTGTGCAGGTCCAAGCAGACAGGAATACACCTGCCTGCCTACTTAAAAGGGCTTGCCACCCCCCCATGCACCAGAAGCAACTCTCCTCCTAAGGTCTGATATCAAAACTGTCTGTGCCTTGGGCCTCTGAAAATTACTGAAGTTTCAATTCCTTACTGTTGAAAGGATCAGAGCTAAGCAGGAGCATGGAGCAGGTTCACCAGGTCCATATCAGTACAAATTGTAGAGGGTAGACAGTGCTCCTCAGGCAACAAAATTGCTTCACACTGTAGGAGCATGAAGTTCACATCAGTTGTGGCATGGCTAAGAGTTCTGTGAGCATCACCTGAAATGTGCTGCACATTCCTACAAAACATGGGGATAGGACAAGTAGGACAGGTTCAGGCTAAAAGTGGAGACATTTAGATGAGATCTCAGATAGAAATCCCTCCCTGTGAGGGTGCTGAGGCCTTGGAACTGGTTGCCCTGGGACGTTATGGCTGCTTCACCCCTGGCAGTGTCTAAGGCCAGGTTAGACGGGGCTCTGGACACCCTGGTCTGGTGAGAGGTGTTGCTGCTTGTGGCAGGGGGCTGGCACTGGATGAGCTCTGATGTCCCTTCCAACCAAACCCAGTCTGTGGTTCTATGGTTTCCATCACTTTGGCTGCTGTCTCTCTTGTGGAGATACAAGAGAAGGAAGTGAGCTTTGCATGACCAATTCATGGAGCAATCACAGCTCTCACTGGAGATCTGTTACTTAGCAAACTCAGAGAGCCTTCAGCACATGGTGCATAAATGTATGCATGGGCTCACCTCTTCATGAACCATCAGAGGAAAGAAGTCTTTTCTCCTGGAAGTTCATCCATATGCTGGGACAGATGGCTGCTGAGATACTGGTTTCAGTGGTCTTACCATAAAACTTCCTGGGAATGAATGCTGGGGAGACCTTTCCTTCAGCTGTTCCTCCTGCACCACATGTGGAAGAGTCAGTCATCGTGACCTTCAGGCTGTGGCTGCTCTTGGGAAAGAAAGTAAGAAGAGCTACCAAGATTTACAGCAGAGCTCAGAAGAGAAAGTCAGTCTGAAGATGAGAGGACGCTATTAAAGGAATAAGAATGGTACAATAATTCAACAAACCCAGTGCATTTGCTTGCCTGCTTGAGCCACGACCCAGTAGAGGTTAAGTACTGAATTGTACTGCCAAAATGTTTATTAATCAGAGCAATTACCCAATATTTTGCCACTTCCAGGAATCCCAGATGTAGTTTGCTTCTATTTCCATGGCAGTATTTTGTGGAAACTCTTAAAGATAACGAAATATTCAATTTAGACTGACGCGAAGGTACCTGAATCTGTATGTAGCCATCAAAATCAATTAACTAATTTTCAGAGATGCTAATTATCTCTCAGTTCCTGTGGGGAAAGGGACCCCATGGATGTTTGGAATGTGAATAAACATTTCCTTTTTTTTTATTGGCCTCGCTTCAGGAAACCTTTATCCACTGGGAAGATGTGGGCTGTTAGCTGTTAATTATTGTGCTGACAGAATTCTGCTAAAGGTGGTCCGTAAACTCATTTTCCCGCTGACTCGAGGTTTTTTCCTTACATTTATTAAGGCCATTTAAAGTAACTTGGACACTCATGTTTTTTCTAACCCCTGGTTTAGCAGAATCACAGAACATTAGGGATTGGAAGGGACCTTGAAAGATCACCCAGTCCAATCCCCCCCACCACAGCAGGATCCCCTAGATCAAGTCACACTGGAACATGGCCAGGCGGGTTTTAAATTTCTCCAGAGGAGGAGACTGCACAACCCCCCTGGGCAGCCCCTTCCAGCGTTCTGTCACCCTCACCGGGAAGAACTTTCTTCTCATATTGATGTGGAACCTCCTCTATTAAATCGCACACCCATTACCCCTTGTCCTATCACTAGGTGCCACTGAGCAGAGCCTGGCTCCATCCTCCTGACACCCGCCCTTTCCACATTTATCAACATTAATGGGGTCACCCCTCAGTCTCCTTTTTTCCAATCTCACTCAGCCATATAGCCTCATTGCATGAGCAGATGAAGCTCTCGATTGCCACTCTAATTCTCCAGAATTTCTATAGCAGCAGTGATTTCCCTATGGGAATTTACTGATCCAGATCCTCTCTGTAACCTGGTTCTACAGAGGTTAGAATCCTACCTCCCTACCTCCCTCCAAGGACCATGTGAGTCCTGCAGGCGTTTGATTTAGATGTCTAAACATATAGTGCTTTGTGAGACGCTCTTGTGATCCATTTGAGATCACAGAACCACAGGGTGTTTGGGTTGGAAGGGAGCTTAGAACTCACCCAGTGCCAACCCCCTGCCATGGGCAGCGACATCTCCCACCAGACCAGGTTGCTCAGAGCACTGGTGAGACACAACCTGGAGTCCTGGGTCCTGTTCTTGAGTCCCTAACATCAGAAGGACACAGAACTCCTGGAAGGTATCCAAAGAGCAACTCCAATGATCAGAGGGCTGGAGCGCCTCCTTCTATGAGGACAGGCTGAGAAAGTCAGGGTTGTTCAGCCTGAGGAAGAGGAGGATCCCAGGTGACCTTCTAGAAGCTTTTCAATAGCTGAAGTGGGCTGCAAGAAAGCTGTGGGAGGGCTTTTGACATGCGTGGTAGCAAGAGGACAAGGGGAAAGGGGACTTAAGGAGAGGAGACTGAGGCTGGACATGAGGAAAGATTCTTTCCTGTGAAGCTGGGGAGATGCTGGAACAGGTTGCCCAAGGCAGTTGTGGCTGCCCCATCTCGGGAAGTGTTGAAGGCCAGGTTGGCTGGGGCCCTGAGTAACCTGCTCTAGTGAAGGTGTCCTTGCCTGTGTAGGGCGCTTGGAACTGGATGATCTTTAAGGTCCCTTCCAACCCTGCCCATTTGATGATTCTACGTTCTATGATCCTTTGATTCCCACAGCTCTTCTCTTCTTTTACTAACACAATTGGCTTAAGCACCAATCACTGTATTCACAATAATCTGAACCGATTATGCCCTTCTGGTTCACTCACGAACACCCACCCTGTGCTCGATAGAGAGGGACAATATTGAATATTTTAAAGATTTTCAAGTACTTTAAAATGAAATATTTTTAAATTAAAATACTCAGAATATTTTAAACACTTCTCAGATTCAGCCTCCAGTTTCTTGCTCTATTTAAACCACTGCTCTCCTGCAACTGGAACAAAGTGCTCAGAAGAAAACAACCTTGAATTGTTTTACGACACAAACTTCCATTATGATAAATCTCAAGGTGAGAGCAAACGGGAAGATATGAGCCTCTCTTACAACCACGTTTCTGAATGACACTGTAGTAAAAGATGTTCTTTATAGTCTCTGCTGCACAGAGTAGGCAGAATTTTATTGCCAGCATCTCTCTGACAGATGCCACCACTGTCCTTGTTTAAACCAGAACATTAAACACAACTTGCAAAGAAACCACTTAGCAGAATTTGTGTTAATGAAAGGAAAGTAAACAACACCAACAAATCATCAGGAGAATAATAATGAAACAGGAATTCATTAAAGTACAAACCTTTCATTAAAAATGTGGTGGTGGGATGCTGAACTCCAGAGACCAATCCTGGTAGGTGCAGAACTGAATAGGTTACAACATTGACAAAGTGCTGAGCTCATGTCCCCAAACCGCCCTCACTGCGTTGAGCTTGTGTAACGGCTTTAGCAGTAGAAAGAACCATTTAGAAACAGTTTCCCAAGGCAGTGCCACAGCAATGACACAAAATAGCACTAAAAAGCTCCTTTCTGAGTGTTACAGTCCTGAAAAGAGAAGACACAGTCTCTTAGAAGCAAGAAATTGTTCCCTGTCTGAAATTGTGCCCTTTGCATACATCAAGAAAATAGTAATAATAATAATAGTAGCAACAATACTAATAGCAACAACAATAACTATAATAAAAATAAATATTAATAATATACGAACAATATAATAATGACAATTATTATTATCACATTATTCTGTGGTCTGAAAACCCAAAATGTTCCCTGAATGCCTCAGATCCCTGCTTTGCACTCTGCATTCACCCCTCCTATTAAAATCAAAGTGAGATTTTCTGTGGTGGTTCTGTCTAATGGAGAATTCAGTAAAGACAGTGGGACTGTGCAGTGCAACCATGTGTAGTCATGAAGTTTAGTCCAGTTTTATGCTTCCCCAGTAAAGGAATGGGCCTGTCAGGTTGTTTGGGGAAAATCCCCCTTTGAGTCTTTCTGTGATTGCTCTGCAGAATATGAAAATATTAAAAATAAGAGTTTGTGCAGGATGGTGAAAATGTTGGTAAAAATCCAATTCTGAAAATTTTTGTTCTAAAAATTAGAGTATCACAGAAACACAGAACATTAGGGATTGGAAGGGACCTCAAAAGATCACCCAGTCCAATCCCCCTCACCACAGCAGGATCCCCTAGATCCAGTCACACAAGAACATGCCCAGACAGGTTTTAAACGTCTCCAGAGAAGGAGACTCCACAACCCCCCTGGGCAGCCCCTTCCAGGGCTCTGTCACCCTCACTGGGAAGAACTTTCTTCTCACATTGATGTTGAACCTCTTCTGTTCCAGCTCACACCCATTGCCCCTTGTCCTATCATTCGGTGTCCCTGAGCAGAGCCTGGCTCCATGCTCATGACATCCACCCTTCATGTATTTATCAGCATTAAGGGGGTCACCACACAATCTTCCTTTTTCCAAGCTCAAGAGACCCAGCTCCCTCAGCCTTTCCTCATCAGGGAGATGCTCCATTCTCTTCATCATCTTTATGGCTCTGCACTGGACTCTCTCCAGCAGCTCTGTGCCCTTCTGGAACTTAGGGTCCCAGAACTGAACATAAAATTCCAGATGTTGTCTCAGCAGGGAAGAGTAGGGAGGAAGAGAATCTCTCTCCGTCTACTAACCACCCCGCTTCTAACCCACTCCAGGATGCCATTGGCCTTTTTGGCCCCAAAGGCCCTTTGCTTGCTCCTGGTCATCCTGCTGTCCTTACTTTGCTCTCTTGCAGGACAGTAATTCAATTTTTTTTTTAATTATTCACACGTTTAAGTTTTAGAATTAAAAGCTTGCCATGAACATGTGTCTTGCTGGTGCTTCAACACCTCCTGTTTTCATCTACTGGCTATGTCCCACATTGTTTTCATTGGTTTTGGTTTAGCTTAGATGCCTGGGTATTTTTTACTGCTACTATGTAGATACTTAGGTGTTTCAATACTTCGACAATATGAGTCATCCTAAGTATTCTGAGCCCAAATATGTCTGGAAAGGGGAGAATGATGTCCCTAGTCCTGCTGGCCACACTATTCCTGATCCAAGCCAGGATGCTTTTGACCTTTAGTACCACCTGGGCACATTGTTGGCTGGTGATAACTGCAATAGCATCAGTGCAAGAGGAAACAATCTCCTTTTATACTCCTTTAGACCCAGTAAAGGACCTGAAGAGAGACAAGGCAGCCCATCAGCTGTTAACTTACAGTCTATTTCACACTTCACGAGCCTTTTCTCCACTTTGAGGACTGTGTTGCTCAAACAGCCTTGTCAAATTGCAGTGACTTTAACAGTGTGCACTTGCTGCCTGAGGATGGATTTTCAACCACTCTTTTATCTTCTTAGAGTTTTGTCTTCAACCATCATTTGAAACAGCAAAGTGTTGATTTTATTTTGTCCTAATTGCTGCTAATGACTTCTTGATTTATTTCTTGGCTTAATAGTTTATTTTGATTTATTGATATTTATTTATCTATTAGTTACTGGTTTATTTCTGCCTCTTTCTGTCCTGGAGGTGTTAATATATTGGTCTATAATGCAGTATTGGGAGGGATATTCATTGGTAAGAGCTAGGCTTTGGTATAGTTGTCTTGACTCTACTCCAGTCCAGATCTACTGGACACCTCTACTGGGCAGGGGGAGGTCTCTCCTTGAGTACTGGGGGCAGTGCCAGGCCCCTCACATCAAGAAAGAGATATTAGAAAAATATTCTAGAATGTGAGGGTGGTTGATGGCTGGAATGGGCTGCCCAGGGAGATGGTGGGGGCCCCATTCCTGGAGTCCTTTAAGGTCAGGCTTGATGAGGCTCTGAGCAGCCTGACCTAGGTGGAGTTGTCCCTGTATAGGGAGGTTGGACTAGACCTCGAGAGGTCCCTTAGAGTCTACATTCTATGATTCTATCATTATGGCTAGAGGCCTACACAAGTCCTACATAGTCCTACAGAGCTTTTTATTAATAGCATAATGAGTCCTGGAGCATAATGGAATCATAGAATCACTACGGACAGGAAGGGATCTCGAAAGATCATCTAGTCCAATCCCCCCACAACAGCAGGATCACCTAAACCAAGTCACACAGGAACCCATCCAGTCGGGTCTTGAATATCTCCAGTGAGGGAGACTCCACAACCCCCCTGGGCAGCCTGTTCCAGTGCTCCGTCACTCTCACCGTGAAGAAGTTCCTTCTCAGGTTGATGTGGAACCTCCTGTGTTCCAGCTTACAACCATTGCCCCTTGTCCTATCACTACATGACACCGAGAACAGCCCAGTGCCATCCTCCTGACACCCAATCAATCTGAGGATTAAACACCAGGGCAGCAAAAGAGAGATCTGCTCCAGCTCAAGTAGCCTGTGCTTCTCTGGTCTGATTTGGAGGCTGCTGAAGTAGCTGGAATGAGCAGAGTCATTTCCAGTAGGCTCTGGACCTCTCTTCTGGCTGTGTCTGTGAATCCCTGAGTGCGCAGCAGAGCGGTGTTTGGGGGCTCTTTGTGTTTATGGCTATAAACATAATTCTTCAGTCAAACGCTGTGGAGCTGAAAGCTGCAGAAATCCTCTTGGCTCATATGAAAAATAAGGCTGCTCAGAGAAAAATTAGTTGTTTGGGGTTTTTTTCCTTAAAATACTTTAAAAATGCATTATTTCCATTTATTTTAAGAACAGCTCTTCAACAGTCAATGGATATCTGTACTGATGGATTATCCAGTTGAGGATAGCAACGTCATGATTCCCAGTTGGGTTTTCTCCCACAGTGCTATCAGGTTCCTTTTATCTCAAACTGTTTTCCATTCTTCTGCTTTTATAGCAGACAAACTGAAATTCATCCCCATGGGATAACTCTGGCCCTACAGTTTGAAAGATTCTGTTGCTTAACACCCTTGTCTCACCACACTTCCCAGTGGATGGGAATTCCTTTAGATTTATCTCTTCAGGAGATCTGGCACTGATGTTCTCTGTGAGGTAATATCTGGGCTCAGACTCTTGTTAACTTCACATTGTAGCAGCAGGATGTTGTATCTTTGCTTTTAATGGGAAAAATCATTCCAGGAAAGTCATGGTCATGACTTAGGTTGCTGTCTAACCAGGGATAAATCAAGAAGAAATTAGCTACCACTTATTTCATGTCCAAGGCAGAGCGTTACGTGATCTTTGATCCTCTGAATTTTCCTCAGTGTAGATCTCTTGCCTTTAGTCAGAGCTTCATGCAGAGAATTAGAAGAGAAAGGTGATCACAGACTCTATTATTACCTCCTTAGAGTAGATATTTCTATAGTTGTTTATACAGTAGGATCACTTTTTCTCTCTCTGACCTTGAAATATCTTTCTTCTCATTTTTTTCCCATCAAAGCCTCCAAAACACAAGGTGACCATCTATTTTGAGGCTTCCAGCCCCAAAGTGCAACCTTTTCAAATGTAGGTGAACAAACTCATTTAACAATTTCACAGAGAGAAGTGTCTAAGGTCCCATGGGGCTAGTGGAGCTGCAAAGCAGAAGCTGCAATATTGTGAAGTGAAATTTGTACTGTCCCGGGTTCTCTGCACTACATTTGTAGGAAAAGTCATGGGTGAAAAAGCTATAAGTGAAAAACTGAGCTCCCCAGACTGGAAAATGCCTCTCAGGATTAAATTAAACCAAGGCTTGGTGCTGTTTTCAGCCATTACATTGGGTCAGGAAGTTTTAGTTTGCATACATGAGATGAAGTGTCTTATCTACCAACCCTGGAACAGTCATTTAAACTACAACATCTCCATTTCTGCCTGATACAGGCAGGCCATGATTAATTTGCTATCTCCCCAGGCTTGTGTGCTTCTAAATTTGTCCAGCAAGTAAAGCTTTTAACAAAGAGCTGCAGTTCTGCGTTGTGAAGTCCTGCAAGCACAGAGGATGTGTTCTTGGGGAAGAAAGTCAAAGCACTGCCAGGAAAACTTCATGTGTGAAAACTGGTGTAGAGGATGTTTGGCACAGTGCACACACTGCTCTGAGGATGGGGCAAAAGCTGTGGACACCAGGCTCACCATGAATGACCAGAGTGCTGCAGCAGGACAGAGAGGCAGCAGGGTGCTGGGCTGCATCAACACGGGCCTCATTAGCAGAGATAAAGTCATTGTTCTGCCCTGCTCAGTGCTGATCAGACCACGCCTTGAGTCCTGGGCTCAGCTTTGGTCCCCACTGTGTACAGACGTGGACAGGCTGGAGAGGGTTCAGAGAAGGACCATGAGGATGATCAGAGGGCTGGAAGCTTTGCCAAATGGCTGAGAGAGCCTTGAGAAGACAAGGCTTAGGGGGAACCTTATCCCCCTGTTCCAGTACCTAAAGGGTGGCTACCACTATGGAGTCCAATGGAAAAGAAAAAGGGGGATGGATGTGACTCCTCAAGAGATTCCAACTGGAGTCCAGAAGAAAACTCTTCCCCATGAGAACAATTAACCACTGGAATCATCTCTCAAGGGAAGAGTTGATTGCCCTACATGGGGCAGTTTTCAAACCCTCACCATTTGATGATTCTAAGATTCTATGATCTACCACAGATGAGCACCTCTCCAGACATCAGTGTAATAGAAAGAGCTGTTATCCACAAACTTGTGCAGACAGCTCACGAAAAGTTTGGTTCAGTACAACTGGATCTCTGGCTACTGGTGAAGTTACTTCTGGCTCCAGTTACTAAATTGTTTAACTATTTGATAAGTCATTGGAAATGCAATCTTCCCAGACTGTTTCAGTTTATTACTCTTTTTCAGTGAACTGATCTAAATTAGAATCTCCCAAGATCAATAGTCATTTTTATCACAGAACGCTTCAACGGCAGCATGGAGATTGGATAAATCATCTTTCAGTGCACTCCCAAGTTTTAAACTGCAGATCTACAGTGTGAAAGTACCACAGATTGGTGCTAGGAAGATGATGCATTGCAGCAGTTTCTACCTGCCTGTGGCTACTCTTGAATAAATGCTGTGTTCCAGCGCAGCAATTACTTTAATTGCAGATGTTTTCTCAGACTGCAGCACACATTCCTCTTGCATAAAGCAGGCTGTTTACTTCTACGCTACAACTAGTGTCTCCTCACTGGTTGTAAAGGTGCTGATCAGTTTATTTACACTGTGAGAAACAATGGTTTGGGTTGGAAGGGAGCTCAGAGCTCAGCCAGTGCCAACCCCTTGCCATAGGCAGTGATACCTCTCACCAGACTAGGTTGCCCAGAGCCCCTTGAACACTTCCAGAGATGGAATAGCCACATTCTCCCTAGGCAACCTGTTCCAGTGCCTCAGCACCCTCACAGGGAGAGATTTCTTCCTAAGATCTGACCTAGATCTACTGAAACCCTTCCACAAACCCAATTTTTTTCACTGCTCTGTTATTGCTTCTGCGATTTGTTACCCTATTTCCAGCATCATTCTAGCGACCACAGGAGATGTAGGTGGGTATCGCATCTCCCAGTTCAATACTAAACCAATTGCAAATTGTGCACTTGGAAGCACTTCAATTCATTAAGTCGGGGTTTCCTGTGGTCTGTCCTTCACCAGCATGATGCAGTGTTTGCTATGGACAGAGATGGAGGGAATATGTTTATTAATTTTTCAGACGACCCCAATCTGGAAAAGAGTTACCCAGAGGACTGGAAAATAGGATTAGAATTCAGAATATTTTGGATAAATTGAATAAATGATTAAAACAGAAAAAAACCCCAAGAAGATGCAATTCAATCAGACCAAGAAAGAGGTGTTTATAAGTAGCTCATGATAATCATCTCCTCAAACACCCAACAGCCAAAGCGAGGTGAGCTCTGATATCAAAGATTTGGCTGGGAGGGAGGGCACCTAGAAATTCTCAGGGTGAACAAAAGTCACAACCACCACGCAGTTTGCACATAACTATCTGCTGCCACGAGGTAGAAAGGCAGGGTTTTGTCTGTGTGACGCACAGTGGAAATCTTTCTCCCTTCAGCACTGGCGTGGCCCCAGCTGGACCAGGAGCCTGGCCACCGTGGCTCAGGCACGATGCAAAACCACAGCCTGAAGGAACTGGAGCAGTTTCCTAAAACGAAAAGAACAGACTGCAGCTTCCAAAGCATAAAAAGTAGCTGTAGAGAGGGAAGGAATTAATTCTCCGTTATGAAATGATGGCTTAAGTTACAGGGAGGTTTAAGATAGGCATTAGGAAAAGCTTTCTAATAGCAGCAGTAATTAAGCACAGAAAGAGGCTGCATGAGGAATATCCATCACAGGAGGCTTTTCAGAAGAGGCTAGAAAAGTGAGTGTGAGCTGTACAGGAACAGGCAGCCCAGCCACAAGGCTGGAAACGGGGAAGAGCAGTTCTGGTGTTGGTGCTCGCAACTGGAGAGGATTCCCTTGTTCCAACTGCAGATCTAGTGGCTGTGACATGTCTGTGCAGTGCTAGCATACGGACAACCTGCAGCAAACCCCAGTGGAAGGGTGTTTTTTACAGAAGGCACCTCAAAATGTCAGCAACACATGCAACAAGGCATCACAGCAACCCTCTGATCCATCCCTTAGTGTGAGACTTAGCCCAGATGCTCTGCAGGGACTGAGGGGCAGGAATGCTAGTTTTTAATAGTATTTATATGCAGGAAAATCACAACCAGGAGAGAGAGAGAGAAATCAACTTTGGTAATAACCAGCATGCTCATATTTAGATCCCTTCCTGCAAGATTTTGCTTAGATCAAATGTTTAACTGGTGTTTTAAAACTCTAGACACTGGGGAGAGCAGAGGGAGACTGGTAAAGGAGCTTTCTTTAGAGTAGGAATGAATCAGGTCTTACATTGAGATGATAAAGATATCTAACAAAATCCAGATACTTTTAAAAGAGGGAATTAGATCCAAAATTATGAACGGGCTTTTAAGATTAGAAAAAAGCAAGAGCCAAACTCTTTAAGTGTCATATTAAATGCAAACTTATCAGTATTTACCAGCTTCACGCTACCTCTGTTATCATCAGGTAGCTCAGGGACTTGATTACAGCCATCATGACGACGTGATAATAAAAGATTATGAATAGTTTGTTGCTGACTTGGGAGCAATCTGCAAATCTCATATCATAAGCCCAGCGTTCAGTCTCTTTAACTTTATTATATTAAAAAAGTTATAAAAACTCACTGTGTAATTTTTACTGGGCTCTGTACACACGAGAGCCATTACTTAACTCCTCATTACATTTCCAGATGCTGTGTATGCAGCACATAAAAGGCATCCAGAGAAGCCAGGCAGGAAACAGGCTTATGGTAGGCAGCTCAGGGGTATGCAGCATGGAAAGTGCTGCTAAAACTCTTCCTTATCTGGTGTGATTTCCTTCCCTAAGCTAGAAACCTTTAGACTGTTTCTGGAAGTTGAGCATCAGCTGTGGGGTCCATGTTCTGTCCATTCTGGATGGCAGTCCAGGAGGGCACTGCCCGGGGATCACATTTGTGCTCTGCCCCTGGGAGCCTGTGCTGCTGTCTGCCTTGCAGCACAGTCAGGGTGACCCGTTTGGGTCCCTCATACAGGTACATCACCCCCCAATATGTATTGGGTTGGAAGAGCCCTCCAGAGGTCATGTAGTCCAAACCCCCTACAAAAAGCAGGACCATCACTCACTGGACCAGGTTCCTCAGACCCCCCTCCAGCCTGACCTTGAATGGCTTCTGGGATGGGGCTTCCACCACCTCTCTGGGCAGCCTGTTCCAGAGATTCCCCCACCCTCAGATTCAACAACTTTTTCCTGATGTCTAATCTCAATCTGCCATTTTCCAGTTTCAAATCATGACTCCTTGTCCTCTGGTTCCCTGCTCTTGTGAACAGTCTTCCTCAGCCTTCTGACAGCCCCTTTCAGGGGTGGGAAGATTGCTATAAGGTCTCCCTGGAGCCTTCTCTTTAGGCTGAATAACCCTCATCCTGTGCTCATAAGAGAGGGGCAGTAATGCAGTGCCCTGGACTTAAAACCAAACTTTATGGGTTTTCTTTAGCAGAAATGAGAGAGAACAACGTGTTCTTGCAGAGAAGATCCTACTCAGGTAACAACGTGCAGGAGACAAGGACGTTGACATCTTAAGATCAACTACAATACAACAGGCTTGAGAAATCCCAGTTGCTGATAAGCCTTTATGCAGGATGTCCCTGCAAAATGCTTTAACCAAGTTGCTCTGCCCTTTTCCCAGTTCAAAGTGCAATTATAGGGATGACAAAATAGAAACTGTGTGCCCAGCAGGAGTAGGGAGGTGATCGTTCCCCTGTACTCAGCACTGGTGAGGCCGCTCCTTGAGGACTGGGTCCAGTTTGGGCACCTGAGTAAAAGGGAGACATCGAGGTGCTGAAGCAAGTGCAGAGGAGGGCAACGAAGCTGGTGAAGGGCTTGGAGAATAAATCTTCTGAGGAGCAATTGAGAGAGTTGGGGCTGTTCAGTTTGAGGAAGACGAGGCTAAGGGGAGACCTCATGGCTCTCTACAGCTATCTGAAAGGATGTTGTAGAGATGTTGGTACTTCTCATAGGTCATTAGCGACAGAACCAGAGGGAAGAACTTCAAACTTTAACCTCGTAGGGTTAGACTGGACATCAGGAAGAAATTCTTCCTGAAGAGAGTGGTCAGGCAGTGGAATGAGCTGCTCAGGGTGGTGGCTGAGTCCCCATCCCTGGATGTGTTTCAAAGTCACTTAGATGTAGTGTTGGGGGATCTGGTTTAGGAGTGAACTTGTAGCGTAGGATTGATGGTTGGACTCAATGATCCCAAAGGTCTTTTTCAGCCTGAATAATTCTATGATTCTGTGATCTGCAGGAGCTGAGGAAAAGCAATTAGTCTGAACACCAGTGAAAAACAAAGCAGAACTCCCTGTGTCTCTAACAAACTGTTTCTGAAATGGACCCCCATGACCCAAATATACCTTGGGAAGAGCACAACAACGCAATGAATGCTGCAAGAGGAACAGAGGAACGAATGCAGTAAAGTTACAGTGTTTTATGAGTAGGAGAAAACAATTAAAATTATATCCAGGTAGTAACTTAGGAACCAAATGTCATAGCTGTCTCTTTGGCTGCCAAAATATGTGTACTCTCTTCCTACCAGTCGCTTTCCCCAAGGAAAAATAAACGTATCGAAGAAATACTTGTTAGCAATGCAATTACAGCCTTAATTCCCCGACTGGCTTCAGACATCATAAAAACAAAAACAAGCAGGAGCCCTTTGTAATAGCAGCAGGGGAAAAAAAAACGAAGTCAGAAAAACACAGAGTGTTCAGAGGAAGATAACAATATATTTTATAACAAAAGCTGACACTCTCTTTGACAATAACGTTTGAGAAGCCATTAGCATTTGTTTTTCAATTGTGCTGTGTTTTTTTGCTCTTAACCTACAGTCTAGAACGAAAACTGCTGCTCCTGAGCAGGGCTTTTGGGACACTGACACCCTGCCAGACTGTCAGAAAAGCAAAACACCCCAATCAGAGCACCATGTCTTGGTTTCACTTACTGCTGGTGGTCTGGTGGCTCCAAGGAACTGGGTTAGGACCCTCAGTTCAAGAAGAATGTAGAACTGCTTGAGAGAGTCCAGCACAGAGCCACAAAGATGATGAAGATAGTGGATGCATCTCCCTGGTGAGGAAAGGCTGAGGGAGCTGAGTCTCTTGAGCTGGTAAAAAAGGAGATTGAGGGGTGACCCCATTAATGCTGATAAATATGGAAAGGGCAGGTGTCAGGAGGATGGAGCCAGGCTCTGCTCAGTGGCATCTAATAATAGGACAAGGAGCAATGGGTATGAGTGTGAGCTGGAACAGAGGAAGTTCCACATCAATGTGAGAAGGAACTTCTTCCCAGTGAGGGTGCCTGAGCAATGGAAGGGGTTGCCCAGGGGGGGTGTGGAATCTCCTTCTCTGGAGACATTTAAAAAACCCACCTGGCCATGTTCCTGTGCAACAGAATCTAGGGGATCCTGCTGTGGTGGGAGGACTGGACTGGATGATCTTCCAAGGTCCCTTCCAATCCCTAATGTCCTGTCATTCTGTGATTCTGTGATCCATGAGAGCTGAGATGCTAGGCAGGTAATTCAGAACACTTCTGAATCCTGGCCCTAAGGAAAAAGGATTAAAATAAATCAGATTTTTTAAAAGTGTGAATAGATAAAAATAAAAAAGGACAAAATCCTCACAACACAGACTCCAGTGTCTTTGACACGGGCCTGGAGAGTACTAAGTGTTTCCCTCACCAACTGCTTTGTGCACTTTGAAATACCCATTGCAGAGGACCTCTGCATCATCCGTGGTTATCAGAGTCTTTGTTTTCTTGCAATACTGCCATCAAATAGAAGCTAAAAATATGGAAGTTTAAAAATTCAGTATTTTAATATATCAAAGGTTAACATCTTTCTAATGATTTTTAAATAGACTTGAAATAAGGGTAGATATTTTCCCTTTAACAGGCACTTAACAAGAGGGTACTGCAGTAGTGATTTCACAAGGAGAGGGAAGTGCTTTTTCCTTCAATTTATTTTGCTTCCAGCCTTGGATTCCCAAGTGACAGATGGCTGGAGAGGCTCCAGCTGAAGGCACTTGAGTTGAAGGCACCAGGTAAATGTAAAACCTGTAATAATGAAGCTTCAGAAATCACAAACGCCTGAGCCTCTGGGCTGCTGATGCAGTACAGAGCTGTGTGAGCTGATGACACAGAAAGGTGGAAAAGAACTTTGCAGGTGATGGCTGAGATGTCTCCTGCCTGATCCAAGGACTGACTGCACTGGCGTCTTCAAGTAACAGACGCACCGACCTTCCCTCTGTGCATTTGGCTCAGTATCTATCCTCATAACGACAGGATGGGAGCTCAGGGTGGGTGGTTTTTTCATCTCTGAAGTGTGTCTGTTGAAAACTGAAATGGGATCAAGGATGTGCTGCTTTTACTAATGGAGATTTCGGATAATAAGGATGAGGAGCTTTCATTTGCAGGAGCCAGCATGATGCCTCCCACGTCTGCATTGGATGCAAGTCTTGAGAGATGCCCTTGCCTGGGATGACTAGAGGCGAAGCGATTGGATAGGTGGCATCTTTAAGTTGACTTGGAAACAACCTGCATTACTATTAAAAGCCAAAGATGAATTCATCACGATGGTTTGAATCATCTTTCTGCAGCTGAAATGCCACAGACAGCTCCCATCTTTCTCTCTCTTAAGGAGTTTCAGGTTCTGTATAAAGAGGTAACCCAACTCTTTGTGGAAAGCTCTGTTGAGATTTCTTCCTATCCTGCCTCACAGCCTGTCCCCTGAGAAGAACAACCATCAGTGCTGTCAATGAGAAACACAAAGCAAAGGTCTAGGTTAAATGCTGAGCATGATGTATGGCTTCGTTTTGCTGGGGTGCACCCCAGGCTCAAGACCCTATTGCGAACTGATGGAAACTCACCAATCTCACTAACCACAGACCCATGCTTGCAGTGCTTTGGGACACAAACAGACCAGATCTGAAATCTTCTGAGCTGGAGTTTGAATTTTTCTTCACTTGAGGGTGCTCACACCTGCTAGTTTGGCTCAGCACTGTGCAAAGACTGAGATCCACTGTAAATCAGGTCCCAGGCCAGGCTTATTTTTCAGGTGTCCCCTGCCTGTGACAGGATGTTGATGCTTGCTGAGGAAAGATGAGTTGAGGTGCACAGAAGGACACTGCAATAACAGCAGTATTTATGGGATGAGGAGTGAGCAGAAGCCCCTGTTGGCTGTGAATTATGAGCCTGTGTCAGGTTCTAGCAACCACAGCTCGAAAGTCAGAATAGCAAAGTCATCAAGGTTGGAAAGACCTTCGAGATCATCAAGTCCAACCATTTGCCCTACAACTGCCAAACACTAACCCAGGTCCTCAAACAGCCCGGTTGTTGAACTCTTCCAGGGATGGTGCCTCCACCCCCTCCCTGGGCAGCCTGTTCCAAGGCCTCTCCACGCTCTCTGGGAATAAGTTTATCCTCAGAACCTCCAGGTTTTCCATCCTGAACCTCCCCTGGCACAGCCTGACCCCATTTCCTCTGGTCCTGTCTTTTCTCCCTCTTGGTGGCAGAATAAAACTGCTAATGAATGGCATTTTGAGGGCTGTCAGTTACCAACTGCTTCTGCTCTGTGAGATTTCTGTAGATGGGACCAAACTATTCACCCTTGGAGCTGAGTCTCCTCTCACACCAGCCTTGTCAACCATCCACACGAGGTGTCAGGTCCAGTAAGTGGTTCTGATTATAAAAAACATCAAAGAGGAACTTTTTAATGCCCAGAATAAGTGAGGAAGTCCCAGGAATGAGTCAGAAAAGGGCTACATAGGTGGAGTGTAAGCACCTGGGAAAAGGCTGTTAAAGAAAGGATTTGAGGGAGACAGAGGCAACAGCACGTGGTGGAAATAGAATGTGTTTCTGCTGTGTGCTGGTGTCAGCTCAGAGAGGTGTTTGAGGTACCGTCAGCTCCTTGCCTCACCACTTCCAGGGAGGTGTTTGCACAGCTGACATGTAGGAGGCAACACGTGGATAGACCCAAGTTTTTTCATGTCTGTGATGCACAGACGTGCTCCACTGGCCACCATGAATCTCACACAGAGATGTGCTGCGCCAGCTTGGGGAAGAGAGGGATGATCCCAGCTCATGGGAGGCTGCAGAGTTTACACCCAGCCTTTACTCAGTGCCTGTTTCCCATCTCTCCTGTCCTGGTCTTGATCTGCTTTACAAACAGAAGGTCCCCGCTTTGGATCCTAATAGAACTACCTGCTTAAAAACCACTCTACAGCATCTCCTGTGAAGGCAGAGCACGGGCAGGGCTTGCAGTCCGAGTCTGCAGCACAGACAGGGATGGTGCAAAATTTCCCATTAGCACTGAGAGCAAATCTGAGGCCACAGTGTGAGGGTGGTGAGGCGAGAGGTCTCCTGATCCCCTCTGGGGACTGTGGCTGCTAGCAGAGCTAACAAACTGAATAAAGCAGAAATAACAACCTGCAGCCCTTCCTGGTGAGATGAAGATTTCAATAACCTGTGTTGCAATAATAAACAGTCTCTTCTGCTTCAAACCATCCACAGCAAATGTGCCAGGGGTGGAAATAAGCCTTTAGAGCAATGCCTTAGATTAAAGAGGCTTGTGCCGAGCCAGCATGAGGGAGCTGAAAGACAAACAGTGGTTTGAATGTTTCCAGGCAAATCAGGATGGTTTAATCACCTTCATTCACTCTCGCTGGCACTGGATCCCACCCCAAGCCAGCGACTGGGAGAGCATGCACCCATGGCGTGACCAAAACCCATTGAACATGGAGAGGAAAAGCAAAGCAAAACAAGGAGGGAGGCCTGAGCCACCTGATGTGACCCACTCAGCAAGTCACTGGTTGGCAGATTAGTGACGCCACCAACACTGAGAAAGCAGCTTTCCCTGCTGGTGGGTTACTGAGGAGATTATTAAAACCTTTTCATTTCAAATTTGGCTGAGGTCTCTGTGTAAGTCAGGAGGAGGCTTTTGCCCACCTCTGCTTCCAAGAGAGAAAAGCAAGTAGAAGGAAGAAAAACCCCAAGGAAAACCCCATCAACTTCCCTCATGGCTGCCAGAAAAGGTCTTGAAAGAGCTTGTCTTGTAGGTGAGAGGGACACCAAGAAGTACTCGCTGGCCCTAGACAGGTAACACAACTCTTTCCTTCCTTGCACTGCTTTGTCTCTGGGAGCAGGATGAGATCACTGAGCTGCTGGTGGGCTTCTCTGCGAGTACAGGGAGGTTCACAGTGAACCTGTGAACATCTTTCACTCCTTGTAAAAAATGTTTTGTTTGATTTTTCCTTCCCAAACTTTGTTATTAAATGTTTAATGCATTTACTCGACGCAGCCTGCTCCATCCGTGTCTGTGATGGATTGAACCCATCTGCCGTTGGAGTGAGTGTCTCCTGCTCTGTATTTTACAAGCTGAGTGGATTTATTGCAGGATGCAAAACCTCATGGATTACTCTGCGATTTGAGGCTGAATTATAATAGTGCTATTGACACCGTGTTTAATTCAAGGCTCCTTCATGCTCGAATGTCTACATTATCTGTTTGGGCTGAAAGAAACGTGATGCTGTTAAGTACTTGATCCTGCAAAGAGAAAAATCATATGAACGTTTCTGCCACCTTTGGAGTTGATGTTCTCGTCGTGACAGAGGTCTTGTGAGTAGTTGTTTGCTTGAGTGAGGAAAGACCCTCTGAGAACATCCAACAGGGTGTAGCTGGGCTAAAAAAAAAAGAGTCTAAATGTCTATCACAACGTAGTGTTGCAGTTGAACTGGTTTTCATCCTTCTGCTTGACTCAGACCAGCAAACATTTTTAAAAGGAAGGAGCTGCTCTGTTACAGCTTAGCACCTCTTGACATTTCCATTATCTCATTGCTTTTCAGGTTATTTATTGCTTGGCTCCCATCAAACACATGGGACAGAAGCCTGGCACAAACACTGTCAGTTCAAATGGAAATCTGTCGGTCCATGTTCTTATACCAGTGTCACTGCTGTCATATCCTGTCTGGTTTATTGTTTAAATCACAGAATCATCCAATGGGCAGGATTGGAGGGACCTTAAAGACCATCCAGTTCTTCCAACCCCCCTGCACAGGCAGGTTACTCAGGGCCCCAGCCAACCTGGCCTTCAACACTTTCCGGGATGGGGCAGCCTGTTCCAGCATCTCAGCACCCTCACAAGAATTTGTTCCTCATGTTCCACCTCCATCTCCCCTCTTCAAGTCTGAAACCCTTTCCCCTTGTTCTCTTGCTAGGCACCTGTGTCAAAAGCCCTCCCCCCAGCTTTCTTGTAGCCCCCTTCAGAGATTGGAAAGCTACTAGAAGATCACCTGGAAGCCTCCTCTTCTCCAACCCCAACTTTCTCAGCCTGTCCTCATAGGGGAGGTGCTCCAGCCCTCTGATCTTTTGAGTTGTTCTCCTTTGGACACCTTCCAGGAGCTATATGTCCTTCTGATATTGGGGACCCCAGAACTGGACTCAGAACTCCAGGTGGGGTCTCACCAGCGCAGAGGAGAGGGGGAGAATCCTCTCCCTCAGCCAACTATCAGTACTTCTTTTGATGCAGCCGAGGACACGGTTGGCTCTCTGGGCTGCCAGTGCACACTGACAGCTCCTGTTCAACTTCTGCTCAGGGCTGTCCTCTATCCTTTCTGCTCCCAATCTGTATTGGTGCATGGGGTTGCCTCAATCCATTGCATTATTGCATTGCTGCATAAATATTCAGGACAGTGTCCAAAGGGGCTTTAGCAGCAGCACTTGTATCTTTAAAATATCCCACATGATTCTGCAGCTCATTTTATTTACCGAAGCCTTTCAGAGGTTTTATGACAGTTTGCTGGTTTGTGGGTGCAGCTTCAGTAAGCTCAGGTTCCTCAGCCCATTGCCACCCTTGGGCAAAGGACATCTCTGGACAAACCCTTTGGATGGTGGAGGGAAGGGTGCCCTGAGATGGGGAAAACAGTATGGCTGCCTTGTAAGGAAGCCCTCATTTTCCTTGGATCACTGGGAACAGGGGATATCCCCAGTGAGGAGCAGGATGCACACAAGAGACAAGAATGCCTAGCAGCTGATGCTCTCATCTGAGAGCTGACCCACGTTCTGGAGGAGTTTATGATTATTTCTTAATTCAGGATTAAAGTCTGTTGGGGTGAATCTCTGCAACAATTGATCTGATTGCTGCAGATCAGCAACCCCATTTCCCTCCTGCGACAGGGACAGTCCCAGGAGGGCTCCACAGCAAAGATCTTGGGATGGCTGATGGCAGCAGTAACAGAGACCTCCAAGAGGAGAAGAACTTGTCCTCCAGACACACAGCTCTTATGCTGCCTCTCTTCTCAGTACGACGTTATTAATTGCATGATCTAATTACTCCATCCTAGCACTAATCAGAAACAAGGGTTGAAAGCTGGTAGCTCTATCCCATTGAGAAGGCAGCCCATGACTTCCAGCAGCTTCACATGCTGCTCTTTACAGCCAGAGGTCCAAAACCAGTATGCCAGGGGCTGCAGCCTGCTGGGCTTGGGCTTGCCCAGACCAGCTGCCTGCACAGCATCGAATGGCTTAAGCCGATCAGCAGTAATAAGCTCATCTTAGCCTTTGGTGTAAATTACCACATTTTTCCATTCCCTGTGTGCAGGATAATGAATAGCTTGAATGCCTTCGACAGTTTGTTCTGCACACAGATTGCCTATTTCCTTGCCATCCTCCAGCTGCTTTTGTGTTAATAAGTGCCATTATGGCAATACACCGGCAACGAAACTGGGTTTAGCTTAACCACCTAAATAGGAAGTCTGAATAAAGGGCCATTCCTTACACACAGGGCTGTGGGGAAGGTTTAGGACATGATAGTCAATAGAGGAGTTGGATGTGTTGAGGTCTCCCATGCCAAATTCAAACTGCTTACAAGGGGGTGGACTTTGAGCTCTCTGAAAATCAGGTCATCTGGAGACTGGTAGGATAATTGAGGTTGCGAAGCACCTCAGAAGGTCTCCGACCCAACCTCCTGCTTATGGAGGCTCAGAGAAGAGATCAAACAAAAGCGGTTAGACACTAGGAGAAAAGGTTGGACTCAATGACCCTGGAGGTTCTTTCCAGCCATGATAATTCTATGATTCTGTGAATGTTGCTCAGGGTTTTATCTGATCTAGGCTTGAAAAGAGTCTCTCAGAATGAAGACTGCATGACCTGTCTGGGCAATCTACTCCAACACTTAATTATCCTCACAGTACATTTTTTCCCTTATACTCAATCTGAGCCTCTCAATTTCAATTCATGAGCACTGTCATCCTCTCTCCTTGCACAGCAATAAAGTTCAATCTTCTCAGTAACATCCTCAAGAATATTGGCAGGTTGCTGTTCAAGCTGAACAAGTCCATTTCTCTCAGGAAAAGTGTTCCAGCCCTCAAACATCCTCTGCTGAACACAGAATCACAGAATCATAGGGACTGAAGAGACCTCAAAAGGGCATTCCATCCAAGACCCCTACAACAAGCAGGGCCATCAGTCACCAGATCAGGTTGCCCAGAGCCCCGTCCAGCCTGGACTTGAATAGCTCCAGGGATGGGGCCTCCACCACTTCTCTGGGCAGCCTGTTCCAGGGATGCCTCACCCTCAGATTCAACAACTTTGTCCTCATATTCAGCCTTAATCACAGAATCATAGAATCATTAGGGATTGGAAGGGACCTCGAAAGATCATCTACTCCAATCCCCCTGCCACAGCAGGATCACCTAGACCCAGGCAGGTTTTAAATGTCTCCAGAGAAGGAGACTCCACAAACCCCCATGGCAGCCTGTTCCAGTGGTCTGTCACCCTCACTGTAAAGAAGTTCCTCCTCATATTGATGCGGAACCTCCTATGTTCCAGCTTACACCCATTGCCCCTTGTCCTGTCACTAGATGACATTGAGAATCTCCCCTTTTCCAGCTTAAAATCATGTGCCAGTTTACTAACGTCTCCAAAACTGGACACTATTGTCTCGATGTGGTCTCAGAGGACTGTTTCAGATGCAAGACTTTACACTGACCCTTGTTGAATTTTGTAAAGCTCCTGTTGGCCTTCCTCCAGCCTACCTGTTGTCACATGGCCCTCTCATACATCAGCTGCACCCTTAGGTTGGCATCGTAGAATCACTGATTCTGGATTTTGAACCTGCAAGATCATCAAGTCCAGCTATCCACCCTACAACCCCCAATCAGTAACCCAGCTCCTGAAACACTCTGGCTGCCCATTTGTTCAACCCCTGCAGGGACGGTGCTTCCACCCTCTCCCTGGGCAGCCTGTTCCACGGCCTCCCCATGCTTTCTGGGAAGAAGATTTTCTTCAGATCCAATCTGACTCTCCCCTGGCACAACCTAACCCCATTTCCTCTGGTCCTATCGCTTGTCCCCAGGGAGAACAGTCCAACCCCCACCTCACTGCAACCTTCCTTCAGGTAGTTTTAGAGAGCGATGAGGTCCCTCTTCAGCTTCATCTTCTCCAGGCTGAGCAGCCCCAGCTCCCTGAGCCTCTCTTCACAAGGATCTGGTCAGCAAGGCTGTAAACAGGACTGTAGTTGACTTGGAAATATTCCAGATGGGTACATCCATTGAAATGAGGGTGGTGCCAGCTTAAAGGAGGTGACTTGGATAATTTTTCTCTTCGAAGGCAGTTTCGTTATCCTCTCAGGCAGCAACAAATCACCATTTTCTCTTGTGAAGGTGATGATCTCCTGTGGAAAGCGTAATGGGGCCACAGGTCGCTCTTTTGACCGGGGTTGTCATAATGGTCTAGGAGGACTGCAATTATTCCTGGCAGGCTGCAGACCAAGGCCCCCCACAGATCCAGTGAAAACAAACAAAGGAGGTTGTAATCAAAAGCCCTCGTTAATGATCTGCATGGAATCTGCAGCAGACATTCATGTTTCCTATGGCCCCCTTGCAGGTCTGACTCCATAGGAGCCTTTTGCTGACATTTCCATGACAATCTATATTTTTCTTAAACAAAGGAAAGAGAATTTAAAATGAAGAAAGGACTATATTTTCATCTGCGATTCAGCCTGCAGTGAGCCAGTGCTGAGATCTGATGCTTGACGGCGACGTCGTGCTCTAAGGCACTCAGGAGGGGTTTATGGTTTGACAGGGCTGATCTCTGCACCTTAAGCTTTCGACTCACCCATTTTCTAGAGCTGTCGCTTCAATTCTTTTTAATTAGTGGCAGGCTGGGAGACAAAAATACTGGTTACGTGTGGGAGCTGGCAGGAGTCTTCCGAACTCATCCTGCCAGATGCTGCTCTGCCGGTTCAAAGGGAGCAGCGAACAGTCCTCACCTCTGACAAAGGGGCCACTTTTGTTTGAGTACCCTTCAGGTAGAGAAATGGAACATCTGTGGGTTTATGCTGCCTCTGTTTGCTTTCCCATCTCTCCAACAAGACCTGTGACCGGTGCTTTCCGACCCCTCAGAGGTTTTTTTATTAGCTGATGGAGACTTTAAGATTAAAAAAGGGAGGGGGATCACAGAGTGACCTACTTTGTTAACAGCAAGGGAAGGATTTGGTGGCTCAGAAGGCTGCAGGGGTGATTCTGGCATCCCTGCACTGACAGGCTGTTGAGCTGATGGTGACTCATGTCATTGAGATGGTTTTAATGCTCAGTGCCAGCCGATAAAAACTCGGTTAAGGGAAAATTAATTTTACATGCAAGATACACAAAAGCCCTGGAAGTTATCTCTGGAGAGGGATCGTGAGGAGGAGAAATTTGCATGGCCCAATCTCCCAGGGAGACTGAGACAACAACAGTGTTTTATTCAGCCATCATGAAGGAATCAATTTGTGGCACCTTCTAATTCATTAGGAAAACACTGTACATGTGTGACACAGGGCACATAACAGGCCTGATAAATATAACACTAAGGGACTGGAGAAGGACTGGCTACCGGCTACCTGGGATGCCAGAGAAGCATCCCATTCCCCATACAGCACAGCTCCCATTTGCTTGTTGCTGCAGGGGAAATAAAAACACCTACTCACAAAAGCACTAAGAAAACTCCCTGTCTCCAGGCATTAAATCCCACCAGTTGCTCTGTTACACAAGTTCCTCACATAGAGGGGGAAGCGACTGCCTCCGCTAAGCAAACAGAGGCCACATGTTAACGTGGCTGGGGAACAGGCTGACTCAGGGGAACGTGCTGCATCCTTGGAACATCTCAATAATATTTATAAACCCAAAGCAGTCCTGATTTATCTGTGTGAGGACCTCACTGCTTTCTACAACTACTTGAAGGAAGGTTGGAGTGAGGCGGGGATTGGCCTCTTCTCCCTAGGGACTAGCAATAGGACAAGACGAAATGTGTTCAGGTTGTACCAGGGGAGGTTCAGGTTGGATCTTAGGAAAAACTTCTTCCCACAAAGAGTGGGAATGCCTTGGAACAGACTGCCCAGGGAGAGGGTGGAGGCACCATCCTGGGAGGGGTTCAACAAATGAGCAGCTAAGGTTTTCAGGAGATGGGTTAATGGTTCAGGAGATGTGTTAGTTAGGAGAGATGGTTGGTTTTTATAGTCTTGAAGGTCTTTTTCAACCTTAACAATCCCAAGAAGGTGGCTGGAAAATGCTTGTGATTTCAGTGCAGCTTTTGTCATGACATCAATCACCTCAGATTGGCTGCCACCAGTGCGATTTCTTCCCAGCTAGATTTTAGGCATCTTGACATTTCATAAACAGTGCAGAGATGCTACAGAAGGCTGCCAAGATCTGTGTGGTTCCTGGAGCAAAGACCTCCTTCGTGCAACTGAAGGATCAGTTCTTCCTGGTCCCAAAGGAAAACCCTCAGTCAGAGAAAAGAAGGGCAGCTATACTCAGCTCTCCAGAACATCCCCAGGGTGATTTCAGACTCAGAAGCAGCAGTGCAAAGGCTTCCAGACCCTACCCACGTAGACCTCAAATAGCTTTAACTTGTGGCTTCATAGTATTATGTATGCGTACCTGGGCATAAGACACCTTCTGATGGCCCAGCACCCTCCCAGAGGTTTCAGTCCATGGCAGGGGATATTTTACCCAAGGGGTTCTGATATGGGAGCAGCTGTGGAAACAGATGTTGTGTCTGGAGAGGCATAACTGTGGTCAGTCGAGTCTCCTAGGACAGTGTTTAGCGTGGATTTCTTGGCTATTTGGGCTCTTCTCAGGCAAGAGATAAAGAAGAGGGACCATCCTTAGCAAACTACCCTAGGTCCTCCCCTGGGGGAGCTTTGGGACTGCTCTAGTAAAAGCAGTAGATGTCATGGTCATCCAGTAGCTCCTCCTGCATCTCTACCCCCATTCTCATGTTTCCTATGAAGGAGCCCTGAGAAGGAAACCACTGACGTTTTGTGTCTGGGCAATCAGCAATGCTCAGAGAGCCAATTCTGTGAAATCAGTGGCATCAAGGGGCCAGCAAACTGTGGAGAGCTGATTCCTTTGGTTCTTCATGTGCCTTTGAAACTTTCTAGCTGGTATTTTCTATGGCCAGGCTCTGCTGGAAGATCAATGGCTTTTGTGCAAATCTGTGGAACACTTGCTATGAAGTAGTTGTAGATGCAAAGAGAGGTGAGAAATATCTTCAGTCAATTGTATTTGACAAAAAGGAAATTTTGTTTTATAAAACAGAGAATCTTCCTGACCATGCTGTTGGGAGTAAACCCTTGCAGATCCTGTAGGGCTGTCCCCACACGCCATGCTGAAGTTGGTTACTATTTGCATGAGGTACCACTGCTGGAGGATCACAGGGTCTGGATAAAACAGAGAATCACAGAATGCTAGGGACTGCAAGGGACCTCAGAAGATCATCCAGTCCAATCCCCCCACCACAGGAGGATCCCCTAGATCAAGTCACACGGGAACACGGCCAGGAAGGTTTTAAACATCTCCACAGAAGGAGATTCACAACCTCCCCAGGCAGTCCCTTCCAGTGCTCTGTCACTCTCACTGGGAAGAAATTCCTTTTCAGATTGATGTGGAACCTCCTCTGTTCCAGCTCACACCCACTGCCCCTTAGATGACACAAAGCAGAGCGTGGCTCCATCCTCCTGACACCTGCCCTTTCCATATTTATCAACATTCATGGGGTCACCCCTCAGTCTCCTTTTTCCCATGCTTGAGACCCAGCTCTCTCAGCCTTTCCTCATCAGGGAGACACTCCACTCCCTTCATCATCTTTGTGGCTCTGCGATGGACTCCTGAAGCAATTCTGTGTTTTTCTGGAAGTGAGTGGCCCAGAACTGGACACGAGGTTCCAGATGTGGTCTCAGCAGGGCAGAGTAGAGGGGGGAGGAGAACCTTTCATGATCTAGTAAACACCCCACTTCTGATCCCCCTCCCAGGATGCAATTGGCCTTCTTGACCACCAGGGCCCATTGCTGGCTCCTGGCCACCCTGCTGCCCACCAGGACCCCCAGGTCCCTTTCTCATTTTTTAGTTCACACAGTGAAGCAAAGTCACCCTGTGCTTCATAAACTGCTAACTGATGTAGGAGAGCCGAAGGAGCTGGGAAATGCAGGCAGAGAAGTAATTTCTTGTGCAGTTCCCTCCCACAGAGCCCTGCCTGTGCAAGCAAACCTCTTTGGTGACATGCTATGCTGTTCCCAGTGTGGGTCGTACCCTTTGAAAGCATTAATTACATAGTTTCTGGGGCTGCAGGGCTAGATGCCCAAACAAGCAGGGTTTTTCTTTCTTAACCTTCTGTTCCTTTCAATCCCGAAGGATGAGCTGGCATCAGAAGAATTTAAATGAAGAGAGGCAGCAGCAAGAAGCAGAAGATACTGAAGCTCATCCTGTGTATCACTGTCATGGCTACTCACGAGCCCATGAGAGCAGAAAAAGGGAGCAGCACCAAGCCAGGAGGAAGCTTTGTGTAGCATCAGTCATTTGCGTCTTCTTCATGATTGCTGAGATCACAGGGGAGTATGTTTGCCCAGAGAGAGCTCAGTGTGGTGTCCACCAGTATCGGTACCCTGACCACAGCG
This sequence comes from Rhinopomastus cyanomelas, assembly GCA_013400115.1. Classification (NCBI taxonomy): domain Eukaryota; kingdom Metazoa; phylum Chordata; class Aves; order Bucerotiformes; family Rhinopomastidae; genus Rhinopomastus; species Rhinopomastus cyanomelas. The sequence goes on along the minus strand of VXBP01008005.1, from coordinate 282,948 downwards.
ACCCACGATGAGCAGAGCTGAACCCACTGGGGATAAAAGAACTTGCCTTTCCCCACAATCTTTAGAAGAACTGTAGTTTGGTTTCGGTCTTTAAAGTGAGATTATAAAAACATCTTCCCAGGTGCATTTGAGGATTGCAGTTGGGTGGGAACACGAAGAGGAGTAGATGGTTTCAGCGGTTCTCCCTGGGCTTCAAGCTTGACCAGAAGTGACTGGGATGCCTCAGCATCATGTCACAAAAGGTTTCTGACAAATTAGGTGATGGGGGATTTTTTTGGAAAAGATTAAAGGATTTTGCATGTTTATCGATGCCAATGAGACCTCAGAGGCAGGGTCTGACATGAAATGCAGCAGCCCTTAGGAAATCCAAGGAAGTCCAGGACCAGATTTACCATCTGCTCTCCTTCAGTTCAGTCACTCTGTTTGTAGCAGGGCATGTGTAGCTTTTGAATTGCTCTGCTGGCGGGTCTCTGGATCAACAGAGGATTATTCTGCTCTCTAATTAGTTTTCATTCCAGGATCCTACGGTATGCAATGTAAGTACTTGGCTCACTCAGAAAGCTTTAGCTTTCACTTTGCCCCACTGATCTGCTCTCTGCATGGCTTCTCTGAGATTTAGACCCACCTGATAGTTGCTGGCTCTTTCATTTTCCCTTCTCGCTGGTGGGGTGAGGTAAGGCCAGGCATGAGGAGGAATCCCAGAGTTTTCTGTCCCTCAAACCCATATTTTCCCAGCTTCAGCATGAAACCCCATGACAATGAAGTAGAAAAGCTTTGCTCCCACAGGTGGGAAGCAAAGGCACGGCAGGAGCATTTCTGCCTCATCCCCTGTGCCAAACCCAGCAGGGACTGCGCCAACTCTTCCAGGTTGAGTCAGCATCCCTGGATGTGTTTCAAAGTCACTTAGATGTAGTGACTTTGGGGGATCTGTTTTAGGGGTGATCTTGTAGAGTAGGGTTGATGGCTGGACTCTATGATCCCAAGGGTCTTTTCCAACCTAAATGATTCCGTGATTCTATGATTCTGTGAAAACTGGTGCCTACCCCTATTTTCCACGCAGTTCCCGGTGCCGTGAAGACTGCACTATCAACACCACCATACAATCAGCAGGCTCAGGTCTGGTGACGACAGCACTGCTAAAGGATAATTGGAAGGACAGCTGATGTGTTAACTAAACGTTTCATTTCGCTTAATGAATCATAGAGCTTTTTTGCAGTGACAGCTTAAGTAACAGGCTTGAAGACCATTTTGCTTCAGGCCATTAAACTCTGACAAACCAGTTATTAACTGCAGTTACGGGCGGCAGTCTATGGAGATTTTTTGTAATTATGAACTATACATTTAATTCTTTCCATCGCCAGGCTAGACCGCCTGTGCCTGCTGATTGACCACTGAGTGACTGACAGCTCCTGCTGCTTTGTCACAGGAAAAGCTATAAATATCCACTGAGTGTCACAGCCAGTCACAAAGGTCGCTTGTTGGGAGCATCAGTATGATGCAGTAAAAACCCTATAACCATAACACAGGCTTTAATTTTGAAACCAAAAATATGTTCCCCTTCATTCTCCTCCTAAGGGCAAACAGCTTCTGTGGCATCATTATGCTCAACAGAAGAAAGCAAGCTGTGGCAGCCCCAAAGAGCTGGAAAACTTGTGCTGCTTTGAATGCCTAGATCTTCCCGGTGATACTTTTGTTCAGACTCTCTGTGCTGCCCCTTGCTGCCCTCCCACGCCTGGTAACACCACTTATCTTCTTCCAATGGAATCCATCACAGTCTCCACAGGTTTGGAGATACCACTCCAACCGAGAACAAACCTACGCACAACCCTGCTAGAAAAGTCCTTTCCAAAGATTTCTAAGTACTTGATTTCCATTTGGGCACTAGAAAGAGGAACAAACCCCACATGTGTGTCTTCATGGCACTGAGGAACATGAAGACTTCACGAGGTTGCTAAAACAACCATGTTAAAACTTTAGAACCTCACCCAAGGCTTCAGCTATGCCAGCAACACAAGAAACAACGATCAGCCAGCATTTGCAAAGACAGCAGGCTGGGAGAAGCTTTTGCAGTGCTGTCCCTCAACACAGAAATACAGGGTCTAAAAGGCAGTAGGGTTTTGCAGGCAGCTTGTGCTCCACATAATTTTTTGCTGCAAGGCAGCTGATGCATCAATTGTCAACATCTGTGCCCTGCTCTGCTATGCAAAACTGCTTCCCAATGGAGAAACAGCTACTGTGCCAACAGTGAGAACCTAAGAGCTCTGTAACCAGCTCGAAGTCTACTGTAGGCATTTACACCTGTTCATCTTCTGGGAAACCCATATTCTGCTGAATTTTTCATTCTGCTGCAAGGAATGAGAAGCCCCAGATCCTGCAGGCGTGATCGCTCCCTTTTGGGAGGTACCTTTCAGGCAGTTGTAAATGGGATCTATAGGGAAGCAACAGGCAGCAGCTAATATTCACCCTATATATGTGCAGTTTACATTCTGCAGTGGTGACAAACCACTGCATTAGGTTGAGGACTGGGTCCAGTTTTGAGCACCTCAGTACAAGGGAGACATCTTTGTGCTGGAGTGAGCACAGAGGAGGGCAACGAAGCTGAGGAAGGGCCTGGAGAATAAATCTGATGAGGAGACACTGAGAGAGTTGGGGCTGTTTAGTCTGAGGAAAACGAGGCTACAAGAAGACCTCATAAGTCTCTAAAGCTGTCTGAAAGGACACTGTAGAGACTGTGCTGGTCTCTTCTCACAGGGTATTAGCAACAGAACCAGAGGGAAGGACTTCAAGCTTCAACAGGGGAGGTTTAGACTGGACATCAGGAAGAAATTCTTCCTGGAGAGAGTGATCACTTACTGGAATGGGCTGCCCAGGGTGGTGGTTGAGTCCCCATCCGTGGATGTGTTTAAAAGTCACTTAGATGTAGTGTTGGGGGATGTGGTTTATGGGTGACCTTATAGACTAGGGTTGATGGTTGATCTTGATGATCCCAAGGGTCTTTTCCAACCTGAATGATTTTATGATTCTATGATTCTCATGTGCAAGGATGTTAAACAGACAGTTCATCCTGCTGGCATGAAGAATTTCCTTCTCTAATAAGGAACAAATAAGTCTACATTTCCCTTCAGCAGTGGCCAAAGCCTTGAATGAGTAGTTTTATGGTTTCATTTCTTCTCACATGGTCTGTGCTCAAGAGAAACAGTTGGGCTAAGGTTAATTAAATGTCTGAAGAAAGATGGAAATACATTCCCAAACGTAGAAACTAGAGGGTTTGGCTCCACTGTGATACTCTTCCACTGCTCTACATAACCTCTTTTGTTTTTATATTCCATAATATATAGGAAACCAATCCCCATCCCCAAAGTAAAATGACATTCAGGAGCATTTTCTCAGCTCTAGCAGAGAAATCAAGTTGTGCATTACAGACACAAAGTGATAGATTAGTCCTGTGAACAGAACGTTGTTCTCCGTGCCCTCACTGAGATGGGAGGTTGTTTATCAGAGCTCTTCTCCTGGGACCTTCCCTTTCATCCTGTTTTAGTGTTGCCTGTGGCAAAGAAACCGTTGGGCATCCAGGTGATCCTGCTGTGGCAGGGGGATTGGGCTAGATCTTTCAAGGTCCCTTCTGATCCCTAATGATTCTATGAGTCTATGATACGGGAAATGTGATCTCTAATACTCAAAATCTAAATAAAATGGTCACGGTAAACCAAGTCAAATAGCAATACAAGCAGAGCACTGTTGTGTCACAACTGCTATTGTCCTTATGACCCTCTTTCAGACAAAGGTTTTAGCTTATTTTATCAATTCATACTTTTCACTGCATGAGTGAGGTAAAATTGAAACTGCCTTTGATGAATCATTGACCTCCAGGATCATCAAGTCCAGCCCTCATCCAACATCTAACTCCTAGACCATGACACCAAGTGTTCTATCCACTTGGTTTTTAAACACTTCCAGGGATGGGGACTCCACCACCTCCCTGGACAGCCTGTTCCAGTGCCCAACCAGTTTCTCAGGAAAGAACTTCTTCCCAAGATTCAATCTAAACCTCCCTTGATGCAACTTGAGGCCACTTCCCTTCAACCTGTCATTAGGAATTTGGGAGAAGCGACCAGAGTTTTGAGTCCTGTGTGTGATCACTGAAAATTGATTGTTCCCTTTGATTCACAGCAAAGCAGGTCTCCAGTTTGACCTGTTCAGCAGACCAGAGCTGTGATATGGATGCATATCTCACACAGGTGGGCAGATCGCAGGGAGCCTGGCAGTGGTCACTGATGCAGCACACATCCTGGTGGACTTGACAAGCTTCCTCATCAGCCTCTTCTCGCTGTGGCTTGCCTCCAAACCTTCCAGCAAACAGCTAACGTTTGGCTGGCACCGAGCAGGTAGCAAACACGGCACGGTATGAACATAAGGAATGAGAAAGTCATCACAGCCAGGGACTGGAAACCATCCTGGTGTCCAGTACAAGGCTGCAGACATTTAAAGGTGGTGCACTACTGCACTCAAAGCCCCCAGGACACACAGACAAATAGAAATAGGCAGTGAGCTTCAAAGAAGGAGAGAGCACAGTCCTGTTTTATGTACAAACACGTCTTTCAGGTCATTATTTAATGTAGCTTTGGGTTGGTGATAGAGAACAGCAACTTCTCTCAGTGAACTGAGTTCTCCAGCTACTGTGAAACACACGTTTCTAGAGAAGCAACAATAACCCATAAAAATCAGGGTCTACTGCATTTATAGAATAAACCAAATAATTAAATAAACCAAATAGCAAAATTACTTTAAAAAGACAAGAATGTTCTAGTCTATAAAAGTAAATATTTTATATAATATTTTATTTAAACAGTATTTTAACAAGTACCATTTTCTCAGTCCTCTCCCTGTGAGTCTCTTTATCACTGCTGGTGTTTTATCAGATGGAAGCACTGACAGGTTAAGTTCTCTGTCCTCAACCAAACCCAATGTATTTATAGCCAGCATCTAATTTCAAAAGTCTCACAATCAACCCCAAGTGCTTTTACAGAATACAAGACACCAGCAGAATATTGACTATGAGATAAACTTTCCAGGGGTATGATTGTGCTCAAGGTTTAGACACCTAAACATCAATGTCTATGGCTCCATGAGCGCAGACAAGGACAGGGTCTGAGTTTCTGGTATTTCCAACAGAAATCCAGACTCTGTCCAGCTGCCTAAACACAGGAGTCCTGTTCTGCATAACCTAGGGCATCTAAGGGAATTAAGTTTACAACTTAATGCATGAGTCACACAAGAGACTGCACAGGATGCCAAGCACAAGCCCTTCAATGCCACCAGGCACCCACAGATAAGAAACTAGGATGTGCTCCTACTCAGTCAATAGAGCAGCTAGCTGCCTGTGTGAACTACCTCTAGTCCGACGGTCATTGTCTGCAAAGGGTCTCATGTCTACAGGTAGGCAATTCAGTCTTCTCAGTCTGGAGATGAATCCCATGGCAGATTAGGGCTCAATTTAGCTGCTCAAATTAGTGCTGTTTGAAATGCCCAAACATGTCCTGAGCGACTCGATCTAGATGATCTTGCTGTGGTGGGGGGATTGGACTAGATGATCTTTTGAGGTGTCTTCCAGTCCCTAATGTTCTGTGATTCTGTGTTCTACAAGTCTCCAGATGCTACTCTAGAAGTCTGTGTTGTGGCTACACATCTTGTATGAAGCCATACATAGAGGTGTCAGTGCATCTCAAAAGGCTCCAGACACCCACACCCGTGAACTGAGGGCTCAGATGAAAAATGCTTTAAGGATGTTCAATATAAAGCAGCTTCTGATGCAGGATGTCTACAGACCCAAGTTGCTTGTAGCTGAAGAATGAACTAGGGAAGACACATGCCCTATAAAGACTTATCCTGTCTTTATATTGCTCCTGAAGTATGTTCTACCAACTCTGCTGGAAGCAGGATGCTGGATGAGAGAGAGGTTCAATAGGACTGGAGCACAGCTGGTGTTGTGTAGACACGACACAGTTCAATTTTGCAGCCTTAGAAGACCACAACTTCCCATCAGGTGGTCCATAATCACTTTTGTGTTTATTCTATCCTAGCCCAGGAAGAAAGGAGAATGAGCTTTGTCTCTTGCTGTCACGGGCAGGTTCAGCCAACTTATGCAACTTAACCCACAGTCTGTGCTAGATTATTTAGGATTGTTGTGACTATAATGCAGACCTTCAAAACCAGACTTTTTATTCCAGTAACAAAAAGAGCCTGGCATCAAACACCAGTGGCTAGTTAATTGCTTTCATAGAATCACAGAGTCATTAAAGTTGCAAGAGACCTCCAAGATCATCCAGTCCAACCATTAACCCAACCCCACCTTGCCCACTAAACACTGTCCCCCACAGCCACATCTACTCATTTTTTGAACCCCTCCAGGGATAGTGACTCCCCTGTCTATCTGGGCAGCCTGTTCCAATCCCTGACCACTCTGCCAGGAAAGAACTTTCTCCTGATGTCCAACCTAACCCTCCTCTAGCACAAAGGCACTACCATTTAGTCCCACAGTAGTTGCTCTGTTGCTTCTCTTCCCACTTCAGTGTGCAGGTGCCTTTAGCTAAGAGCAGTCAGATGGGTGACAGTCACTGCACCAGTTACCAAGGTCTGCAGCATCTGCAGCCCTGTGTGACACTGAAAGCTGTATTTTCACTGCTGTTCTCAGACTGACAGAGTTTGTCATGCCAAGACTGTATGACACAGCTCACAGCAGAAGCCATCTGAATGCCTCTGGTCCTCTAAGCCAGAAGCAGGCACAGAACCAGCAGCTCAGAGAGTCCTTCGGCTATGCAGCTGCTATCAGCAACGCAGCTAGAAGCAGTGTTGACTGAGAGTGGCAGTGTGAGACAGAACCATCTCCAGGTAGGAGACATCTCTTCAAGCTCAATTTATTTCTGATACAATTCAGACAATCCCAAACAATCTGACACGATTGTAGGAGCAGTTATACTATCGTAGTGAGCAACCTGCTCTAGTTAGAGATGTTCCTGCTCACTGCAGGGGGGTTGGACAAGATGACTTTTAAAGGTCCCTTCCAGGCCAACACATTCTATGGTTCTATTGTTTACTGCTGTGTTAGTGCCAGTAGTGTTGAAGAAACACGATTTGGAACATCTTACTCAAGCCAGTGTCACTGACCTGGTCAACTAGTAATAAAAACAAGACTTTACCACCTGTTCCCTTCCCTTTGCTCTTTGTCAGTTTTAGACTAAATTCTTCTGAACCTGGACTGCTGCAAAAGGTGTGATCCTCGCAGAAACAAACATATTCTAAATCATCAGTTGAGTTAAATCTGGTTTCCTGGCAGACAGTGGAGGTCTGTGCGAGAGCTTTGCTCTTTCTGGCTGTTTACAGCCTTTCAGTTCACAGGGAGAGGGAGCTTTCATTTTCTCTGCTATTGGGCTCCATTTACCCACCCGAGTCATGTGGCAATTACTAGTCCCACACCCTATTAAAACCATGCTGCGTGCCTGTACAAATATCCCTGAACTTTCCTTATGGCAGAGCAATAAAAGGTGCCCTTGGGGACTGGATTTATTTGAGACAAACTCTGAGCCAATAGAGAAAAAATTAAATTTTGCTGCCCCAGGGAAAGAAAATAACTGAATTCTTTTGTGCTCATCACTGCTGGCGGCACAGAGACGGAGTTGTGGCACTGGCAGTATGAGTCGTGGGAGAGAGGAAGGAGAGGGTTTGCTGGCAGGACCTCACTGGGGGCTCTCACTGCCTTCCTGAGGTGTGAAGAGATAGGAGAGCCTGCTGGAGGGGCACTATGTCTGCAGTGGATTTGGGTGAGTTGAACCTCTTACCTTCCCTCCAACCTTTGCTCCCAAAACCAAGATTACCCTGCTGAGGAAGGAGGACTGGTTCCTGGAGTCTTCAAACCAGACTGGCAGGGCCATAATCACAGAACATTCGGGATTGGAAGGGACCTTGAAAGATCATAAAGTGCAATCTCCCTGCCACAGCAGGATCCCCTAGATCAAGTCGCACAGGAACATGCCCAGGAAAGTTTTAAAAGTCTCCAGAGAAAGAAACTCCACAAGCTCCCTGGGCAGCCCCTTCCAGTGCTCTGTCACCCTCAGTGGGAAGAAGTTCCTTCTCAGATTGATGTGGAACCTCCTCTGTTCCAGCTCACACCCATTGCCCCTTGTATCGTTGGATGGCACTGAGCAGAGCCTGGCTCCATCCTCCTGACGCCCACCCTTTCCATATTTATAAACATTTAAGGAATTACTCTTCATAGAATCATAGAATCATTAGGGATTAGAAGGGACCTCGAAAGATCACCCAGTCCAATCCCCCTGACACAGCAGGACCACCTAGACCAACTCACACAGGAACACGTCCAGGCAGGTTTTAAATGTCTCCAGAGAAGGAGACTCCACAACCCCTCTGGGCAGCCTGTTCCAGTGCTCCATCACCCTCACTGTGAAAAAGTTCCTTCTCATATTTATGTGGAACCTGCTACACTCGAGCTTACAACCATTGCCCCATGTCCTATCACTAGATGATATTGAGAAGAGCCTGGCTCCATCCTCCTGACACCCACCCTTCACAAATTTATAAACATTAATGAGGTCACCCCTCAGTCTTCTCCAAGCTAAAGAGACCCAGCTTCCTCAGCCTCTTCTATCCTTCCTTCCTTCCCATTCCAGCTCCTTTTGCTCCACTTTAAATGACTTTTTTTAATGAAGTCAGCACTGGGAAGGGGACAGAAATAGGAGCAGGTAGAATAGGACTGGGCCACCACATGCATAGGGTTGTCCTTGACAGCCACTGGATTTGCTGTGACCAGAGAGGGGCTTGGCTAATCCTTTGTGAACGTTAGGAGTGCCAAAACAAACTAACTCTTATGGCCTCTTAAAACTTCTTGCCTTTCTGTTCTGACTCTTGTTAAAACCAGATTTCTTTAATTCCTAGAAATCCTGGGAGCTTTGATGTCTATGGTAATCGTTTGGATTGTGACCGGTGTGTTGACATATTTGGCCAGCATGAGGTTACTACACCCTAACTACAACATCAATGCTACAGTGATGCTCATCACCTCTGCCTGTGCTGTGCTCGCCAACATTCTGTAAGTTACTTTGCTCTCCTCTTCATGGAACTGATGAACCTTGAATCATTTCAATATAAAATGGAGAGACATTGGCCTCAAAAATATTAAGGTGTTTATGAATTTCATGAGGCTACAGAAGAGGGGTAGAGAAAGGACATCCTGCTTCTCACTGAAGGTTGCAGTTGCTCCCCTCCTCTCACTTAGCTGCCACACTGGGAAGGGAAATTATGGCAAAGATTAATCTCCATCTCACTTTTAATTAGATGTCAGAACACTCAAGAACTTTAAAGAAAATGAGGCCGCATTAATTAGTTCACAGACTTACTCTTTGTATGTGAAACACTGAAACACCCAGGAATTACCTGCTTAGCTAGTCTGCATTTTTACTTAGAATCACAGAATGCTTTAGGTTGGAAGGAGATCATCTAGTTCCAAGCCCCTGCCATAGGCAGGGACACCCCTCAGCAGACCAGGCTGGCCAGAACCCCATCCAATCTGACCTTGAAATGAGTCATAGTATACTTTCTATAAGACTTACAAAAGTGTAAATGCTACTCTTATATGTAAGGTGTCTAATGTTACTGTTCAGAAGTGAGAAGGGTGATGTGTGCGATCAGCTTCAGCGGTCCCATAAACCCACTGATACTTGCAGCTTTACATCTCCTGCAGACTCAGCTTGATTCTGCACCAGACCAGCCGCGGGCACAGCCATGGGGTACAAACCGGGGAACACGTGTCAGCTCCTCTGGAAAAGGCATCCTTGAGCAACGTCAGCCTACAGGCTGCCTTTGTGCACACCATTGGGGATCTACTGCAAAGCGTCAGTGTGCTAAGTAGTGCACTCATCATCTACTTTAAGGTTAGTTGGATTAGTTCACTTGACTTCCTTGCAATGAAGGACAACAGTTATTTTCACAGAGTTATGACACGAGGTACTATGTAAATGTTTTCTTTGTCTTAATGGCATCGCTGCAATTTAATCAATTATTCTTATTCTTAGGAATTTAAATGACTGTTGGGAGGGTAACACTTGCCTTCTGGTGTTTTGCGTGCAAGGAGATATCTTCAGTCTCTCCTTTCCTTCATCTGTAGCACCTTCATCCCCTGTGAATCATAGAATCATTCAGGTTGGAAAAGACCCTTGGGATCACCATCCAACCATCACCCCTAAACCAGCTCCTCCAACACTACATCTAAGCAACTTTTCAACGCATCCAGGGATGGTGACTCAACCACCACCCTGGGCAGCCCATTCCCGTGCCTGACCACTCTCTCCATGAAAGATTTCTTCCTGATGTCTAATCTAAACCTCCCCTGTTGAAGCTTGAAGCCATTGAAGGCAAAGGATGTCAGCACTCATTCTGTACTAGAGGAATGCAATCAATTATTCTTTGAGATTAACTAAAACCAGCAATAACCAACAATTATGCAATTAACAGAGTGATGTGTTCGTACTTTTCCAGCCAGAATACAAAATAGCTGACCCCATCTGCACGTTCGTCTTTTCCATCTTTGTGTTGGCAACCACCATCACCATTTTAAGGGATATTTTGATTGTGCTAATGGAAGGTAGGACCTAATTCCAGAATCAATACATGTATGTCTCTTTCTCTCTCTTTCTCTCTTTCCCTCTTTCCCTCCTTCCTTCTGTCTCTCTCTTTCTTCCTTTCTGTGTCTCTCTCTTCCTGTCTTTTTGGGGTTTCTTCTCTCTCATAACGCTTATATTCACTGAGGAAAGTGAAGAGCACACTGCTGTATCAGGTTTCATTATTCTCAGAGCCCTGGTCATACTTACAAATTAATTAGAATGCAATGAAAATTGTTTTCTAATATTGCACTAGAATATATCTATACATCTACACATATGTCCATATATAGGTGATATAGATATAGATGTAGACATTGATATAGACATAGATATGCAGATGTATGTAGAGGTAGATGTAGATACAGACTCAGATCATAGAATCATCAAATGGCTGGGATTGGAAGGGACCCTAAAGATCATCCAGTTCCAACCCTTCTGCACAGGCAGGGACAGCTTCACTAGAGCAGGTTACTCAGGGCTCCAGACAACCTGGCCTTCAACACTGCCAGGGATGGGGCAGCCACAAGTGCCTTGGGCAACCTGTTCCAGCATCTCACCACCCTCACAGGAAAGAATTTGTTCCTCATGGCCAAACTCAGTCTCCCCTCTTCAAGTCTAGAACCCTTTCCCCTTGTCCTCTTGCTACCACTCATGTCAAAAGCCCTCCCCCAGCTTTCTTGTAGCCCCCTTCCTTTAGAGATTGGAAAGCTGTCTGAAGGTCACATGGGAGCTGCCTCTTCTTCAGGCCAAACAACCCCCCCACTTGCTCAGTCTATCCTCACAGGGGAGGTGCTGTAGCCCTCTGATCATTTCAGTTGCTCTCCTCTGGACACTTTCCAGGAGCTCTCTGTCCTTCTGATATTGGGGACTTTAGAACTGGACACAGATGTAAATATAGGTGTAGATGTTATAGATGTAGAGGTAGATGTGGATATAGATCCACGTATGCCAGTTTTCATCACAATCTGATACCACGTTAGCATTTTTCTAATCAATTCTCAATGTGTTCCTAAAATTTGGTTGCTTTTATTTGTCACATGTGTGAAACTGCTTTCAATCACCCCTTTTCCTTATGAGATATCTCCTTGCTTAGTTCATTGTGAAAGTCCTTTACTCCTGTGAAATAAGTCTTTGCCAGTAAAACAAGCTCAGTAAAGAATAAGATCAAGTTTTGGGCTGCATCTGTGAAACAGGCTGAATGCAAGAGCAGAAGTTTAAAAGCTATTTAGCTGTGCCAGTGCAGAAACACAGCCTGATGGAGCTTTCCAGCTGCATCCAGGTTCCAGGGTATTGACAATTTTCAGCAAAAAGAACCAGGCTTTGCAATGTCTGATGCTGTCAGCTCTGGAGCTGCACGCTGGATTTGCAAGGCCAGATGACTTGAGCAGTCACAGATGTGAGTGTATTGCCTCCTTTACACTGAATAATACAATGCAAACTCTTTCTCAGCTGTGAACACAAAGGGGAAAGTAGCTCCAACAGCAGTAACATAGAGATTTTGGACAGACACAAGTTCTCAGTGTGAGCATCTACATGGAGAAGTATAAACACAGGGTTGGAGTAGATTACACAGGGAAGTCAAACAAGCTTTCCAAAGGATTGAAGCTTTTTATAAGATTATACATCTCAATACTGGTTCAGGATGCATTTTCGTCTAACTATCATCAGGTTTATATTTTAAATAGTCTTTCGCCTCCACCAATTTCTCCTTTTAAGGAACATCCAAAGGACTTGCATATGATGCAGTGAAAGCAAGAATTTTAGCTGTTGAGAAAGTGGAGTCTGTTCACAACCTTCATCTGTGGTCTCTGACAATGAATCAAACTGTTCTATCTGCTCATGTTGCTACAGGTCAGTAAATTTCTGTAAAAAGGGAGTAAGTATTCAGCTGCTGTCTACCAAAGGTCATTGCCTTCTGACTGGGGTACAACCCCACTGTATTTCTGTTGCTTGTTACAACAAATGTCATCATTTTACTGGAAAAATATTAAAGTTTCACCAATCCAACCCCATCCCATCCCATCCAACACAATCCAATCCCATTGAACCAAATCCAACCCAATCCCACTCAACACAATCCAATCCCACTGAACCCAACCCAACCCAACCCAATCTTCCTCCAGGAAATCTTGACAAAGCAACAGGATGAGCACAAAAGTTTAAAACAGCAAAGGCGACGGAGCGAGGAAGTAAACGATTAAGTATTTGAAATAAATTGGAAGAATCAGACCCAGGCTGGATTTTTCTCACAATACCAAATAGATTTTGGGATGGATTTGTCCAACATGAAAACTGTTGATCCCTACATAAGAAAAAGGGCAGAATTTCATTCCTGATACCTCCCCAGCTGTAAAACAGTCTTTAAACCACAGTTTGGAGCATAGAGGTGACTCCAGGGGAACAGTTCATCTTCCAAGATCTATTTTTCAGTGTTGTCCTTACCCCTGTTAACAAATTGCTCACCACTCAGATCAATTTCCTGGCTTATCTGCTTGCCTTGTACATGTTAAAGTTTATTTAAGAAAATAAATTCTACTTGTGTTTTGCCAAGAACTGATTCAGAGGCAAAGTCTCCATGGAGTTCCCGCAGCTGCAAAACAGTGGGTCTATCAGCCACCCCAATCACTTGGCACCGCTGCAGCTCCCTGACTGGATGAACTAATCTTTATTAAGTATTCCCGCTTCCCTCCAGTCTTCTGCCAAGCCGAATTTATTTGGTGATTACTCTTAGCTCAGGTTTTGCCAAAATTGCATATTCCAACCACATTTGAGTGAACAAACTTCTGCTGACCTGCAGATTCCTGAAAGGAGGATAAAAAAGTACAAGAAATGCTTCTCAAAACAAACTTCCTGCTAGAAGTTTGTGAATAGTTTCTGTCAGTAAACACTTTAAGTATTAAATACTTCTGCAACATTAGATGCATTCTGATTATTTCCTGCAGCGGACACAGCGGACAGCCAGCAAATATTGCGGGATATTACCCAAACCCTGTTTGAGCACCACAGCTTCCACTCCATCACCATCCAGATTGAAGCGGGAGAGGATCAGAAACGAGACTGCACCTTCTGTCAAGAGCCCAGGGATTAAAGGGAGCACAATGTTATGCAAAATAACCATCACCTCTCCTAGAATCATAGGATCATCACCGCTGCAAAGGACCTCCAGGATCATCAAGTCCCAACAGCTCCCTAACCCCTACAGCATGGCCTCAAGTGCTCTAGCTACTTGTTTTTCAAACAGCTCCACGGATGGGGACTCCATCACCTCCCTAGGCAGCCTGTTCCAATGCCTGACTCCTACAGGTCAATGCTACAGTCTTACAACTATATCTGCTGGTTGTGTGTAATTGATTAACAGGAAATGGTAATTAGCTGAACCGAAAAGCCTCGACACTGTGATCAGAGCATAGACTATTATTTGTTGGCACCCACCTACCATCCATCAACTAGATGTCCTTGTCCATCAGCAGTTACTTTCAATTATGAGAGAAAGTATCTAAATTATCCTTGACTAGAGCAGCAAGTTGGCACTAAAACAACATTTAAGAGTGCCTGGTCGTAATCACAAGTAACAAAAAGCCAATCAACCTTCAAATCACTAGCAGAGCAATTATCACAGACTGTAATGAAACGTAAGTCTGGTGTTATCGAGGCATTTACTCAGGATCAAAGAAGAATTAAACTGGCACAAGGGATAAAGACATGTGGGAAAGAAAGGGATGGCAGCATACATGTTCCCTGCCTTTCGGCAGATGCTCCTCCTGCTGTCTGCTAAGGGAAATATCAGACCATACTCTGCAGCACAGATCACAGGAGGATTTTCTCCACTCACGTCTGGCAAACAGCTCTGGGGGTTTTTGCTAGCCCAGTCTGGTTTTCATCTAGCCCTAAGCCAAACTCTTTTCTGCCAGACATACATAGTGTTCCTTACTATCAAGGTAAGAACTTGCATAGCATCACAGTAAGTGTAGTGGAACCCTTGTAATGGATTTTTGGGTGTCCCAAGTCACAAGAGACCACTGGGTCAAGACAACAAAACAGAGCAGGTGCTCCTAGAAAAAGAGCAATAACTAGGACAAGGATGCCCTGTGGGCCACTGTGGATCACACAGGTGAAGGTGTTAGGTGTGAAGTGTTACGCAGTGCTTTTACACCCCTGCAGCTGTCTGTCCAAAAAGATAACTGCACAGCCCCTTAGCCTATCACACAGCCATTCCCTGCACGGGGAAGGGACGTGCTTTTCCTTCAGGCAGCTAATTCCCAGGTTCCTTAACAGGTTGTGTTAAATCTTCCTCTTCTGCCCATCCAAGCACTGCAGAACTAAGAATAACAGTCTGGTCTTGCTGCAGTGCCTCTATATTTGTGCAATGAACTGAATTGAACTCCTACTCGTTAGTAAAAAACAAGAGCTGTACTTTCAAATCCACGCTCCACTGCTGCTGCGCAGAACAACTTCACCCCTGCCCTTGGCTGCAGCAGTGCGGCTTCCCTTTCCACGCACAGCCAGGGGTGATGATTTCCTGCTCTACAATCCTCACTCCCACAGCTATAGGGCTGGTTTTATTTTATTAACAGCTTTGTTAGAATAAAGGATGTGGTACTGAGTTTTAAGGCTGACAGCTGGTGAGAGCGTTGTGTTATTCAGGTATAAAGGGGCTTGGCTTTTGAGGGAACTCTGTTTTATCTGCAACAGGTTCACACCAGCTTCCCCATTTATCATTCTAAAGAGGACAGAGGTCAGTGTTAGGGGCTTTTGGCTGTGAGTAACTCACATAACTCTGTGAGGACAGATTGATATATTAAGCTGAGATTTTTTTACCTAGTAGAGAGAACAAGAAATTATTCTGGTCTATGGAGGCACCCTAGAAGACCTTAGTCAGGTAAACCTCCCACTGAAATCAGATAAGATACTAGAACACACCACCTGCTAAGAATTTCACTAAGAGCTCTCATTATTTACTGGCTTGAAAGAGCTGAGAACATAGCAGCACAGTGGTAAAGACAATTCTTGCCCTTCACAGCTGAAACCCCAGAAGATAAGATGCAGATAAATCGAAGCACAGTGAGAAACCCAAAGTGAATAAATTAATGGGTGTTTTGGCCAGTTTTTCTGCTGGTATAATTCAGCACAGTTGCCTCCTACCCAGGGTAGCTCAGCTGTGCTTGTGGAGTAACCTGATCATCATTTTCATTAGCTGAGGAGGACAGCTTGATAGTTTGGTCTTCATATTTAAAAAATGTCTTCAAAATGTTTTGATTAGGATGAGGACACAGACTTGAATATAGTAGAGGATTGTGGGGAGCAGTTTGACGGTCAAGGACAGCGTAAATGATAATGAGTGGGTGACAGAAGCAGCCACATGGGAGACAGAACCAGTTCTGAGATCCAGGTTGGGATAAAGATGAAGGTTTAAGATCATTTAAACACAGAAATGACACCGACCATAAACCAGGATGGAAGCAATGTGGAAAGGACGAGAAAATAAACCTTCAGAAGCCTGGAGCAGGAGTGATGAGGTTATTGTCAAAGTGAATTGAAAGGATCGAGAGAGGTTCTCCTCCCCCTCTACTCTGCCCCTGCTGAAACCACATCAGGGTTTGGGTCCCTTCCAATCCCTAATGTTCTGTGAGTCCGTGGTTCTGTGGTGAGAAATTCTCATATTAAGTTTTGGGCAAAGGAGCACTCAAATACAGATAAGTGCTAAAAGAAGAAGATAATCCAAAATAACAATCCTTAATGAAAAATGTAGAGGAAAGTTGGAAAAAAGTCAGTTTAAGGAGGAAGTGAGGTAGATGTTGCCATCAACAGAATCCAGATGATCTACAGACCCTCAGGATGGTAGTTTGGGTACGTGAGTAGTAAATGCAGGAATGGAGAGGAAGATAAGCTTGAGTTTCTTAGTGGCAGCAGACCTTCAAGAGGAAGGGTTTAACCACATTATCTTTAGCAAAAGTGAGAGATGGTGAGATTGTCTCTACCTTCTGTTGTGTAATTCTCTAGTAGAAGCCTGTATCAAAAGTAATGGCCATGGCATGCAAAAACCTCAGGAAATCCTACATAAATGTGATAGATTGAGGATTAATTCAGAGCAAATATTTATCTGCAGTTACGAACATTGCTGTACGGAGCTAAATCTTTAATGCTCCTGCAGATGATTGTGAAATGTAGATTTGTTCTTCATTCCCACCTAGTCTGATCCTCAAGTGTGTCTTCTTAGGACAAGGTTGTTCTCAGGGTCTGTGACTGGCTGATGGTGGTTTCAGGGCAGGTGACCCTAAACTGATGTCTGTTCTACTGATGTGTGTTCTCAGCACAAAGCTGAGGAATGAGGTCAAGACCTGTTCTTTAATAACCAGTGTCTGAGAAGGACTTTGTTCCTGCTGCCTTTGATCCCCATCTGTGGATTCTTGAATCCATTTCCAAAGCCCAGCTCCTGTATCCTGTTCCTGTCTCCTGCTGAGTCCAGTGTCTGCCCTTCCCAGTGTCTGCCCACAGCATCAGTAGGGACAGTGAAGAGACCTCCAAGATCATCCAGTCCAACCGCACCCTGCCAGCTAAACGCTGCTCCCCAGGGCCACATCTACTGATTATTTGAACTCCTCCAGAGACAGTGACTCTCCCACTCCCTGCACAGCCTGTTCCAACCGCTGACCAGTCAGGGAAGAGATTCTTCCTGATGTCCAACCTAACCCTCCCCTGGCACAACATGCAGCTGTTATTAAAGTTATTTAGAACTTCCAAAACTAAAACACTGATCTGAGCTGGTTCCAGCTTAAGGAGCTCTTTCATGTTCTCAAGCCTGCTGATAATCTCAGCTAAGGAGAAGAAAATCCTTTCCCACCTGAGTACACACAGCTTAAGCAAGAAAGGAATTAGAAGCATCCAGTAGCTTAACTGCTTCCTTCACCTTCTCTCTACTTAGACTTTGTGTCAGACAGTGTGCAGCAGGGATGTGCTGCAGCTTTGCAGAGCAGCCCAGTGAGAAAAGGAGCTGGAATGGGAGCACAACAGAGATTTTTGTTTAATTCTAGGGGAAATAAATAAAAAGAATAAACTTGAATAAAGGTGAAATAATTTAAAAATAAGAATAACCCTACTTGCAGACAATTCAGAATTTTCTGTCCCAGCTTTTCCCCATCCCATTGATGAGAAACTTCCCTCAAAAGTTTTCCCTCAGACATCACAGAATCGCAGAACATTAGGGATTGGAAAGGACCTCAAGAGATCACCAGTCCAGTTCCCTCCACCACAGCAGGATCCCCTAGATCCAGTCGCACAGGAGCACATCCAGGTCAGTTTTCAACATCTCCAGAGAAGGAGACTTCACAACTCCCACCAGGCAGCCCCTTCTAGGCCTCTGACACCCTCACTGGGAAGAACTTCCTTCTCATAGTGATGTGGAACCTCCTCTGTTCCAGCTCACACCCATTGTCCCTTGTCCTAGCATTGGGTGCCACTGAGCAGAGCCTGGCTCCACTCTTTCCATATTTATCAACATTCATGGGGTCACCCCTCAGTCTCCTTTATCCCAGCTCAAGAGACTCAGCTCCCTCAGCCTTTCCTCATCAGGGAGATGCTCCACTCCCTTCATCATCTTTGTGGCTCTGCGCTGGACTGCCTCCAGCAGTTTCATGTCCTTCTGGAAGTGAAGGGCCCAGAAGTGGACACAATATACTAGATGTGGTCTCAGCAGGGCAGACTAGAGGGGGAGGGGAACCTCTCTCAATTTACTGAGATCTTGGGGTTCTACTTCTGATTTAAAATCTAAAAATACAAAAAAAAAAAAAGAATGAACAGAAGGGTTTGAAAGGTGGTACTGGGAAACATTGCTGATGGCATCAGAGGTATTTTAGCCTGGGGCTTGTACCCTAACAGCAAGGCTCTAGCTTGTTTCCAGACTGTACTGCTTGCTATGGAGACTTCTCTATGGGCAGAACAACCATCGAGGCTTTGGGGAACTACTGGCTTCATTTTCCTGCCCTGTAGACCTGTGTTCTTTGCTGACTTCCTGGAGACTGAAGCTGACTGGAACAGTCTGTGTAGCTTCTGACTAAATGAGACAGAGCAGGGATTCATTAGTCATGGCAGAACCTGCTAATGCACATAGAGGCACGAGGCTCTCCGGGAGAGCTTCCAGTCCAGGCAGTAATTCTGGTGTCAAAATGCTTGGAACTAGTGTGTTCCCCTGCAGCAGAGAGCAACCTGGATCTTTAACTTCCGGCTCTTACCCTTCTTTCTGATTTATTGACAGAGGAGAGCCCTAAAGCACGTGCTGTGCTCTGAAGGAGCAGCAGAAACTACTGATGAGCTCCTGAGGATGTCCCATCCAGCCATCCTCCACCACAGAGATGGTTTCTGCAAAACCAAATCCTTTGGGGGAAGCAAGGAAAGAAATGATAAGAGCATAAATGGGAAATCCTTTAGACTGGTAAAGTCTTGGAACAGGCTGCTCATGAAGGTGCTCAAAAGACATGTAGCTGTGGCCCTAGAGAACAGGGTTGTGTGGGCAGGGTGGGGTGGGGTTGATGGTTGGACTGCATGATCTTGGAGGTCTCTTCCAACCTTAATGCTTCTATGGTTCAGTGCTATCACAGTTCCAAGCATCTGGTAAATGGCTGGGAATGAGCTGCAGCACAGTGTCCTGCCTGAAAAGGGGTGCATGTTCCCCCTCAAAATGCATGAGAAGCAGTAAATTCCACAGCAGTCCCACAGGAGAAGTGTGACTACACAATGAAATTTAACAGCTCTCTCTGCCCTTTAGGCTGCACCTACAGACTTAAATACAGAAGCAGGGATCATGGAAAAAAAGAAGTGTTCCCTTAAAAAGAAGAGTGTTTTGACTTTCTATGAGCACTTTCTTCACTGTGCTTTTAAGAATTGATCGGGCACACTCCTCTCGACTGTATATTAGCAGAAAATAGTTGGTCATCCATTAGTCCGCTGCTGGGGTTCAATTGCAAAGATATGACTGAAAGCTGGTATTAACCATGACAGAGAGGCTTAAGAATCATCTAGGCTTCCAATATTATAGAAAATACTTGGGTCAATAAGGCTTTGCAATAGTAATTTAATGTCATTAATTTGTATTCTTGGAGCATAGAGAGCCTGCAGCCAGCACAGCTCAGGTTGCTGTGGAAAGACGTGGTCTGGGCTCTGCCAAGACTGGACAGAGCGAGGATGAGAAAGTGAACACAATGGGGGTGGATAATCAGTGATTTTTCTAAGGTCATATCTGAGGTCGGTGGGGGAGGTTGTAATACAACTTAGTGTCTGATTTACTGTCCTGCCCAGGACACTCAGCCACAGAGGTAGGCTGCAGACTTTTTTCACTAGAATCACAGAACATTAGGGATTGGAAGGGACCTAGAAAGATCATCCAGTCCAATACCCCCCACCACAGCAGAATCCCCTAGATCAAGTCCCACAGGAAAATGACTAGGCGAATTTTAAACATCTCCAGAGAAGGAGACTCCACAACCCCCCTGGGCAGCCCCTTCCAGGGCTCTGTCACCCTCACTGGTAAGAATTTCCTTCTCATAGTGATGTGGAACCTCCTCTGTTCCAGCTCACACCCATTGTCCCTTGTCCTAGCATTGGGTGCCCCTGAGCAGACCCTGGCTCCATTCTCCTGACACCCACCCCTTACATATTCATCAACATTAATGAGGTGACCCCTCAGTCTCCTTTTTTCCAAGCTCAAGAGACCCAGCTCCCTCAGCCTTTCCTCATCAGGGAGATGCTCCACTCCCTTCATCATCTTTGTGGCTCTGTGCTGGACTCTCTCCAGCAGCTCTGTGTCCCTCTAGAAGTGAGAGACCCAGAACTGGACCCAAAATTCAGATGTGGTCTCAGCAGGGTAGAGGGGGAGTAGAACCTCTTCCAATCTACTAACCAGCCCCATTCTGCTGCACCCCAGGATGCCATTGGCCTTCTTGGCCAGAACAGCCCATTGCTGGCTCCTGGCCATCCTGCTGGCCATGAGAATCTCCAGGTCTCTTTCTCCTACGCTGCTCTCCAACAGGTCAGTCCCCAACCTATACTGGTAGCTGGGGTTGACAAGAAAATTGAAGTTTTCACTTTTGTGATAGGCTAAACAGTGAGAGGAGACACCCTGTCACGGAACAATAAATTCAACCTTAAATCCTGAGGCTAGAAAAAAGATTTTATCTTTCCTTGTGTAATTCTTCAAGCAACTTCTAAATTTCCCCAGAGTATTTTAAGCCTCAGCTAACACAGAGCTGTTCCACACAGTATTTGCCTGTAGAACACTAGATTTTGTTTCAGCTTTTCTCATCTCTAATTCCAATTCTTCTCTAAGACAGAATCACCTTTTAATCAGGTCTGCATTACTGTAACGGAGGCGATGCCCTCCTGAGCACCTTGGCATAAAAGTCCACCTTTCCTGCAAGAGAGAGAGCTGCATGTGAAGGAATATCGACACTATTTTAGGGAAAGGGCATGGAGGAAATCATAGGGTTGCAAGGGACCTCAAAAGGGCATGTGGTCCAATCCCCCTACAACAAGCAGGGCCATCACTCACCAGACCAGGTTGCCCAGAGCCCCATCCAGCCTGACCTTGAATGGCTCCAGGGATGTGGCCTCTACCACCATTCTGGGGAGCCTGTTCCAGGGATCCACCACCTTCAGATCCCAGACTTTGTTCCTCCTGTCCAGCCTCAATCTGCCCTTTTCCATCTTCAAACCATGACCCATTTTTTCTATCATTCCCTGCCCTTGTGAACAGTCTTCTCCAGCCTTCTGACAGCCCCCTTCAGTGACTGGAAGGTCACTGTAAGGGCCCCCCAGTGTAATTCACCCCTCTTTTTGTGGTGACCTTGCTTGGGAACAGCCGTGAAATGATATTTCAGCTTCTTGGAAGGCCACTGCTGGGACCTGGTTAGGATTCCCTCTCATGCAGTGGTCACTTGTGGCAAATCCTTGGGATCAAGGATGTTCTGCATAGTCCCTGTATCACATGTCATCTTACAGTTTTCTCTTCCTCAAACCCCTGACCTGGGTTAAGTGAGCAATGAATCAGTGAAGAAAACATATTCTTATAAACCAGTGAGTTATTAACTATTAAAAACCAGAAGAGGACTAGGAAGCTTCTTTGATTATTTTTCAATTTATGTAATAAAATATTATTGAGGAGAAAGAATATAATCAATAGTGAGTAGCATTAGAGCTAGCTGTGCAGCAATTTAATGCTAGAAATGGATTAAGGTGACAGGAAAAGTCAATGCAGCCTTAAATTAAAGGTGAGGAAAGTCAATGAGAAGTTAAAGCTGGTTAGGAGTCCATCAAATACTAAGAGGCTAAAGCTCTCGGAAGTAAAAAGCGCTCCAGTAACTTTATCACTAGAGCTCTGTGTTTTACATGTTTTTATCAAAAGAGTAGCTGGATGTAGGTTTGTTCTCAGCTTGAACCATTAAACCATATGAATTCATTGGGTTATTTCAAAAAGGATTTGCAGAAGGGGAGAAATCTGTGGTGGTTTTAGCTTTTGTTTTTTGTTTAGGGAATAAAAAGGTGGATTTTTCCCACTGGGTCTCATTTTTTACTTTTAAAAAGCCCTTTTCCCTGTGTAAGAACCTACAAACTAAACTCAGTGAAGTATAAACAGGATTATAACAGTGCTAGTGCCAGGGGAAGTGCCTTCTTCTCAGGGTATCCAGATGATTTGCTCTTGTAAATACTAGGAGGGGCTTTGAAAGCTGATTGTGGAAGCGTTTCACAATTTCAGTTGCTTAATGCAAGAAATAGAAACCAGAAAGGAATGAAATCTCAGAATCACAGAACATTAGGGATTGCAAGGGATCCTTAAAGATCATCCAGTCCAATCCCCCTGCCAGAGCAGGATCATTTTTAATGGGATATTGCTGCACCAAACAGAGGTTTGCAAGCACCATAGACTCCTTAAGGTTGGAAAAGACCGCCAACATGAACCCCAACCATCAACCCCACCCCACCCGGCCCAATAAACCCTGTTCCCTTTAAATTCACGGGTTTTTGAAGGGTCAGGTCTATATTTCTACTAATGTTGCCCGCATTTAACCTTGCCTTCATGATCAAATGAAAATGGAGTGTGTTTTCAGCCCACAAACCATCACACATACACGCTGTTCTTATCTTACTCGCGTGCCAAGGGAGTTTGTTTCTCCAGCTAAATCCCTAACACAACGTTACACAGATAACTTGACAGCTTATGCAACAAACATGATTCGAGCTGGGGAATGTGGATGGGGAGAGGGGAGAAAGAGAATAAAACAAGAAGTTCATCTAGGAGGGAAAAGAGAGCTGTCAATTATTCTGATGTATAAATATTGCCTTCAGCTCCAAGCGTACTGGTGCGGAACAGGATGAACAGCTGAGATTAACATGAAAAACAGAGTGGTGTTTAGCTCTTAAAGGAAAAACCCAGGTGAGATGCTCTCAGGCCTTACCTACTCCCATGTGCCTCATTGATGTATTTCCCCAGACTTCAGAAGACGTGGGTTTGGCTACAGCAGTGTTTTTATAGATTATTTTTTAATGATGGTTGCAACAACTGGCCTGAATACTAGAACAGGTTGCCCAGCAAGGGAGTCGAGGCCACATCCCTACAGATATTCAAGAGGAGGCTTCACAAGGCTCTGAGCAACCTGATCTGGTTGAAGATGTCCCTGTTCACTGCAGGGGGGTTTGAACTAGATGACCTTTGGAAGTCTCCTCCAGCCCTGCAAGTCTATGATTCACAAAGATAAGATCTCAGGGTTGGAAACCACAAGCCACAGAATCAAGCAATAAAAACATCTTGTTGACCTCACTCATAAACTTTCAGAATAATTCACATTTAAAAGGACTTAGGGAGGTCATCTAGCCCAACCTACTGCTCAACACAGATCTAATCACTGGCTGCTCAAATCTGAGTTTTAGATCTCTCAAGACAACTTGTTCTAGTATTTGATGGTAAAGGCTCTCTTTATATCAAAGAGAAGTTTCCCAGATTTCAGATGGGACCTGTTGGTCTTGGATTCTGAACCTCTCTGAGAATACCCTCCGTCTTCTCTGCACCCTCCTATTAGGCAGCTGCAGGCAGCAGTAAGACCATCCAGAGTTCTCTCTTCTTCAGGCTGACCCAGCCCAAACCCTCAGCTTCTTTTCCTATGTCACATCCTCCAACCACTGACCATCTTAGTGGCCTCTCTCACTCCAGTCAGCCACTGCCTTTCTCACACTGGGGAGTCTGAAATCATAATCACAAAACAGACCTCCATTAAAGAGTAATGAAATGTCAGCACGAACTTTGAGGTCCCTACGTCAGAATGTTCTTTGGTCTTCACTCAGGCCCTACCAAGACCTTTACAGCTGAAGATGACTGTTGAAACCCACCAGCCTCACCTAGGAATCTCACTGGGAGCTGAAATTAAGAACTTAGTATAAAGTTCAGTAGAAAGATGAGTGTAACCCACCTCAGCACACTGAGGTTTTTTTTGGCTAGTGTGAGTCAGAATTTCTCCCTCAGTAGACACAACGCACATCCAGAGCCTCACTAGCCCTATTCCTCTGACGTTAACTGTGGTAACCCGTTCACAGATGAGGACAGTGTGTTTTCCAATCACAGATTTGCTGATGTGGTGTGCCTGCTGCATTCGTAGGGGCTGATTTTGAAGGGTGCTCGACGAGAAGGTGCAGTTTTGACTCTTCTCACTACTACCACTAACACTTCCATCCCTGCACAGAATTACCAGCAAACAGCAAGGTCAGCATTACGTGTCACAGCTACACAAAGGCAGAATGACGTAGGCATGTTCCAAACATCCCTGACCAAACACCCTCGGCACACTGCCCTTGCTGGCTGATACTTTCGTTTTGTGACGTTTCCTTTCACGCTGCATTCTGCAATCTGAACAGTTTCAACACATCCTTTGTCCCCTTTGATGTAAAGGACCATCTCCGTGTAAACGTTTTCCTCTTTAATTTTAAGGGCATTTTAAAAGCCTTCCCCTGAGGCTCTCTGGACCACAGCAGTGCCTCAGGACTGCTTTAAGCTCTCTGCTTCCCTTTATGAATCCAAGAAAATAGGAGTTTTGATTCTCATTTGAAAACTTAAGCTACCAGTAACAAACAGTTATCTGCCAGGGTTCCCATCTCAAGGATGAAGTAAGCTTGAAACACCTTCAATGAATAGTGCCCAGTACTTCTGGTTTTAGCTCAGTTTTCAGTTAAAGACAGTTTGTTTCTCCAACAGAAAAGATGGGTTTTTATTGAGATAACATAGTCAGGTTTTTATTGAGATAACATGAACAGAACTGGTTCCTATTTTTCTTTTGTATTGTTTGCCAGCTCTATTCAGTATCTCCAGTGCTGCTTTCTGCGCTGATCCCATACCCCTTGAGGGTGCCCTGCATGTTTGTATTCAAAGGCTGGCTAGAAGGTTCGGTACCGCTTTTCTTTCCTTTTTCTTTTTTCTGGCAGTAAGAAAAAGGCAACTTCTGTTCACAGTGTGGTGATTTCAGCTGTCAGCACCTCAGATAGTGTGAGGGCTGATCCAGTGGGTAACCTGACTGGCTTGGCATTTGTGATAGAGAGCAGGTGGCAATTACTACGTTCACAGGATCAGAGCAGTGTGTTTCCTGCTGCCTTGCGTACTTAGAGATTTTAAATGCAGAGTGACTAGGATACAACTGGACTTAATGATCTTGAAGGTCTTTTTTCCAAGCTTGGTGGCATTATCAGTATTCGCTAGGAGAGGATCTACTGGAGAGCAGTCCTGTGGAAAGGGATTTGGAGGTACTGGTGGGTGAAAAACTGGACATGAGCCACTAATGTGCAATCGGAGCCCAGAAGGCCAATCACATTCTGTGCTGCATCAGAAGAACTGTGGCCAGCAGATCAAGAGAGGTGATTCTGCTCCTCTACTCTGCCCGGGTGAGACCTCACTTGGACTGTTATGTTCAGTTCTGGAGCCTCCAGCACAAGAAGGATGCAGACAAACTGGAGCACATCCAGAGGAGGGCCACCAAAATGAGCAGCCTCCTCTTCTTCAAACTAAAGAGCCCCAGCTCTTTCAGTCTCTCCTCATAAGATTTAGTCTCCAGGCCCTTCACCAGCTTAGTTGCCCTCCTCTGCACCTGCTCCAGCACCTCCACATCTCTCTTGTACTGAGGTACCCCAAACTGGACACAATACTCAAGATGTGGCCTCACCAGTGCCCAATACAGGGCGACAATAACTTCCCTACTCCTGCTGGCCACACTATTTCTAATACAAGCTAGGATGCTATTGGCCTTCTTGGCCACCTGGGCACACTGCTGGCTCATATTGATCTTCACATCAGTTAGAACCCCCAGGTCCCCCTCTGCCACATGGCTCTCCAGCCACACCTCCCCAAGCCTGTAGCCTTGCAGGGGGTTGTTGTGGCCCAAGTGCAGGACCTGGCACTTGGCCTTATCGAAGCTCCTGCCATTAACATTGGCCCACTGCTCCAATCTATCCAAGTCTCTCTGAAGATCCTCCCTACCCTCTGGCAGATGAACGCTCCCACCTGACTTGGTGTCATCTGCAAACTTATTAAGGACACATTCTGTGGCCTTACTGAGATCATCAATGAAGATGTTAAACTGATGGTCCCAACATCAAGCCCCGAGGCCACTGCTTGTGACAGCTGGATTTAACTCCATTAACCACGGCTCTTTGGGCCTGCCGTTCAACCAGTTTTTTATCCAGCAGATTGTGCACTCATCCAACCCATAAGCAGCAGCTTATCAAGCAAAATTTCATGGGGAACAGTGTCAACGGCTTTTTGAAAGTCCAGGTGAACCATATCCACAGCCTTTCCCTTGTCCAATAGTTGGGTCATCCTGTCATAGGAGGAGGTCAGGTTCATCAGGCAGGACCTGCCTTTTACAAACCCGTGTTGACTGGGCCTGATGCCCTGGTTGTCCTGTCTGTGAAGTGCAATGGCACTTGAGATGATGTGTTCCATGACCTTCTGAGCCGCCTCCTCTTCTGCAGACTAAACACCCCCAGCTCCCTCAGCCTCTCCCCACCAGACTTGCCCTCCTGTCCCTTCCCCAGCTTCGTTGCTCCTCTGGACCAACCACAGCCTCTCAATCTCTTTCTCGAAGTGAGGGGCCCAGCACTGCCCCCAGTACTTGAGGTGAGGCCTCCTCAGTGCCCAGTACATGGGGAGAATGACAGCCCTAGCCCTGCTGGCCACACTATTGCTGATCCAAGCCAAGATGCCACTGGCCTTTTGGGCCGCCGGGGCACCCTTCTGGTTCCTGTTTAGCCAGTTGCCAACCAGTCCTGCCAGGTCCCTCTCTGCCAGGCTGCTCTCCAACCACTCATCCCCCAGTCTGTAGCTGCAGGGAGTTCTTGTGGGCAAAGTATAGGACCCTGCCTTTGCCCCTCTTAAACCTCATCCCATTGGCCTCTGCCTTTGACCCAGCTTGTCCAGAAAAAGGAGACAGATGAACCCCCATCGCAGCCCTAAAAGGCAAAGAACCATAGCACAGCCATGAACACACCCCAACGGCTGTGTATCACACACCACCATCAATTACACAAGGCCCCTTTGAAAATCTTTTCAAACGGCAAACTTGTAGGCATCTGAGGTGTTCTGGGGGATGATTAAATCTTCACTGCTAACAAAAGCATAACTGAGTTATGTAACAAAACCTAACAGAGTCAGCCAAGCTGGCTACCTTGGCTAACTGCTGTGCAGATGAGCAGATATTCATGCCCCCCGGCATGCTGCACACCAGGCTGAATTATGTAAATAACCATCGATGTTTAATTTACATCAAAGAATAAACAAAACTTCTTTATCCAGGCTCTTCTTTCCCTTCCAGCTGTGTCCTGGTCACACTGATGTAATGAAGTCAATCTTGTAATGAAAGCTCTGCAGAAGGAACTTCTAGCCACCTTCCAGTCCCTGAAAGGGGCTGTCAGAATGCTGAGGAAGACTGTTCACAAGGGCAGGGAAGGATAGGACATGGGGTCATGGTTTGAAACTGGAGAAGGGCAGATTTAGGTCAGACATCAGGAAAAAGCTCTTGAATATGAGAGTGGTGGATCCCTGGAACAGGTTGCCAAAAGAAGTAGTGGAGACCCCATCCATGGAGCCATTCAAGGTCAGGCTGGATGGGGCTCTGGGCAATCTGGTCTGGTGAGTGATGCTTATTGTAGGGGGTTTGGACTAGATGGCCTGTGGAGGTCTCTTCCAATCCTATGATTCTATGAAGCCCTGCCACTGGCTATGCAGCAATCCTTCGCAGCCAGTAAGCCTTCAGCATGTGAAATGGTTTACATCAAGGCAGTAATATCTGGGAAACGAGAAGGGACTCTCCACAAAAGACAGAGTGAACAAAGGTCTTCAAATCTATCAGAATACAGACTGACCATTTTGGAAAGAGTTGCAGCCCAGTCACCATCTATAACAGTGTCTAAACATCTAAAGAGCAAGAACATAGGAACAAACTGTTGATGAAATACAACTTGATCAACTCCATCTTAGCTCAAGACAGAGGTGTGACCCTGAGTGGAGTGCCAGCATGAATGCCATATGAGTGCTGACACATTCATTCTCACCTGTAAAGAGCTATTATAGCCATGTCAGCAAACAGAGAACAGAGGAGCAGGGAGAATAAGTGATTTGCCCAAGGTCACAGTCCAAACCTACAGCACGGGTAGGAAATAAATACAGCTCTATTGGAACCACACACTGCATTTGAACTGCAAGATGACCCCCCTTGCTTCATTTTGTGGATGGGTAGTTAGAGGACTTACTGATGTGAAGATAGTTTAATAACACTGGCAAATACCACAAATCCA
The DNA here is from genome assembly GCA_013400115.1 of Rhinopomastus cyanomelas. Taxonomy (NCBI): domain Eukaryota; kingdom Metazoa; phylum Chordata; class Aves; order Bucerotiformes; family Rhinopomastidae; genus Rhinopomastus; species Rhinopomastus cyanomelas. The sequence continues at coordinate 254,458 of VXBP01008005.1, read as the reverse complement.
TAGCTGTTGTATATAAGTACCTCCCCGATATCACAGCACATCCTAGGCTGTTCCTTCTGCTGGCTCAGCAAGGTGTCACACAAAATTAAACTGAGAGGTTAATGCATTAAGTATTTATTGATCTCCAGAACCCTTTCCCCTTGTCCTCTCACTACCACCTGTGTCAAAAGCCCTACCCCAGCTCAGTCTTTAACTCTTACAGTACCAAATAACAAGGAGCGAGAGGCTAACTGTACCTGATCACAGAACCACAGCATCATAGAACATTAGGGACTGGAAGGGACCTCAAAAGATCATCCAGTACAATCCCCCTGACACAACAGGATTACCTAAATCAAGTCACATAAGAACATGGCTAGGTGGTTTTTAAACATCTCCAGAGAAGGAGACTCCACAACTCTCCTGGGCAGCCCCTTTCAGTGCTGTCACCCTCATCAGGAAGAAGTTCTTTCTCAGACTGATGTGGAACCTTCTCTGTCCCAGCTCACACCCATTGTGCCATGTTCTATCATTGGATGGCACTGAGTACAGCCTGACTCCATTATCCTGACACATGCCCTTTAATGTTGATAATATTTATTAACACTAATGAGGTCACCTCTCCTGCTGGTAAGGCATCCCAAATAACTAATACATGTCCTGTTATCACTATAAAAAATCCTTGCCTGGAGCAATTTACTCCTAACTGAAGTTCTTTGAGTTCCAAACTATCAGCAGTAAGCAGACAGCAGTCACTGCTTTGTCCTTCCCTGGGACAGACTGTCAAACAGGAGACTAAAATTAGCTTTACAGAATGAGCCTTGATTTTTTTTGTTTTAATGGAAAACCTTTCCTTACTCTGGTTCCTCAGGAAGCCTACCCTTGCCCTCTCTGCACACGTTAGCAGAGAAGAAAAGTCTCAGACTCTGCAGGTGAAATCTTTACTTTCCCCAAGGTGATGGTGAAGTATCGATCAGTTTGAGGCTGCAGCTTCACTCCTAGCACTTAGAGAGAAATCAGGGCAAAGCAGCCCACAATGAAGATATCTGCCTTATGGGTCTCTGACATCTGCATTTGGATGATCATCTACTGAAGCTACTTGGTTGGGGTGGTCCTCAACACAAGAAAGACATGGGCCTGTAGGAGTGGGTCCAGAGCAGAACCCCAAAGACGATCAGAAGGCTGGAGCACTTCTGCTAAGAGCACAGGCTGAGAGTTGGGTTTGTTCAACCTAGAGAAGAGGTGGTCTTCCAATATTTAAAGAGACATGTAAGAAAGATGAGGATGGACTTTTTAGCAGAGCCTGTGGTAACAGAACAAGGGGTGATGGTTTTAAACGAAGAGATGTAAGGAAGAAGATTTTTACAATTAGGGTGGTGACACACTGGAATATGTTGCTTAGTAGTTGTCCCCTCTCTGGAAACATTCAAGGTGAGGTTGGATGAGGCTCTGGGCAAACCAATCCAGTTAAGTGCTCCTGGTCACTGCAGAGGCGGTTGGACTAAATGATCTTTGAAAGTGTCTTCCAACCCAAAACCCTAGGGTTTGTGTGACAGAGAGAGAAGCATCTTTTGCTAGAGACAACGGAAAACTCCTGTGAGTTTCTGGATGTCCTTGCTTTGATCCAGCAAAACCTTTGGAGCTGGAAGGGATGTGGTACTTACTGACTTGCAATCCTTTGAAGAAAGCAAGCCTGGGAGAAAGGCAGGACAATTCCTTCTCAGTCCAAGAACCTTAATGGAAAGGCAGATTAATTGGGAGTTTTTTGCAAATGCTCCATTTGATTTGGAGGAGACTTGGCCTTAAGGACATCTTGATGAAATCCACTTTTCTATTTCTACCTCAGAAAGCTTGATGAATGTTTGACTACCTCAGAAGTCCTCTTGGAGAGGAAATGGATGAGAATGAGGTAACGTCAGGATAACTGAGAATTTGGAGAAGCATAAAAAGGACAGAAAAAAGGAACTGTTTTGTATAAAACAATTGGTACAAGATTTCTTAGCACAGAGAATTAGAGGTCTTGATCCTCATAGGCATCAGGTTCAGCAAGAATTATGGAACTGGATGCCTTCTGGAGAAGTCATTCTCTCCAAACCAGTCTCTTGCTTGAAGGCAGTCACCACATGCTTCAGAATTTCCCTAACAAGGACACCCTGGGGGCATCAGTAGTGAGGGTGTCTCAGCATCCTTTAAGCTTCCTCTTGGCAGCTCTTGCCCTGCCTGTGTATGAACATTTGCCATGACACCAGCCAAGCCTGTGGTTCTTCTTGACTGGATGTCCCAGCTAAACCCTTACAGATCTCCATTTCCCTCAGCTCTAGGGAAAGCAGTAGAGTGTTGAACACTTTGTCATTCCTGCTGATGGGGGAACTGTCAGAACACATAAAAGATACCTTTGCAGCAACCAGATAATTTAAAGTTTAATAAACCCTTTGTCTCAGCCCTGCCCTTTAACTGACCCTGTCTAGAAGGAACTCAACTGGTGCCGCTGCTGGCAAACATCAGCATCTCGCGGAGCTCCACCACGCAGAGCTACCTGCATCTGCAAGGACCACTAATCTCTCTGACAAGCATCCAGACAGAACCAAACAAGTGTAAAAATAAGAGATTAATAGTTGAATGGGAAGGGAGCTGAAGTGTCTTCCTTCACATGAGAGCAGCACTGCATTTCACTGCGACAAAAGTGTTTTGGGCTCAAGCCACCATCATTAAAGATACAGCTTGGCCCATATACAACCAATAATGGGGATGAACAGAAAGCATTAGCCTAATAACAATGATTAGATTACTAAATATCACATTAAGTTTAAATTTAAGTTTGTGGTAGCATATCTGTTAAACAAAACATTTTCCACTGTAAGATAATTTCTGTAGACACTGAGAATCACAAAGAGTTACAGAATACTGGGAAATGGAAGGGACCTTGAAGGATCATCCAGTCCAGTCCCCTCACCAAAGCAGGATCCCTTAGATCCAGTCACACAGGAACATGGCCAGGTGGGTTTTAAACATCTCAAGAGAAGGAGACTCCACAACCTGCCTTGGGCATCCCCTTCCAGTGCTCTGTCACCCTCACCATGACTGAGGAACTCTTAGGTTGCAAAAATTCCCCAGCAAAAGACACCTGGCAAGAAAATCTTCTGATGAAAGGGAATACTCTTCAAACTACTCTACAGATTCTGTGACTAGAAAAGTTTAAGACAGACATTTGGAAATGCAGCTGTCTGGGCAGGGGGAGAGAGAAACATGGACTGAGAACGCAGGTCTGACAAGGGGTTTTCTTGCCCCGGTCCTGCTCGCTTTGGCACTGCACCTTGTGTTATTTATTGCTGCAAAGCTGAACCCAGATGACCGCCACTTTTTAGTAAACCTGGTGCTGGCAGCTGTTGCTGTCTCATTGATTCTTGCAAGAGTTTATGCTTTATCTCTAGAAATTAGTGACTCAAGGCCAATCTCAACAGCCACAAGGTCCAATCCTCATGGTCATTTTGAGATTTGAAAATGAAACAGAAAAGCTTCCTTACTACCAGGCTCAGGAATCGGGTAGTAAACATAATAAATCTAAGTTTTCATTCCATCTTGCAAGATTCAAGCCAGTGTTGCAGTATTTTGAGTGTGAGCATGACCTCTGAATGCTTGGGGATGGGCAATAAAAACACTGTCTTGTCTTCCCTGACAAAAGTTGGTCCCCTTCTTTGGTGGCCTTTGCTTTTTCTGAAGGCAATTTCTCTTCAAAATGGGCCCCCAAGTCATGTAATGCAACAGTCATACTCCAAAGAACATGACATCTAGGACTGGAGATGTCCATTTTGAAATGTCCCCTTTCCTTCCTCCGATTTCATTTCTCCTGTGTCTGGCAGTCGCACAGCTCTGCTTACACACAAAGCCATGGCTGGTTCTGCTGAGGTGGAGCAGGTTTTCCTCATCTCATTACTTCTGCCCCTTAGCACCTGCTAAGGGCTAACACTGTTTCCATGGGATAGATTACATGTACCTAGAAGAGGCTTCTAAACTACTTCCATTGAATCATTAAGGTTGAAAAAGGCCTCCAAGATCATCAAGTCCAACCATCCCCATTTTGGGAACCTTCCTCTTAGAACAGAAGGTGATTTAGCCAACACTGGACATAACAGTTTAAAATTAGGAGTGGGAGAGTCATTCATCTTTACTGAACCCAGATATTCATGTTTACATTTGCTGCTGCTTATATTTTTACTTGTGGTTCATGTGTTCAAAAGGCAGCCAGAGCGGAATTTATCTGACAGCTGTAAACTTTGAGAGAGACTAACTAATTCCTGACATGTGCAGACACTCTGGGCACAGGCAGAGCATTTACTGGCAGTTCAGGAATTCACTGCCTTCAGGTAACATCGCCCATTTTCCCAGTAATGAAGTGCAGTTTCCTGGGCTGCAGCAAAAGAAGGAGGGGATTCTCTCACTCTGTTCTGCACTGGTGGGACCCCACCTGAAGTCCTGGGTCCAGTGCAGAAGTCCCCAGCATAAGGAGGACACAAAGCTCATGGAAGGTGTCCAGAGAAGAGCAACTCAAATGATCACAGGGCTGGAGCACCTCCCCTATGAGAACAGGCTGAACAAGTTGCATTTGTTCCGCCTGGAGAAGAGGAGGCTCCCAGTTGACCTTCTACCAGCTTTCCAGTCTCTGAAGGAAGTGGGCTACAAGAAAGCTGGGAGGGCTTTGGACATGGGTGGTAGCAAGAGGACAAGGGGAAAGGGTTCCAGACTTGAAGAGAAGAGAGTGAGGTCAGACATGAGGAACAAATTCTTTGCTGTGAGGAACAGGTTCTTTGCTGGAACAGGTTGCCCAAGGCAGTTGTGGCTGCCCCATCCTGGTAAGTGTTGAAGGCCAGGTTGTCTGGGGCCCTAAGTAACCTGCTCTAGTGAAGATGTCACTGCCTGTGCAGGGAAATTGGAACTGGATGATTGTTAAGGTCCCTTCCAACCCTGGCCATTCTGTGATTCTATATAGGTGATGGTGTTGTTTGCATATAAGGGAATAGATGAAAGCAAACACACCATTTCCCAGTTTTGAACATGCTGTTTATAACCACTTTGACGTAAACTAAGGAAAACTGAGAATTAGCACTCACAACCTCATTTTGCTGGTATTTACTGAGAAATCAAACCTAGACCAGATGGGGCAATGCACTTCAGCCAGCTGTGGTCAAGAGGAGTAAATAAAACCCTGTCTGGTTCTATCAAAAGGGATTCATCAATATGGGATTGTGTCAAAGCAGCAACATATTAGCCTAAGAAAGAAACCCTAAGGACAAATCAAGAGAAAATTAGAAAAGATAAAGTAGTAAAACCACAGGGGTGCTTATCAGCTCTGAGGAATAGGCTGTCTCCTTGGCACCTGAGCTGCTAGAAGCCTCTGCTGCAGTGGAGAGGTTATTGCATGTGCAGGATGTCAGACTGATAGTGTGGTCTTTGCAATGGGGCTCTGGCAACCATCACAGCAGCAGTGATGGATGGGCTGCTGACTAGTGATTATAGCAAGAAAATAACAAGATGCTACGGCAGAAAGCAGCAGACGATGCTTGCAGCGATGGAAGCTGCAGAAGGGAAGATGCCTCATTCCCATGTGTCAGGAATAAACAGGAATGGGGCTGTAGGTCCACGGGAAACATTAATACTGAGTGCTTGGTGCCTTCAAACTACACATACAAACCTGATTTATGCCAGCATAAATCAGTTGAACTTTCTGGATTAAAGGTTTTGGGGTGTGGATTTCCTGACCAAAAAACCTCCCCTACAACCAGGCTTTGAGGGAAAGCAGATGTTTTCCATGAACGTTTTGGTTGTACTAGAAAGATATTTTTGTTAAAAAATAGGAGAACCTTCAGGAAGAAACTTCTCAGGGCTCTTACAAAAATGAGACCAAGGAAAACCATTATCATGTAGATGCATTTTGTGTCGTGTACAAGGGGAAGGCTTGATGAGAACATAAAGGTTTGCATAGAGGAGAGAGGCGATAGAAGCAGAGTTAGTTCACATTCCTGGGCAATTGTTTTTCTTTCTCCAAGTTTTCCAATTATTTCACATGTATTAATACTTGTAACAGTGGAATGAGAACACCTCGAGATGTATCGTACCAGCACAACAGTCCTGGAGTTCAATTAAGAGCTGTTGTGCTTTTCAATGCTTTGAGTGAAGAGGAAGGTGACGCCAGATGAATTTTCCTTACACCAGCACCAGTTATATTTTTCTTTCACCGCATTGCAGTATCGCAACTGCTTTGCTTGGCAGAGTGACATTTCATTACCTAGACATATTGGAATTGATTTTAAAAAATAGCTAAAGAATGAGAGTATCCATTAATAGTTACGGCTGAGCATTAATTCCCATTGACTGAAAGTTTTTACTAGGTATGAACTGCGTATAAATCCATGAGGACCACCTGCCTAAACTAATCATAGGAAGGAACTAATCACATCAAGGAGTACAGTACTTGATAACTAACACAGGATATAGTCTTTGTGTCCTAACTCTAAATAGAAAGTGACATTTCTTGTCATGAGGCAAAATCCCTGTTGTAACTGCAGAAGGAGTACAGGTCTCTGATAACCACATTGCAGGCGTTTCCACTTGAGAAGAAAGGACTCCATCTTACGAAGCTCAAAGAGAGCTGGGTATCAGCATTTCAGGTGTTTTAAAGAGCAGGGAAGAGGAGCTTATTTCTCCTAACTAAAAAGCAAATCCTTTCTCCCTTTTCAAATGTGCTGGGAAAGGAAAAGCAATATTTAAAAAGGAAATAGGTCTTCTGGAGAATCAGAGTCATAAAATCATTCATGTTGGAAAAGATCCTTGGGATCATCAAGCCCAACCATCAACCCTACTCTACAAGATCACCCCTAAACCACATCCCCCAACACTACAGCTAAGTGACTTTTAAACACATCCAGGGATGAGAACTCAACCACCACCCTGGGCAGCCCATTCCAGTGCCTGACCACTCTATCCATGAATTTCTTCCTGACGTCCAGTCTAACCTTCTCCTGTTGAAGCTTGAAGTCTTTCCCTCTGGTTCTGTTGCTAATTCCTTGTGAGAAGAGACCAGCACCAACATCTCTACAATGTCCTTTCCCTTAGCCTGCTCTCCCTCAAACTAAACAGCCCCAATTCACTCAGTCTCTCCTCAGAAGATTTATTCTCCAGGCCCTTCCCCAGCTTCACTGCCCACTTCTGCACTTGCTCCAACACCTTGATATCTCTCTTGTGCTGAGGTTCCCAAAACTGGATCCAGTACTCAAGGTGTGGCCTTACCAGTGCTGAGCACAGGGGGACAATCACCTCCCTACTCCTGTTGAGGACACAGTTTCTAACACAAGTCAGGATGCCATTGGCCTTCTTGACCACCTGGGCACCCTGCTGGCTCAGATTAAGCCTCCCATCAATGAGAACCCCCAGGTCCCTTTCTGCTAGGCTGCTTTCCAGCCACACTGCCCCAGGCCTGTAGCGTTGAGAAGCGTTGGCTGGGAATACAGGAATCAGACAAAATTATTAACAATAATTTCCTGCATATCTGCCCTGAATCTGCATAATGCTGTCGCAAACAGTGCTCAGGTCCAAGCCGGGTCAAGCAAACAGAGAAGCCCAATTGAATTAATCACAAATCTCAGAGACAAGAAAGGCTAAGCAGTGTGTATTTGTAGGTTTACTTTGCAAGCATAAAAATATTCCACTCATGCACAGTTGTTTCATCATAATTGCCCAAATGGTTCAGGATCATTTTAGTTATTAAGGCACTAATGAACCTTTGAACGCATCCCAAGTCCCAACGATGTTATAGATTTACTTGCAACATCAGGAGTGAGAACTTTTTGTATGTTTGCTTTTCCCAAAGTGGAAATGCTAATGGTTTAAAGAATAATCATAAAATATGACTTTATCTAGTTTAAGCTAGTTAGTATCGTATGAAATAAATAGAAACAGAAATCCCAGAGGTAATTCATAAATAAATGAAAACCTAAGAACAGCGGGAGACAGAAAGATGTCCTAGTCCTGTACTGTGTCCCCAGATGAGTCCAGCATGAGATCATAGAATCACTACGGATTGGAAGGGACTTCAAAAGATCATCTAGTCCAATCCGCCTGCAACAGCAGGATCACCTAACCAAGTCACACAGAAACCCATCCAGGCGGGTCTTGAATATCTCCAGTGAGGGAGACTCCACAACCACCCTGGGCAGCCTGTTCCAGTGCTCCGTCACCCTCACTGTGAAGAAGTTCCTTCTCAGGCTGATGTGGAACCTCCTATGCTCCAGCTTACAACCATTGCCCCTCATCCTATCACTACATGACACTGAGAACAGCCCAGTGCCATCCTCCTGACACCCACCCCTCACATATTTATAGACATTAATGAGGTCACCCCTCAATCTCCCCTTCTCCAAGCTCAAGAGACCCAGCTCCCTCAGCCTCTCCTCGTAAGGGAGGTGCTCCACCTCCTTTATCATCTTTGTTGCCCTACGATGAACTCTCTCCAGAAGCTCCACATCCCTCTTGAACTGAGGAGCCCAGAACTGGACACAATACTCCAGGTGTGGTCTCACCAGTGCAGAGTAAAGGGGGAGAAGAACCTCTCTTGATCTGCTAACCACCCCACTTCTGATCCACCCCAGAGAACCATTCTGATCCATCCTGGCAGAGAACTAGGCTGGATGGAAAAGCAGCAGCAACAAAATAAAAGCAGAATGTTTTAGGAAACAAAGTTACATATCCTATTAACTATCCTGAGCAAATGGCAGCCCAGCAATTAGCATTTAATCAAATCCAGGGAAGGGGCTTAAATGTATTGATTTTATGCTCCCCTCTACTAATTAGCTGTTTCTACCTATAATACAGAAATAATTTCTTATTAGAGTCAAGTTGTATCTACTAACATTGGATCTGATCTAACGTTAGAGAAAATCTAATTGTTATCTAAAGAATATCTGGAACATTGAACACTGGTCTATCCACTCCAGATGGTAACTGAAGCAGAGACAGAGAACAAAATAAACTCACTGATACAACACATCCAGACACAGTGCAGCCTGTGTCTGTCTTTCCCCTTTCTAAGTCACAACAACCCCCATCAGCTACAGGCTAGGGCAAGAGTGGCTGGAGAGATCCTTGGTGTGAAAGGACCTGGGGGTGTCAGGGGACAGCCAGCTGAACACGAGCCAGCAGGGAGCCCAGGTGGCCAAGACCAATGGCATCCTGGCCTGGATCAGGAATGGGGTACCCAGCAGGAGGAGAGATATGATGGTGCCCCTGTACTCTGCACTGGTGAGACCACACCTTGAGTACTGGGTACAGTTTTGGGCGCCACAGTATCAGAAGGACATCAAGGGGCTGCAGTGGGGCCAGAAAAGGGCAACAAGCCTGAGGAGAGGGCTGGCAAACAGGCCCTATGGAGAGCAGCTGAGGCACCCGGAGTTTAGTCTGAAGAAGAGGAGGCTGAGAGGAGACCCTATTGCTCTCTACACCTACCTAAAAAGAAGTTGTAGTGAGGCTGGCGCTGGTCTCTTCTCTCAAACTACTAGTGCGCGCGGCGGGGCGGCCACAGGCGGCTGCCCCTCCCGCCTCCCAAAACCCCGGCCCTGGCCCCGCCCGCGGCCCTCAGACGCCGGCTCGGAGCCGCTCCCGCGTGGATGGGATGTGAAGGGGAGATGGCCTCAAGTTGCATTAAGGGAGGTTTAGACTGGATCTTGGGAAGAAGTTCTTTCCTGAGAGAGTGGCTGGGCACTGGACAGTGGAACAGGCTGCCCAGGGAGGTGGTGGAGTCCCCATCCCCGGAGGTGTTTAAAAACCAAGTAGCTAGAGCACTTGAGGCCGTGGTCTAGGGTTTAGGGAGCTGTTGGGCTGAGGGCTGGACTTGGTGATCCTGGAGGTCCTCTCCAGCCATGACGATTCCATGATTCTATTATAAGTGCTGAGATACGTTGTATTTTTTCAAAGGACTTAGTCTGCATTGGCTACATCTACACGACTAAATTAAGACGTCCCAGAGCTCCTGGGAATAGTAGTTCATTCATTTACAGCAGTAACCTCTTAGAACTAGTTCTGGTATTACTTCGTCCCAAGCCAGTTAATCTGCTTCTCGATATTTCTCAGGCAAGGGTCAGAAGGAGCCATGGCCAAGCAGTCATTCATAGGGGAGCTTCCCCCCAGGACTGGTCAGGGACTGCTGGATGTCACAGTAGGCCTCGGTGCCGGAGCACAGCCCTGAACATATTTAATTTACCTGTGTGGTCACAAAATCCTCAGGGAAACATGGCTCTCTCCAGAAATAACAGACACTGTGAATCTGGCTGATAGCAATAAGCAATTTTAGGACCTTCTCACTCGTTGCAGAAGTTACAGAGACATAAAGGTGACAGAAAGGACCAAATTACACTGGATCCCAATTCTAAATCTCGTTAGAATTGAATGCCTGCATCCTTTCCAAGTGTCTTCTTGGTAATTCCGCTGTTTTACAATGATAATTACATTTGCAGCACAGAAACTGCTACCAAAGAGCTACAGGTTTTGTTTTTCCTCTCCAGAATCCTTGCGTCTTTCTGCCCTATATCCTTTGAAGCAGACAGATAAGGCAGGAAGCTTTCTGCTGCCAAATACAATCAATTCTAAGTCTGCAGCTGAATTTATTTTATGACACGTAGAAAAATTTATTAATTTCCCCTTTATCTCTGCTTCTGGAAATTAAATTAAAGTGTCTACAATTTGCTAGTAGCGTTTGATTTATTTTCCTGGAAAGACAAGGGGCAACTGGCTACATTTTTCTATCTGACCTCACTTGAAGTGTTCAGAGCATAAAAACCTCTGCATAAAGTGTAGAGAGAAGTAACAGGAATGTTGTGACCTGTGTAAATGGAGAATGAGTGGACATGTCTGACAATGTTGTGAAGATGCTTAGGTTAGAAACTCCATCCCTAGAGGGGTTCAACAAACAGGTAGACAGGGTGTTCAGGGTGTTTTGGGACATGGGTTAGTGGTTCAGGGTTGTAGGATGGATGCTTGGACTTGTTGATCTTGAAGGTCTTTTCCAACATTGATGATTCTATAACTTGTTAGATGGTGTCCTGTCCTCCATGAGGAACCCTGGACAGACCATCTGAATTCGGGCATCTTTGCTACTGGACAGGCTGCCTGCACGTCTACATCTTGCTGTTGTCTCTAGAACAGTACAAGAGCAGGAGTGAAGTCAGTATTGCTTCAAAATAAAGAAAAGGTCACCATTTTGATGGAGCAGCAAGAGCAAGGATGCTCTTGATCTGACACAAAAGTAGCCATGCTATGGGTGGTGGAATATATATCTTGGACTTATCTTTGCACATCTAAATAAGAACGCAAAGTTAATGCAGTTGATAGCTTGGTTATCAAAGATCCTACCTGTTATGTGAGATAGTCTATAGCACTAGAGATAAATCATTCAGGTTGGAAAAGACCCTTGGGATCATCAAGTCCAACCACCAACCCCACTCTACAAGTTCATGCCTAAATCACATCCCCCAACACTACATCTAAGCAACTTTTAAACATATTCAGGGATGGGGACTCAACCACCACCCTGGGCAGCCCATTCCAGTGCCTGACCACTCTCTCCATGAAGTATTCCTTCCTGATGTCCAGTCTAACCCTCCTCTGTTGAAGCTTGAAGCCCTTCCCTCTGGTTCTGTTGCTAATTGCCTGTGAGAAGAGACCAGCACCAACATCTACAATGTCTTTTCAGATATTTGTAGAAAATGATGATGTCTCTGCTTTGCCTGCTCTTCCTCAAACTAAACAGCCCCAATTCACTCAATCTCTCCTCATCAGATTTATTCTCCAAGCCCTTCACCAACTACGTTGTCCTCCTCTGCACTCGCTCCAGCACCTCAATTTCTCCCTTGTACTCAGGTGCCCACACTTGGACCCAGTACCGAAGGTGTAGCCTCATCCAGGCTGAGCACAGGGGGACAATCACCTCCTTACTCCTACTATTTTGTCATCCCTGTAATTGCACTTTGAATTGGGAAAAGGGCCACTGTCCCATAAAATAAGGTGGAGATTCAAACAGCAAGCTACTATTATAGCTAATTCTAAGGAAAATAGATTCCACTTTCATGCAATTCTGTTATCTTAGAATTTATTCCCAATTTAATGTGTGTAGAAAGTCAAATTAGCAATGTACAGGGAAACAAATTAAGAGAATAAATCTAAATCAGAACTGTAGCAAAAACAACAGGCAAGGAACTGGAGGGTCTACAACCGAATCAAAAGGAAGTGATATATGAAGGTGCATGAAGGTATGCCTAGCTACACCAGCAGTCAGAGTGGGCAGTGAGTATTCTTGTTGTAAACATGCACAAAAAACAAGTAAAGCAAAAAAGGTTAAATCAGCACAGACAGCTATTGTAAAAGGCTTCATTGTAGGACTAATTGATAAAAAACTCATCCAGAAAGGGGAAAAGAGGGGGAAAAAAAAATTGGAAAGAGATGCTAGTAGCAATAGTCATGATTTTATCAAGTGTTAATGCAGTGCTTGACACATGGGGAACTGTTAATATTACAGCACAGCACTGAATTTACATTTCTCCTTCTGATTTATTTAAGGAAATCAGGTTTCTTCCTTGTTTTTTCTTTCCTTTGCCTTGAATTAATGTACAAATCAGATATAACATCTCTTCATTCTCTTGTCCACATTATTTGTGTAGTTCTTATTTAAAATTGGTGCTTTGGGTTAAAGCCATAAGTAGAAATATTCCTTGCCTAAGGTTTCGATGAAGTGGCAAGATATTTCATTCTGAACGTGAGCTCTGCAGAGTTCATTTCAATTTATTACTCATTTTAAGTGAACTAATCTAAATTAAAATCTCCTTGAATCAATACTTCATTTTTACCATTGGGCATTCTGACTGTATCATAGAAATCACTCAACTGCTACTGTATCGGGCAAAGCTCAAATGGCTTTGTGGTGATGATGGGCCTTTTTCCTACCAGATGGGCTTTTACACTAACCCTGCAGAAGATAATTGGCATCAGAGCAGAGCTGTCCCCAGGCTACACACAGAACATTAACTCTTTGTATGCTCATCCACCAGCATGTTTTAACCATTTATCATAGAATGATTGAGGCTGGAAAAGGCCTCTGAGCTCCTCAAGCCCAAACCAGCACCTAACATCACCACAATCAGCCACAACAGGGCACTAACAGCTACAGGAAGGCTGGCCTTCAACACCTCCAGGGACGGAGACACAACCACTGCCCTGGGCAGTCCAGTCCACGCTCTGATCACCCTTTCTGTGGAGAAGGGATTCTTAACATCCAACCTAACCCTCCCCTGGTAGCTTCAAGCCCTGTCCTCTCATCCTGGTGCCTGGGAGAAGAGCCTGACCTCCATCTGACTACAACCTCCCTTCGGAGAGTTGTAGAGACTACATCCTCCTTTCAGAGAGAGAGAGAGAAGGTACCCCTGAGTCTCCCCTTCTCCAAGCTAAACATCCCCAGCTCCTTTAGCCTCTTCCACCCTCATTGCTCCTCTGGACCTACTCCAGCCCCCCCATCTCTTTCTTGAAGTGAGGGACCCACAGCTGCCTCCAGGACTCAAGAAGAGGCCTCCCCAGTGCCTAGTACAGGGGGAGAATGACATCTGTAGTCCTGCTGGCCACACTGTTGCTGATCCAAGCCAGGATGCCATTGGCCTTCCAGGCCACTAAGGCACCCTGCCAGCTCCTGTTCAGCTAGTTGTCAGCCAGCATTCCCAGTATATTGGCATCCCTTCCAGATTATCGAATAATAATTTACATTAAAATACTAACAAGATGCAGGAATTTGTATGTGACATGGAAAAGAACCAATGTCTTACTCTTTCAGCTTCCCATTTTAATTATCAAAATCGATACCCTGTTCCCAGGCACCTCATTTTATTCAATTGTGAATATTCTCGTGCTTTATTGTTGTGGTGATAGAGTGAATGAATTTTTTAAACAAATTTTGTTCCAACACTGCAGCTTTATGTGAAGGTGAAGACAGTTAGAAAGTAAGGGATGGGGAGTTTGTTCTGCTGACAAAGGATGCAAACAATTTTTAGAAGACTTACTCAGTGGTGCCTTGCTCTTTTCATTATTCTTTTATATTCCTCTTGCATTACATCTGCTACAGTTGATTCATAAAGTAAAAGAATTGTGGTTTATACACACACGAATCAGAACGGCTGCATAAAATAGCTGTTGCAGGTACTTTATGTCATGATATTTGGGATTCTAGACATACTTATTTAGGGTTGGTTTTTTTCCTTTTTATTTCTTCACCTTCTCAGTTGTGCTGCTGATTTTGCAAGAGCAAGAGATATGAAAAAGTCTTTCAAAATGCCCTCATTCAGCAAAGGACTTGGGCATGCACTGGCCTTTAATCATAGGAATGGGTCCCTTGAAGTCATTTGTACTTACACACTAAAATATCTTGTGGTTTGAAGTCTTGGTGCTGTGGATAAGTGAATATTCTGGGCACCAGTAGCACTTCAGCACATGCTACAACAGAAAGAACTCTGCTTTGACCTCTACAACTGAGCACATGCCTGGGGAGTCCACAGAAAGCAGAGAATGACTCTATAGTGAGGTTTTCTTGCCATGTCTGGGCTCTCTTGATGCCCTGGGGAAAACCCAGCCACCTCCTACCTCTCATCTCATAGAACGCAGAAGGTGTTTTCTGTCTGAATAGAAAACAAGAAACTCAGTGCACATCAGAAGGTAGAACTGGGGTGCTAAAGGTTTTGCTGTCAGACAATTTGTACATGTTAGAATCACAGAACGTCAGGGATTGGAAGGGACCCTGACAGTCATCTAGTCCAATAACCCTGCCACAGCAGGATCACCTAGCCAAGTCACACAAGAACATATCCAGGCAGGTTTTAAACTTCACCAGAGGAGACGACTCCACAACAACCTGGACAGCCTGTTCCAGTGCTCTGGCACCCTTACTGGGAAGAAGTTCCTTCTGATATTTATATGGAACCTCCTATGTGCCAGCTCACACTCATTGCCCCTCTTCCTATCACTAGATGAACGGGACTTGTCCCAGTACCTACCCTTTGGGGACTCCATTAGATACAGGCCTGCAACTAGACTCTGTCCCATTGACACTACTCTCTGGCTTCTGTCCTGCAGCCAGTTCACAATCCACCTCACTACCCAATCATCTAGACCACACTGCCTCAGTTTGGTGCGAGGATGTTAGAAACAAAAAGGATGCATGAGACATGATATGAGAGGCAGAAATGGCTGATGGATACACACAGATCAGGCATTTTACAGCCAAAGTCTAGCTCCTACAAAGGGCTCACAATACAAAGGAGCATTTAAGGTCTCATTTTCTGTAATACCCAGACATGGCCCCAGGTCAGGGTTCCCTGCAGTCACTGATGGGTGGTTGTGCTGGTCTGTTTACACAGATGGGTGATTGCGTTGTCGTGATCCAAAATAAATAACATCCAAATAAATCAAGATGAATAATCTAAAGGCTTGAGAATGTGCCATTCACAAGCAGAAAAGTGTCTTTGCTCAGAAAAGCTATCACAGAATGTTAGGGATTGGAAAGGATGTCAAAAGATCATCCAGTCCAGACTCCACAACCTCCCTGGGCAGTCCTTCCAGGGCTCTGTCACCCTCATTGGAAAGAAGATTGATGTGGAACCTCTCCTGTTCCTATAACTGGATGCTACTGAGCAGAGCCTGGCTCTATCCTCCCGACACCCACCCTTTCCATATTTATCAACATTCATGGGGTCATCCCTCAGTCTTCTTTTTGCCAAACTCAAGACCCCCATCTCCCTCAGCCTTTCCTCATCAGGGAGATGCTCCATTCGCTTTATCAACTTTGTGGCTCTGTGCTGGACTCTCTCAAGCAGTTCTGTGTCCTGGAACTCAGGGGCTTAGAACTGGACAAAATTCCTATTGCACCATTTAGCCCTTCGAGATATATTTGCAAAGGCTACTCAAAGAGTGATCAACTCAGTTTTCATAGAACTAGAGATTCATTCAGATTGAAAAAGAGCCTCGAGATCACCAAGGCCATCCATTAGTCCTACTCTGCCAAGCTTCCCATGTTGGTGTTCATCCTTTCCAGTAAAGGACTGGGCTGTCTGTCTTTACATTCTGCTCTTCGCTAGTTCTCATTGTCTCTCAAGAGCACATGGGTACCCTAGAAAGGGGAAGAGGTACAGATCCATGGAGCTTGTTTTGAAAGGAAACATCAATCTCTTGAACTGACAGGTTTTACAAGAACAAATCTGGGCCTTCCAACACCTTCTTCCAGCTTTACAACTGTTCTTCCAGACTGCCAACCTCCTTTATGTCCTTTAGGAGAGAAAGTCTACAGGGAGCCCAGAATAGAAGAGCTTCCACTGGGTTTCTGAAATGCAGTTATTCTATGAAATTGCCGTTGCCCCTAACAACCCTTAAAAATGTGAGAAGTGACAACAGCAAGGCGCCTATCAAGTTATATTTAAAACTGAAGTGCAGGACTGAAGAGATGCATGATAAACACCATGTTGGTCTACGAGTATTAATCACAAGCAATCAATGTTGGGTCACAGGCTGGACTTGATGATGTTGCAAGTGTTTTCCAGCCTCAGTAATTCTGTAGTTATGTCTATCACGTATATAAGGAGTTATATCTAACTCCTGATATAACATAACCAAGAGATTAAAATCAAGTGAAACCAGCCCATCTCTGACACCTCCCCTCTTTGACTCCACTCCTTAGCATTTTTAACTCCAGAAATCAGAGTTACTTCAGATATAACACCTTTAACATAGGAATAGTGAAGGTTGGGTGTCAGGAGGATGGAGCCAGGCCCTGCTCTGTGGCACTAAATGATAGGACAAGGGTCAACATGTGTGAGCTGGAACAGAGGAGGTTCCACATCAAATATGAGAAGGAGCTTCTTCCCAGTGAGGATGGTGGAGCACTGGAACAGGCTCTCCAGGGAGGTTGTGGAGTCTCTTTCTCTGGAAATGTTTAAAACCTGCCTGGCCATGTTCCTGTGCAACTGAATCTAGGGGATCCTGCTGTGGCAGGGGGATTGGACTGGATAAACTTTTGAGGTCCCTTCCAATCCCTAATACTCTGTGGATCTGTGAACAGTGAACAAGCTCGTACAGAGAGACCACATAGTTCTTCTGGTAGTTTTGCTGGTTTTCTCAGCCTTTGCATTGAATTCCTGGTGCTGAGATAAACATTTCAGTAAAATCACACTAAAAGAATAATAAGACCCCGAATAGTTCTGGTGAGATAAGGAAAAGTGAAGAGATTCCACACTGTTCACTTTGCAGCAGCCCTTCATTAAGAAGATATTTGCCTTGCTGGGAGTGAAAGGAGGCAGTGGGGAAGGTCAGACCTTCAGGAGATAAATCTACTGGAAATTGGTTCTGCTGAAGAATAGGGAATAGAGCAAATCACACACATTGTCACCAAGACCAGAATTAATGGACAGATAGGTATCTACTTCACACTGCAAGATAAAAATGCTTGTTTAGGCAGACACAAGATTTGGGCTGTTACAGAGAATTTACTCTTCTGAGAAAGCAGCCTGACCTAAATTTCTTTCCACATAAATAAAGTCACATAAAACAGAATTAAACCTGGTGAGAAAAGCAGTATAACTGTAAACTTTCCTAACACAAACCTCTGCCTGCACTACTGGGAGTAAATCCTCTTGACTAAAGAGACGACCATTTCTTTGTGTGTTTCCACAACACACATTGACTCTTCTTTTCCCCCTCAAGTCCTTCTCAAAAACCCCTCAGCTGATCTGATATTAAAAAAATAGCATAAAGCAAAGCAATGCATTGAGAAGAGCTCCCCTCCTGCATAGGGACTCTGCAAACAGGCTGGGAAGGACCCAGATGAAGCCCAGAAAGCAGCTCTCAAAGGGATAACACTGCAGGTAGCTGGAAAGGAGACACTTAAAAGACTTTGTTCTCCTGTTTCTCTGAATGAAGTGTGGCTTCCCTCTTTGGGAACAGAGGGTTTTGATTTTGAAGATCTTTCTATCTCAGTGGAAAGCACCTTCACTCTCCTTCCCAAACACCTTATCAACAGCTGTCACACAGTGGGCAGAAGAGTGCTTTACAAAGTAAGATACCACTTCTTCCCCATCTGGCCCGAGGTAAAAAGAAATGTCAGTATTCATGGAACTGCTAGATGAACCTTGAAAGTCTGGGAGCTCTGCTTTGGCAGCAGAATTACTCTAGTTCAAAGCAGCAGATATGTTGTGGTCTTACTGCTTTAGGCAGATCTATTTATCAACGTTAGTGATAGCATCATACAGAGAAACTGGGCAGGCATTCAAGAATCAGAGAGGCACTAACCACATCACCTTGCATGAGACAGTGGCTGCTGAGGAGCCCTAGACAGGGAGAACAGTTGTCTTCCCCATAATCTTCTGAAACCTTCCTCATTCCTGACTGACCACTAAGGATGCCTTTTTGCCTGTCTGTTCATTAATCTTTTAACTCATTATAAAGCACAATGGGTGTTATTCTTAGAGCTTGGGTTCCATTCTACTGATGGAAACACTTGACATTTGTGATGGGACAAGAGCACCTGGGGTTAGCTTGTACCAGGGGAGGTTCAGATAGATCTTATGCAAAACTTCTTTCCAGAAAGAAGCTCTCTACAACTACCTGAAGGGAGGTTGGTGTGAGGCACCAGTTGGCCTCTTTCCCCTAGTGACAGCACAAGAGGAAATGGAGTCAAGTTGTGCCAGGGGAGGTTCAGATTGGATCTTAGGAGATACTTCTTCCAGAAAGAGTGCAGAGGCCTTAGAACAGGCTGCCCAGGAAGGGAGTGGAGGCACTGGCCCTGGAGGAGTTCAACAAACAGGCAGACAGGGTGTTTGAGGGAACGGGATAGTGGTTGGGGGTTGTAGGGCAGATGGATGTACTTGATGACCTGAAGGTCTTACACAGTTTCTTATTTCCCAGATTGCCACCCAAAGTAAGGATGAACAGACAGCTACTATTTACAGGATGCTGAAGGCATGTTTGTGGGAAGCTAAGAGCTTTCCCTCAGCCACTTCCAAATTTATTTTCTTTTTCATAATCTCTGTAACTGCATTTGAACCAGAGGCCACCGCACTCGTGGCAGCCACCCACACCAACAGTACATGCTTTTATTTTTCTTGACAACAGTTATTTATCCAGCTTGTCAAGTTGCTGATGACATCGAAACAGCATCTGTTTCACACTGTCTGCATCACTTAATGCAGAAAGACACAGCTCTCTAGCTCATTCTATTGCTTCTTGTGCCATTTGCCTCCAAGTTTTCTGGGTTTGGCTTTTTTTTCCTCCTCAGCCTTGGCTCGTAAACTGTTTCCTTGTTCATTTTGTTTATTTGCTGCTGTTGAGTAACAATTTCCTTCTTGTAGTGAGCTCTTTCCAAAAACCCATCTCCAAATCATTGCTCCCTGAGCTGCCTTCACGTTCTGCAATCCACACATGCACACTGGAGCTCACTTCACCTGATCCACAATAAATCACAGTCCTAGAGAACCAAACCCCTCAGTCAAAGAATCCTAGAGAAGCCCGTGGTCACAGAAGAGCCACAAGTGTGGGGAAGGGACTGGAGGGAAAGCCTAATGAGGAAAGGCTGAGGGAGCTGGGGATATTTAGCCTGGGGAAGAGGGCACTCAGGGGGACCTGCTCAGTCTCTCCAACTCCCTGAATGGAGGTTGGAGTCAGGTAGTGGTTAGGCTCTTCTCCCAGACAACCAGTGCCCAGGATGAGAGAGCAGAGCCTGAAGCCACCAGGGGAGAGTTAGGTTGGATGTTAGGAAGCCCTTCTTCACAGGAAGGGTGATCAGAACCTGGACTGGACTGCCCAGGGCAGTGGTGGAGTCTCCATCCCTGGAGTTGTTGACGGGCAGCCTGGCTGTATCCCTTAGTGCCCTTGTCTATGTGATTGTGGTGATGTTAGGTCCTGGTCTGGGCTGGATGAGCTCAGAGGGCTTTTCCAGCCTCTATAATTCTGTGATTCCTCAATAAATCTTTGACTCATTTATATTCTCTCTACTTCTTAAATGAATTTCTTGTTTATTTGCCCTACTGTACACATTTAGCCCCTTACATTCCCCCCATGAATTTATCTTTCAAAATCATCATTGGAAACACTTGCTTTTGATGCTCTAAACTAACCTATTTCCTTCCCAATGGGACTCTATGCCTTAGAGTGCCTTAAGGCAGATGTATGTTTATCAACATGCTAGCAATTCTCCAGTGAATCATTCCTTATACAGATATGATTGAATGGAGGACTGAAGACTATGAAATATAAGGATTCTCAGTGAGCTGCACTGTTCTCAGGGAGCTGTATTATGCAGCTACTTGACCTCAGCAGCAGTTTAAGTCAATGTCTTGCAAGGTCTAGCACTGCATTCATTATGTTCCTAGAGCACCTGATGCATGAGTTCCATCTACTACACTGTATATCCCAAACATTTGTGATGCCCAGCAAATTAATGAACTTTTTTGCTTGATTTAGAACAATTCAAATGCCCTCAGACTTAGTAAAAGGTACGAGCCCCACTAAATTGTAATCAGAACTAAGTTAGTAGATTTCTGTGATTAAAATTTAGTCTCCTGAGCAAATTGCCCCCATGAGGAGTGAGTCAATTCCAACCCCTTAGGGCATGTCTATGCAGGAAGGAGCAAACTGAGCCATCCCCCCTCTGTTTCCACTCTGAAGTAGCCAGATATAACCCAGCCAGGATGCAAAAGCAGCATTAGTGTGGCACCATGCCCAAGCTAATAAGTCCTGCTGACAAGACAAGGATCAGATACAGAACCGAGCTGGTGCTGTGCCAACACTTTCCCCTCATATCACCACTCATGGCTGTCATCTCTCACAGGGTATTTCCTCTCGCTCTCACATTCTGGTAATGATGGGTGCCTCAGGCTAAAACACTGGAACAAGGAGGGTGGTCTAATTCCCTGGACTCCTGAGCTCACACCGCATCCAGGCTGCTCTCCAGCTGTATTCACAGGATAAAATTTCCTGCATGTTCACACCGTCACGTCACACCCTGGCAACATGTGTGGCTGCTCTCTGGAAAACTCAACCTAGACCTTAGACCAGCCTGCCTGCTTCATCACACAGACAGCCCTCCCAGATCGAAGGTCCTTCACACCATGGAACATCCCACATCACTCCTCATGCCCAAACCTGCTTAGAGGACTCACTGAAGTCTTCCACTATCAGAGAGCAAAAGCCAGGTGGATTCAGCACCTCACTGCCTTTCTGCCACAAAGACAACACTCAGAATTCACAAATACATGTATTTCAAATAGGATCTGCCTTTAGTAGGACAAAAAAATTTTCCTTTTGGAGCCCAGCATCCGTGATGCCTCCAGATTTCCACATCTGTTGCTGCCAACAGCTTGACCTTTCCATTCTCCCTTCCTGCATGCAGCAGTGCCAAGCAAGAGAAAACAGCCAGGACCCACATGTTGCTGTCCTGCTCCCAAGCCATTGTGTGGTGGAGGCTGCTCACACCACCCGCTTTGTGCTGCCTTGATCAGACCCCAACTTGATTTTCCCCTCCCAGTGCCCAACTACATCCCTCATCACACCCCAAAAGATAGAGGCCAGCCTCTCCAGGACTTTCAGTACTTCATGGCCATGCAAATACTGTGCTTTGGGACAGACTGTGGGGTCTGGTTTTCGTCTGTGATCTGTGAGACTGACCTCACATATAAACATATTTAGGTTCCAACAAGGAATGAATCACAGAAATACTGAGGCTGGAAAACACCTGAGATAATCAAGTCCAGCCTATGAGGTGTGAGCTCCAGTCTTGGGCTGCCCACTCTTAAAAAAAGAGATTATTCCTTCAGGATTACATTATGTCATGGTGCCATGAAATTAAAGACAAAAAAATTCAGGTTTGAGATGAGGACAACTGCAGGGTCTTCTGGGGTACCTGTTATCCCCAAAGATCATGCCTGGAGCTTCCCTTTGCACCTGATGTTTGAGCAGGGTGGTTGGTTCTCAGGATTGACCTGACAGAACAACATTAACTGTGATTCTCACAATTTTCTTATTACATAGGGCTGCTCTTGGCTACTGTTAGTTTCAAATAATTAGGTTGAGACATTTAGATGGCAATGAAAGTTTCCAAGAACTCTAAGTGTCTGCAGTAAATCCAGATAACTTTCTGAAAGAGTTGTGTGGCCACAGATAATTTCATTTTCTTATTACAACTGTAGAATTAAACAGAGAACATTTGAAAGCATTTCCTGAGAGCACTACATCCTCCATATCTTACAAAACTAAAGGCCAACAGGATGAAGTTTAACAGAGCCAAGGGCAGAGTCCTGTTACTTTGGACACAACAACCCCCTGCAGCTACAGACTGGGGGAGAAGTGGCTAGACAGGGACCTGGCAGGACTGGGTGACAACTGGCTGAACAGGCGCCAGCAGAGTGCCCTAGTGACCCAGGAGGCCAATGGCATCCTGGCTTGGATAAGTAATAATGTCCTTGGTCCTTCTGGCTACACTATTATTCCCTTATACTGGGCACTGGGGAGGCCTCCCCTCGAGTCCCGGGAGCAGTGCTGGGCCCCTCACTTCAAGAAAGAGATTGAGGGGCTGGGGAAGGGACTGGAGGGAAAGTCTGATGGGAGCTGGGGGTGTTTAGTCTGGAGGAGCCTCAGGGGGGACCTTCTCCCTCTCTACAACTCCCTGAATGGAGGTTGTAGTCAGATGGGGGTCAGGCTCTTCTCCCAGACAACCAGCACCAGGACAAGAAGGCAGGGCCTGAAGCCACCAGGGGAGGGTTATTTTGGATGTTAGGAAGCCCTTCCTCATGGAAAGGGTGATCAGAGCCTGACTGGACTGTCCAGGGCAGTGGTAGAGTCACCATTCCTGGAGGTGTTGAAGGCCAGCCTGGCTGAGGCCCTTAGTGGCCTGGTCTGGCTGATGGAGTGAGGTTAGGTCCTGGGCTGGATGAGCTCAGAAGGGTTTTCCAGCCTCAATAACTCTGACAGGGGCTGGAGAGGAACCACAAGGGATCCTAAATACACTGTTAAACTGCCTGGATTATTCTGTTAGGTGGCAAATGTTTTTCCCTTAGAATATGAAGTACCAGGGCTTTGTGAGGCCAGACAACAACCCAGCACCACAAGTTCATTACCTAGAGAGAGATTTAAAATAAATCTGACTGACATGAAGGTGAAGCCTTGTGCATACACTACACACAGAAAACTGTGGAGACACTGAACCCTGTCACTGGAAGGTACAGTGCTCCTTCACTGCATGACTGTGGCATCAGCATGGCAAAAGCCACTGGAGCTGTGCTGGAGTGGTGTTCTGGGAGAGGAACTCAACAGTGGTGAGAAAAACAGATTAAATGGAACAGATCTGAGCACAGCAACTTGAAAGAGCCCCTGCAGCCGGTGTAGGAAATTGCCTGGAAATGGTACATTGTCTCTCAGGGCAGGACAGACACTCAAGCTTCCACAGACTTGAATGAAGGAACATGAGGCATGACATCCACTGAAGTTTATTGAAGCCCCATCATTCATTTCAGTGGTACAAATTGAGTCCTGAGGTTAATCCTGTACAGGGGAGGGTGTAAAGAAACATAGAACCACAGGATCTTTTTGTTTGGAAGAGACCTTTAAGATTATCAAGTCCAACAGTTCAACCCAGCACTGCCAGGTCACCACTAACCCATGTCCCTCAGCACTATATCTATCTGCCTTTTAAATCCTTCCAGAGACTGGGACTCCAGCATGGTCCTGAGCAGCCTGTTCCAGTGTTCGATAGCCCTTTTGGTGAAGAAATTCTTTCTAATATCCAGTTTAAACCTCGCCTGACACAGCTTGCAGCTGTGTCCTCTGCTCATCTCACCACCAGGGAAAAGATGTTAAACCCCTCCTCACACCTCCTGTCATGTAGCTGTAGAGAGTGATAAGATGTCCCCTCAGCCTCCTTTTCTCTAGGCTAAACCACCCCAAGAAGGTGTCATAATAAAACCAAGATGTGTCTGTGTATCAGAAACTATCTCTGCAAGGAAGCACAGTTCAGTGGGGATGACTGTGAGTCCTCTTATTGCAGAGAGGAGAGAATTTCTCTTCTCTTTGGAAGGCTTTTTGGGAACTCTTCACCTGTGCTCAGCTTTTAAGACAGACAGTAGAAGCCATGTCCTGCTCTTCCTCTATCTGTATTACAAATAATAGCGCAGCAAGGAAAAAAACCTGAGTGTTTCTAGTGTAGGAAAACTCCCCATTTCTTAAGAAAACTAAGTATTTCCCTTGCATTTCCATCATAGACACAAAAGGAGGGCTAAGACTTGGCTAAGATCAGTAAATAGGGAAGTACATAAGGGCCCTCTGACAACTGGGAACTAAGAGCTCCATGTTAGGACTGAGTAGCTCATTTCAGGAGGCTGAACTTCACTGATAGTCTGCCAAGGGTCTACAAATCAAGAAATCTTGAAGACTACTCAGACAGAGAAAAAACCCATCAGCTTCCAGATAATTAGATATCATGGTATAAAAAAAGTGCTGTATTAATCACAAACCCCCATAACTAATCCAGTGCTCATTACTTGACTGCACCAGCTTGATTAATCCATAGTTCTCCATGCTTTAAAATACAGGGGTGTAAGAAATCAGGACAAGTGACTCTTACTCTAAGGAACACAGGAGCCTGCAAAAAGCCCTAAACTTCACCTTTAGCCTGGAATAAACTTTATAGATTTTTTTTCAATAACAATTGTCAGCATAAAACGTTCACTTGCACAAGTGTACAAACAAGAGAGAGATTAGCTGCAGTCACGCAAGCTGAATATTAGAGTTAGATATTTCAGAGCTTCGTGGGCAGTATCAGGCAGGAACAAGTTATTAATAAAAAAAGCCATGCAGGTTTCTCATTGAAGTTTTTCTGTATGTGAAGTCCTAGAGGATGAACGGCATGAAATCCTCACTGAAAATACCCTTCAAAGTCTTTTCTTTGTCACAGTCAGAAGAACAACAACTGTTGTATTTGACAAATACCATTAGGAACCACAAGTGTTTTCAAAACCTATTGCTAGAAGCAAGACAATCCAACTGACTCCAAATCAGAATGGCTGGAGAGAACCCTTGGCTGCTCCTACTAGAGGTTTTTTTGCCGCAGGAGGTCAGCTCTAGAGGCTTGACATCATTATCAACCCCTCACTGGCCCAGCAGACCTCAAGAACTTGCCACTGTAGCTGGTCTACGGAAATGACAAACCTACTCTATAAACAAACTTCTCATACGGAATAAAATGGAATTGTAGATTCACAGTGCTGAGAGACACCTTGTGGGGTCACCTTGACACTCTTGCTTTGAGACAGGATGAATTATAGCAGACATGCCTCACATTTGGCTGAGCTGCTTTGAAAGACTTCTAGTGAGTGGCATTTCACAACTCTGCTCCAACATTTAACTGCTGTCATCATGGAGCAGCTCTTTCCTAATAAACTTAATAAAGCTACAAACAAAATAAATAAAACCCTAAAAAACTAAATACAAATTGATTCCTCTGAGTCTGGGCTGTCTTGAACCATCATATTTATGCAAGTTCCCAGTTAAGGCTGCTCAGGGATGTGATGGAATCACTATCTGCTCTATGAGGAGAACAGTCATAAAAGCACCTTCAGAAAAAGCTGCCACAGTAGGATGGACTTCAAAACACTCTTGGCAGGAGCTGGGAAAAGTGATTAAAAAGAAGTCAATTATTTCATTTCTCCTCTTCTTCACCAGAAGAGCAGCGAGTTAGACGCATATTTATATTTCTAATGAGAATGTCAACAGCTATATTCAAAGGGATAATTTATTACAAGAGACAAGAGCCATTGTCTCTTTGGGGGTTAATTTAACCCCACTCTGATGAGGTTTGAATTTCCTTACATGTTGATTTACATGACTTGGTTGAGCTTTTTCATAGAATCAGGGAATCATTAAGGATTGGAAGGGACTTCGAAAGATCATCCAGTCCAGTCCCACTGCCACAGCAGGATCACCTAGACCAAGTTACACAGGAACACACCCAGGCAGGTTTTAAATATCTCCAGTGAAGGAGACTCCACAACTCCCCTGGGCAGTCTGGTCCAGTGCTCTGTCACCCTCACTGTGAAGAAGTTCCTTCTCATATTTATGTTATTATTTTTAAAATGTAAATAGGTGACAGACTGGGTTATCTCTGGGCAGGGCCTGCTTCAGTCCTCATCGAACTCAAAGGCAGTATTGCTGCTGACTTGGAATCAAGCTATTCCCTCTTGGAGTCTAGAGCAGAAAAATAGAATAAAATAGAGTAAAATAGGACTATTTCAGCTGGGACATAAAGGCTGGACTTGATGATCTTAGACGTCTTTTCCAGCCTCAATAATTCCATGATTCTGTGATGTAATGATCCCTCTCCTTGACCAGTTCAGGTCTAACCAAGTAAGAGCACTAAGTTTAACCCTTAGGCAGGCTGGGGGCATCAAACACCTCTGTAGGAAGCCTGTTCCAGTGTCTGACCACCTCCTCAGTGAAGAAATGTTTCCCAAGAGCAGTAGCATCAAGGTCACTTATCTCCTAATCTATTCTTTCTTGATGTCTTCCTGCTGCAGTTTTCTCTTCCTGATCTCCCTATGAAGTCTGTTGAATACAAACAAAACACCAATCTGTCCTGAAGCTTCTAACTACTTGAGTAATTCAGTCAAGCAAAGAATTTCAGTCCTCTAGCCCAGCTCTGGCATGAATGAAGCCCTTCCCACCATGCCTGTAAAATACAGCACTGACACAGCCTCTCTGCTTGAGGAAGGAACCTTGGCCCAGCCATCAGGATATACTGAGGCCAGCAACCACTTTCCATTCCCCTTCTCCACATCCAGTAAGTACATAGAACAGATATAGAATTGGCTGGGGTTGGAAGGGACGTCAAAGCTCATCCAGTCCCAAACCCTCCGCAGAGGCAGGGACACCTTCACTAGAGCAGGTTACTCAAGGCCCCATCCAACCTGGCCTTCAACAGTTCCAGGGATAGGGCAGCCACAACTTCCCAGTTGAGGAGATATCACAACCTTTAAACAACCAGACTTAAACACTCCTTACCCTGAGTCTCACTTCTCACTTTCCATGCTCCCAACCATCAACTAGTTCATTTCCCAAGCATTAAGAAGAACTTTTGTGAGGTTAATGCAAGTTGAGAGAGCGAATGGCTCAGTTGCAGCCCCCACCTTTTCTTCATGCTGCCCATAAAGACATTGTGATCCCACCCTTGCAAAGCACATAGGTTCTCCTGTCTTTGGTCTCCATGGGTCCCCTGTGTTCTGGCCATCAGAGGTGCATCTGCTCTCTTCCCATCTCCACCAAGCTGGAGAGACTTGGGTGTTGTGAGAAAATCAGTTGCTCCCCCCACACCATTTAGCCCTTTGGAGCACTGACCTTCAAGCCACACAGGACAACTAGGAGTCATCTCCTAGCTAGGTACAGTCCCACAGTTGGGTGCATGGAGTGGTGGGGCCTGAAATGACCAGCAGAAAAATGTGTCCCACTCAGAAATGCCTGTGGCTGGAACCCTCATTTGAGATGCCAGAGGAGAAGCCCTTATCACAATCCCTACCCCACAGTGAGTCAAGGTTTCAGTGAGAGCCTGCCTTTCCAGCACACATACAATTAATTTACAGTCACAAATTTGCAGGAATAAATGTGGTTAGTGAAGGCACTTCCCTGAGACGTGGGATCAATCAACCAGAACAGACATTTTAACCCGAGTTTCCTGTGCGATTTAAAAACTAGGAAGCTGATTGATCTCAGCAGCATCCTCCATCCCTTAACAAACCCCTCACAGACACGTTTCAGAATTGATTCTTCAGTGCCTAAACAGCCTGGGAATTAGCCATTACAAAACTGCAATTAGGTTTTGACAAGGCCATTTAAAACTAACCTCCTCTGAGAGAAGAAAATAGGTAAAAGGAGAAGAAAACAATGACACTCCAGTGCTTCGAGCAGGTTTAGCTCCAGTTCTGAATGCTAAATTAATTTGGAGCCCAAAGGGTTGTTCAGTTTTCGCCCCACCTCAGACATTTCTTAGGTGTTTAAAGGATCCCTGTTCCCCACCCCTCTCTCTCTGAATCCCTTTTCTCTCTAAATCATCTCCTGTATTTCAGCCCCCTCCATTTTTCACATATCTGTTTCCACATATGAATAACTGCTTATGGGGCTCCTAACAGGAACTCCTACAGCTTGTTGGAAGAGCTTTTATCAAACATGAACTCAGGTCTATCACAAACAGCTGTCCTTCACTGCTCTCCCACTGCTCTTTTGACTGCGTTTTGGAATAGCAGCTCACACCAGTCCCTATTCTCCACCTGTACTGGGCACTGAGGAGGTCTCGCCTCAAGTACTGGAGGCAGTGCTGGGCCCCTCACTTCAAGAAAGCGATTGAGGACCTGCAGTAGGAGGAGCAACAAGGATGAGACTGGAGGAGAGGCTAAGGGAGCTTAGCCTTGAGAAGACTCAGGATGGACCACCTCCCTCTCTCCAGCTCCCTGAAGGGAAGTTATGGTCAGGTGGGAGTCGAGCTCTTCTCCCAGGACAAGAGGGCAGGGCCCAGTTAGGTTGGATATTAGGAAGCCCTTCCTCACAGAATGCCTGATCAGACCCTGGAATGGACTACCCAGGGCAGTAGTGGAGTCCCCATCCCCAGAAGGGGCACCCTTGTTGAAGGGCAGCCTGGGTGTGGCCTTAGTGCCCTGGTCTGGCCAGTGGGGTGATATTAGGATATGAGCTGGATGAACTCAGAGTGCTTTTCCATCCTCAATTATTCTGTGATAAGCACATGAAGCACTCAAAGGCTCTTTAGCTCCCATGTCAAGAATTTTTCCAAACAAATTCCACCTTAGCCTGCATCAATCATATTTTCTGTTCCACTTTACCAAGGTTTCTCAGGCATTTTCAGTCTCTATCAGCTTTATTGTGTTATGTAGCAAACCTGACAGTGCTGGGTTGAACACTGGACTTAATTTTAAAGGTCTGGGCAACCTAGTCTGCTGAGTGATGGTCCTGCTTGTTGCAGGGGGCTTGTACTAGATGACTTTTGGAGGTCCATTCCAACTCTATGGTTGGATGATTCTGTGGAACTCCCAGTGGATGGCTCCTTAAGTGAAGGACCTCTTCAGAGAGATGACACTGAGAATACAGTAGCCCCATCTAAGAACAAGAGAAATGGAGACTTCTACCCAGAGAAGGTATAAGAAATCCTAGTTTAGGGGACTAGCCTATCCTATAGGAATGAAAAATACTTACTGTTCTCTTCAGCCTACCAGGAGAGAGTAGGGAGACTAAAGTGAAGTCATTTAGGTGATCCCAGTCACAAGCCTTTTCTTGTCCTTGATGAGTATCAATATATTAAATGAAACTTAAGACCTTTACGATACGCTCATATGTTTGACTATCAGAGTCATCTGAATTAGTTTTCAGACTAGTGTTCTTCTGCATAACCTTTTGAAGTGACACTTTAAGATCTTTATCCCATGTCTAACTGATACCTTGAGTCTTCACAGCATCCTGAGTTATGCACAGACACTTCTATAAAGTTGAAATGAGTTTTGCCTCATGCACCTTCCTACCGTGCATTGGAACTGTGATCAACTCCGAGTTCAACTAACCTATAGAAAAACTATTCATTAAAGAAATGTCACCATAGGCAAAGACAGAAAATGTTCATCCTGAATACAATAGGACAAGGAGCAATGGCTGTCAGCTGGAACAGAGGAGGTTCCACATAAATGAGAAAATGTCTTCATGGTGAGGATGACGGAGCACTCGAACAGGGGGGTTGTGGAGTCTTCTTTGCTGGAGATGTTTAAAACCTGCCTGGATATGTTCCTGTGCAATTTGGTCTAGGTGATCCTGCTCTGGCAGTGCGATTGGACTAGATCTTTCAAGGTCCCTTCCAATCCATAATGTTCTGTGATCACTTCCATAGACACTTTGCTCACAGCTGACTCCCTAAGGGATTGCTGATTGTTTAAAGATGAGCAGAGATTTCCCAGCAACACAACTTCTCATCCAAAGATGCAGACTGAAGGAGTGGGATGGATTAAATTGAAACCCTTGGGGTTTTACAGGCTTTCATTGAAATAATTCCAGCTGGTCCACCCTCAAATTAGGTACTTTAGAGGCTGCATCACCCCTAGTTGGTTGAGGCAGGGGGGTTCTGCATTGGATATTAGAAAGAAATTCTTTACAGAAAGAGTGGTTGAGCACTGGAAGAGTCTTCCCAGGGAGGTGGTTGAGTCCCCATCCCTGGAGGGATTGAAGAAAGATGTAGCCACAGTGCTTCAAGCCCTGCTATAGTGGCAGGCATGGAGGGGGGTTAGTTTGTGTCTGTGGATCAGTCAGGTATTTAGGTTTGTTGTTGTTGGTATGGTTGGACTCTGATCTGGGAGGTCCTATCCAGCCATGATTATTCTGTGATTCTGTAGTAGCAGGGTGTTAAATAAAACCAATAACATAACTACCAAAACAGAATCTTGACCACTTCATTAGGGTTACTATCTGCTGAAACCAAGCAGTGCACCAACTTCACTGGACACCTACAAGAGCTGAGAAAGCAGGACTGACAGAAGTGCACATTTCTTCCCAAATTCAGACTGGATTTTTGTAAGAAAAGTTCCCTGTGGAACAGCAGCACTGCTTTTTGGCAGAGCATGAACAGAGGTTCTGTCCAGAGATCACTGCCAGGAAACTGCATTTCATTCCTATTGATTCTGGGACTTTTTGCCCAAGTATAGACTTCAGATTGAAGCTAGAAAACTGTAACATCATTAAATCCAAATTAATACATCCATAGAAGAACTGGATGAACAGCATATCTTGTACCCACAGACATTTTGGGGAGAGAGACCATGAGATAGAGCTTATCAAGTATCCCAGCCCTGGGACCCAAAACCCTAATCGCTAGTTGTAGGAACTGCTGCTTCATGCCTCTGTTTTCCCACTAGTAAGACAGGATAATGAGCTACTCCTCCTTTATGAAGCATTTTAAGATCTACTGGGGTTACACTGATTAAGAAATAGAAATGTTTGGGTTTGCTCTACTTTAAATAGTAATTTAAAGTAATGAAAATTAACAAGCCATTGAATTCATTTGAGTTTTCCCAGCCTCCCCACTTTGATCCATTCTGGTGTACGTTTGGGTTGAACAGGAGGCTTGAGGAGCTCTAGTGCGCACTCCAGCAGGGTGCCCAGGCAACCAGGAAAGCAAATGGCATCCTGGCCAATCAGGAACTGGGTAACCAGCAGGAGTAGGAAGGTGATAGTGCCCCTGTACTCTGCACTCATGAGACTGCATCTTGGGTACTGGGTCCAGTGTTGGGCACCACAGGATCAGGACATTGAGGGGCTGGAGCAGGGCCAGAGAAGGGCAATGAGGCTGGGGAGAGGGCTGACAAACAGGCCCTACGGAGAGCAGCTGAGGGAATGGGGTTATTTAGTCTGGAAAAGAAGAGGCTGAGAGGAGACCTTATTGCCCTATACAGCTACCTACAAGGAGGTTGTAGTGAGGCTGGTGCTGGTCTCTTCTCCCAAATTATTAATGACAAGAGGAAATGGCCTCATCTTGCATCAGGGGAGGTTTAGGTTGGATCTTAGGAAGAAGTTCTTTCCTGAGATAGTGGTTGGGCACTAGAACAGGCTGTCCAGGGAGGTAGAAGAGTCACCATCCCTAGAGGTGTTTAAAAATGAGCAGCTAGCACACTTGAGGCCATGGTCTAAGGGGGTTTTGGTCTAAGGGGGCTGAGGGCTGGACTTGATGATCCTGGAGGTGCTTTCCAGCCATAGTGATTCCATGATTCTGTTTTCTTGCTTATTACATCAGGCTTCCACAGAATGACAATGCCAGATGTAAACAATATGCTATTAGGATTTTCTTTAATATCAATCGACAATAAATACAAGCCACGATTAGACGGTTAAAAATCACCAATGGAAACCTGTGCTTAAACTGTACAAAGCCCCGGTCCTTCAGAACAACTGGCCAGAGAAAGATACTGCTCCTGAAAATGTGGAATTGATCACTACAAGATGCAAACATGCCAACAACTACTCTGGCCTGCCCAGCAAGCACATCTTGAAGCATTTCTGCCTACAGGCTCCTAGGAATCACCCTGCCCATTGCTAAACTACAATTTGCTGAGCTATAATTCTGCTTGGAGCTGCTTGAGCTTCAGCATGGCCAGAATCCCCACAGGGAACAAGCCCAAAAATCTCCTCGCTGGATCTTATTCCATTTTCCTATGCACATCCCCCTCCTAATCCATAAATTCAAATCCTTGGAAACAGTTTGATCTTGCATCAGTTTGACCCAGGATGTAAGGGAAGGGGGTATGGAGCTTCCTGACCCACTTGGATTCAGAGTCAGTTATTATAGAGGCTGGAATAGACCTCTGCACTCATCCAGCCCAGACTATGACCTGACACCATGACACCAGCCAGACCAGGGCACTAAGTGTTACATCCAGTCTGTCCTTCAACACCTCCAGGGATGGGGACTCCACCACTGCCCTGACCAGTCCATTCCAGGTCTGATCACCCTTTTCACCCTGTTACAACAATCTCAATCACAGCTCCAGCTCCCTCTCCTTTCACCCATTGCCGCACATCTTTGTTCAGAGCTCTACCTTTGCTAAGAGCTCTGAGTGATGACTTTCATGCTTGTCTCCTCAAAGAGACCTTGGAAAACTGGAGCCCAGCAGCCTATTTTTACCACCATGCTTTACTTGGTTCTCAATTAGACTTCAATAGTCTCTCATGAGGGCTCTTATCAAAAATCCTTTTGAAAAACCCAAGCATGCTGTTTCCACTGGGCTCCCAGTATTAACACACAAAAAAGGCTCTAACAAGGTAGAAAAGCACTTTTTTAGTTCTTAAGAAAAACGGTGCAGCTTTGATCCAGAGTAGCTATATTTGTTTAAGCATCATGCTATCCTTAATTGACCCCTCAGTCAGGTTACCCACAACTACAATAAAGTTCACTGATCTGTAAAGGCTTGGATGGCCTCAAGCTTCATTTTGAAGATAAGCATCATGCTAATGACTCCTAAGTTTCCAGGCCTCCTTGCTGTAAAGGCTGTAATACATCCTTGTCAGGGTTGCTCCTGCTTAATGCTTTGTTTGTTTTCAAATCCTTGGATGAGTATCAGTCAGTCTCTGTGATTTACTGCTCCTGGGTTTCATTTGCTGTATCACAGATAACTTTCTCCTTAGGAGATTCAGTCTATTAAAGACCACAACGTGATTTCCAATGAAAAGTCCCCTTTAAATAGGATTTTGTCTATGTTTCACCATAAAGATTGATGCCTGATCAGTTTTAAGTCGTTCAGTTCCTCTGCTGTTTCATATTAGAGCCAGTACAAAAGCAACAAAATCAGGAGTAGAATTTTATCAATAAGCGTTTTTTCAATGTACCATTTTCCTGGGATGTTACAAAAACTCACTGAGAGCTCGTAGAGGAGTTTGATCAGGATGACCGATGCCAGCAACATAGTAATTGCCCACACTTTAACCCAGCAAAGGATTAAAAAGCACCTCACAGTTTGCCTGAACCCCCTCTGCAGGTGCTCCTCTCCTGAGTGGGAAGAGAACCAGAGGCAAATCCTAACTTTCCTTAAAGAAAGAATTACAAAGGGGAGGATAAAAATCCCTACACAATCCTCCAGAGCTTAATCTGAAGTTCTTCAGATAGGCTTCTACTACTATCAAAAGATCATCCAGTCCAATCCCCCTGCCACAGCAGGATCACCTAGATCAAGTCACACAGAAACATGTTCAGGCGGGTTTTCAACATCTCCAGAGGAGAGTCTGCATCACAACCAGCTCCCTCAAGTACTCAATCCTGTATAATTAGGAAAACCATGCAGTGTCCCAGCCTTCTGGATGGAGTCCTCCCATGTTCCCCAAAAGTGATCGTTTTCCCTGCAGGAAGTCTTATGATGTTGCTCAACTACCATTATTTTTAAGAACCTCTTGATTGGCAGGTAATTTTGTTCATGATGAAGTTGTACAGTTGGAAGGGAAAATCTGAGCTATGACACCACTGTAGCATAGGAAGCTGAAGACACACACATGACCAGTTGTCTATAAATTTCTGTCCATTTTCCCTTTGAAAAGCCTCTGGACATTCATAGCTAGGACAGAGGACCAGGGAAGACTAGGAAGAGGGAGATGGTAACCCAGATTCTTAGTGAATATCTACTCCAATTTGATCAAGAAGTGTAAGACTTTGAACAATTATTATTAGAATTATAATTTTGAATATAATTGCCAAGAAGAACTGAATGCAGTCCTTCTTCAACCCAAGGACACAGGCTGCTGAGTTACTCAAAACACAGCCTAGATATAGTCTGGGCGTGGATCAACATGAAGCTATGACAAACTCAGTGATGTCAATACTTTCCAAAGGAAGAGGAAGGACCTATAGCTACAGCAGCAGACTGTTGCCCTGAGAAACCCAGTGAGCAGCTGAGCCAGCTGCAGTGCTCTGGTTACCCACTAAGCAAACAGCCCAAACCCAACCTTTCAGAGCCACTAATGCTGTGGTCATCACCTTCTGGCTGGCTGAACCCACAGCAGTAGGACACTGACTTGTGTCCATAAGCTGAAGCAAACAGTAACTGACCAGAGCACATTAGAGATGCTCAAAGTGTTCTGGTATGATCACACTTGATTTAAGTCAAAATACTGCACCAGTAGCTTTAGTTTCCTTTGAGGAACAGACCCTGCTGGTAAGGGCATAAGCACAGAACAAGAATACACCTGGGGAAGCTCAAACAGGGAAGAGTTAAGTTAACAAAGTCAGCATGAGGACAAGACATAAATATATTTAAGTATGAAACTGGAAGACTCTTATCCTAGCAGGAGTGAGGAGTAACAGAGGCTAAGTCTTCAACCAGAAGCCACAGATCCTAACAACCTTCTGATAGCACTGTGGCAGGGACCCCCTCACAGCAGAGGAGCAGGTCAAAGAAGCCACCCCACCTATGTTTCCATCCCCATCATGAGTTCCACAACCTGCAAATGTGAGGGGAAACTTCCCTCCAGCCCCTCAAGGGTTTTGCTCGCTGAGGTTATGTGCTCTCAGAGGGAAGAGCACTCTAAAACTATCAAATGCTGCCAAAAATACAACCTGTGTTTCTTTTTACCAACTCTCAGATTAATTCCAGCCTCAAGTAACAGCTATTCAGGCGCCCCTCAAATGTGAATGAGATGGAGGATTTCATTTTTATCACTATACAGCACCAGGCATTTTATTAAGCGTCAGCAACACAAACCTTTCCCCAGCAGAAGTACAACAAAGGGCAAACTCCTATGTCTACCATTAGCTTCAAGAGAACAAGTAGAAGATGGATAATCTATTGAAGGAACTGGAATGCTTGTACCCCACACAGTGTGCCTGAACAACAGCCTCACTTGTCCCTGAAATGCAGACGCTCCAGGAATGGATCTGCTGAAAACATCACAGATGCTCAACCATGAAGGAAACTACTTGAGACTGATACCTCATGGCGACCTAAGTTCTGGTCAGATTAGTCTGACATAGTTTGAAAGTGTGTAAGAGTTCTTACACAGCAAAGACCTTTGTTACACAGAAATGCTCACAGGGCATCCCCTCTCCTCATAGGAGAGGCTCAGAGTTTGAGCTGCTCAGCCTGGAGAGAAGGCAGCTCCAAGAGGACCTTCTAGCCACTTTCCAGTCCCTGAAAGGGGTCTGTCAGAAGGCAGGGAACTCTGTTCACAAGGGCAGGGAAGGACAGGATAAGGGGTCATGGTTTGAAGCTGGAAAAGGGCAAATTTATGTCAGACAGCAGGAAAAAGTTCTTGAATCTGAAGGTGAGGGATTCCTGGAACAGGCTCCCCAGTGAGATGGTGAAGGCCCCACCCCTGGAGCCATCCAAAGTCAGGCTGGATGGGGCTTTGGGCAATCTGGTCTGGTGAGTGATGGCCCTGCTTGTTGTAGGTGGTTGGCCTGGATGACCTTCGGAGGTCCCTTCCAACCCAGCACAGTCTATGATCTTTATTCTATTTCATACTTGAAGAACAGCCTAGCAACCCACAAATCTCACTACGATGCATTGGTTTACTGCTTAGTGGGGATGAAAAAACACAAGGGGCTCCTGTCATTGGCACCAGTATCTAGAGAACAAGGACAAATGGTTTGAGAGCTGCGGAATCAGGCAGAAACTGCGACAGTAGCTTCTCTCTAGGCAGGAATGCTAGTAACAGTGGAGTGTTTGTGTCCCAGACTGCTGTGTGGGCTAGTCAGGCCCAAGGGGGAGCTTGAGCAGCTACTGGAGTGCTCAGACTAGCTTGAAAATTGTGCTGTCACCTCCTTACTGCTGCCCAGCCAGCTATATTGAGTAGCTCTACCATTAGTCACACATCTTCCTACAATACTTTTGGGAGTCTCCAAGTCACATACCAAGGTCTTGTGCTTAAAACATGAAATCTGCTGCATGTAGTAGAAATGGCCCCTTAAAAAGAGAAGGCTGAATAAACTGGTAAACAAGCAATCAGCATTCCTGGAGAAAGGCAGACAAACTCATTAAAGGCTCCCAGCATGGTTATGGTGTCCAGGAGGCCACAAACCTCCAGTCCCACTGACTGTAGGACACTGATCAAGAGCCACCCGCACTTGGAGTTAACCAGTCACTCTGAAATTACCAACTGGGTGTTTGCTAGGATAAGTCCAACTCCAGCATTTCCAGGGACAATTTGCACTGCTTTTTGCACAGCTAAACAGCAGCTGAGAGTTGACTCAAAGAATTCCTTCGAGATACCAGCAAGGCTGTGATCTACAATCAATATTATTGATCACTGCTTGGTTTCAGGCCTTTGCCCAGTGTCCATGAAAGAAAGGAGGACCTTGTGGGCAAAAATCTGTCAAAGTCTATCATTTGTAAGTGCTGTCAGCAGCAAATGATCTGAGAGCAAAGGCATTCCTGTGCTTGTTTTCCTGACACCTTTTGCACACAAACCCAGATGCCTTGTGGCTATTTCAAATCTCTGGAGGCTTCTGTGATGGCTCTGGGGCTCCTGCACACTGGTTTCAGGGCCTGAGGCGGGAGTATGTGTCAGTACCAAACTCAGACTGGCCAAATATTGCCTTGGGCAGTGCTCTGGACCAGGAACTAACACACCAGGATCTTCTACTTTCACGAGTGTCCCACACTCCTGTACAAGCCTTGGGGCTTGTTGGGCATGAGATGCACACACCTCCCCACGCTAGAGACAGGGGGAAAGAATCAAACCATTGGTTTCTGTATTTAATGCTAGAGGAAAATCTGTACATTATCCCTGCAGCTGCCCCAAGCGGGGACTCACCTGCCATATGGCAGAATGAAGCCACATCCAGTGGTTTGAGAACCATCTAACTGCTGTTAATCAGCAACCCAATGCCATCCTCAAGAGGTCTTCCTTTGAAATGGAAAACTCTGCAGACTGAAATCATTTCCTACCCAGACTGCAGAGCTAGAAATGGGACTTCTTTCTAAATTCAGTTACCCCAGCACCATAAAACCCTAAGCAGTTGGGTTTTCTCTCAGGGTAACTGCACAGAGGGATCCTGACCCAGCACTGGCAGAGGAGTCAGCAGTGTGTCAGCCAAGTACTGCTTAGACCTCAGCTTTATAGTAGGATTTTCTTCTGTGCTTCAGTGCTAAAATTCACTGGATTCTTCTTGTGCGACTGATCACCACAGGAGCTGCTGACAGCTCTATCAGACAGATGAGGGCACTTGAAATTCTCCTGCACTGTTTATAAAATAGGAAAAACACCAGACCACTAAATGTCTACAGCCCACCCCCTCGGAGGATAAGCTTTTCAGGTTTGAAAGGACAACAGACTGCTGATCACCTCCCAGGGGAGAGCCCCAAAGCCTCACCAGGGATGCAGCAACTTGCTTAGGTTCTGGGGTGCAGAAAACACCCCAAACTCCAGACTCTGCCACCTGCCAGCAGCTCCTCACTTTACAGAAAGCCAGCTGCAGTGTGATTTTGCAGCAAGGCAGAAGCCACATCCATGACCAAACTTGTTCAGCACCGGGTTGGCACCGTAGCTGTGGGGCTGCAGAGCAGCGATCATCTGCAGCAGCAAGCAATTAAAGTTGGAGGAGGAAGAGGTCAGTGCAGCAGTCAATAACGAGAGCTCCTCTTCCTCACAGCTGGCACACAACCCCTCTGCACCTTGCTGCTTTAATTAAGGTTTGGAGGCTTCTGTAGAGCGTTTCTGCCATCTAGAGGCTTTCCTGGCCTTCTGGAAATTTTTCCATGAAGGATTTTTCCTCCCCTTCTATATCCCAAGTGTTTCTAGTGAGGTATTGAACCCCTCATTCAAGAATGGCAGGTCTAGGATTGGTATCACAGGCACTAAACAACAATTAAGAACAAGTTTGGAATACAAGTGAGGTTTCTGGGGGACCACAGCTTTGGGAGACTGCAGATTTTATT
This sequence comes from Rhinopomastus cyanomelas, assembly GCA_013400115.1. Lineage (NCBI taxonomy): Eukaryota > Metazoa > Chordata > Aves > Bucerotiformes > Rhinopomastidae > Rhinopomastus > Rhinopomastus cyanomelas. The sequence continues at coordinate 215,972 of VXBP01008005.1, read as the reverse complement.
ACAGCATTATAACACCTCTCTGAAATCTAACATTTTTGGAGCAAGGAGGATAATACAGACAACCTGAATCAATATCTGAAATAAACCACTCTAAAAAAAACCCTAGTGCAAGACATTTGTATTTTTAAGGTTCTCTGAGACTGGAAAAGAACACTCTTTATCTCCCACAAAGTAATTTGTAGTGAAGGCTGATCCTGCGATTGACACAAACTTTTTACCAACCACATTGCTGGAACGTTACAGCTCAGCACCCCTGAGCACTGAAAAAGCAGGAGATGGGCAGAATGAACCCTTCTCTCAGCCTGTCACACAGCAACCCACCCCACGCAGCTCATGCTGACCCCCAAGACACTTAGAACATCTTTAAAGACTCCCCAGCTCTTTATGTGACCCTCAGATACCCCTTAAGAGACAAGACAGTCACGTTAGCCCAGCAGCAAACTGCTATGAAAACTTTAAGCACCCCTGTTATGCTCAGCTGTTCAGTCCAAAGTGTCTCTTTCTTCTCTGGGTAAGGAGCTACCTATCCTCTGCTCCATCAGGAGAGAGCAAAGAGACCCAGAAGTAGTGAGCAAAGCAGGATGAAAGCCCAGAGTGGGGAGCCAAGCTAGCATTTAGGAAACACATTTGCACAGCAGTATGAAAATTGTGTCAGGGTTGCCTTTAACACTCCATCAGTGCTTTAAAGACACAGGAAAGCTGAGCTCCAAGCTGAGCTCCAGGGACAGCTAAGGGCTATCCTCAACAGCATCTGTACACCCAGTACAGCTGGCAGGATGTTGTCCAGCACACTCAGCAAGCTCATGCTCTGTGCAAGATAGCTGCACAGTCTAAAGGCAAGCAAACCATTAGCCAACATGCTCATAGTTACCCTTGTGCATCCATCAAACCCATTGACCCATCAAATGCAGTGCCACTTGCTCACTCAAACATCAGCTGCCTCAGCCTAAAATACAACCCCAATGTTCACATTAAACAGCTGCCACTTACTTGAGGTCTGAAAGCTCTCCAGGAAGGTATGGATCTGCCAGCAGAGAATCTGGATCTGCAAACCTCCTGCTCCTCCTGAAGCACTGCTAGGACCTCAGGGCTCTTGTGAGGAGGGGTCTAAACCACCTCAGCAGCCAGAGCCAACAGCTGCATTTGATCAAAACTCTACACACAGCAACAGCCTGCAAATGGGGTCGGGATGGGGTGGGGTTGGAGGGAGGGTGTGTGCTGGGGGCTGGAGTGGAGCAACATCTGAAAACCATCTAGTCATAGAATCATAAAGATTGGAAGAGAGCTGCAAGATCACAAAGTTCAACCCAACCTCACTCTGCCCACTAAACCCTGTTTAGTCCAACCTTCCTGCTGCCACAGGAGATGTAAGCCAGTAGTAAAATCTTATCTACCTTTAACTCCCTGAAGGGAGGTTGCAGTCAGGTGGGGGTTGGGTTCTTCTCCCAGACAACCAGCACCAGGACAAGAGGGCAGAGCCTGAAGCTGCCAGAGGAGGGTTAGTTTTGATGTTGGGAATCCATTCCTCCCCAAAGGGCAATCAGAGCCTGGAATGGACTGTCCAGGGCAGTGGTGGAGTCCCTATCCTTGGAGTTGTTGAAGGACAGCCTGGCTGTGGCCTTTAGTGCCCTGGTGTGGCTGAAGTGGTGATGATAGTTCCTGGCCTGGAAGATCTCAGAGGGCTTTTCTAGCCTCAGACATTCTGTGATTGTGACACCTGTTGATCCAGACCAAGTCTTTGGTGGCCTGATAGAGGAGCTTGAGCCTTTTAGCTATTTCTGTTGCCCAAGAAACCAGACTTAAGCAGTGTGCTAACACTGGAAAGAGCTCAGAGGAAACCAGAGGAGCACAGGGCCTCTGTGCATTGTTGCATGGGTCCATGAGAGCTGCTACTGTTGAACATTGTGCCATGGAAAGCCCTTACTGGATGCCGTGTGCTAGCAGAGGCCAGGAAAGATTTACCAGCACAAAACACACTCCTTCCAGCAGCCACCAGCAAGAGAGGCCCTGAGTTTTCCCTCTTTTGAAGCCTCCAGAGACTTCTCCAGTGAGTGGTTAAGCTTCATCTGCTTCACCAGACTTCAAAGAACTCACTGCAGCATGGGGCTGCCTCCTGGTGCTCTGGGTGTGATCCCGCCAAAGCTTTATAGTTTTACGGAAAACTGACTTAGAGCTCAGGCGATCAGCACTTCAGCTCTTGTGCCAACAGCAATCCCACTGCTGGTGTCCTGGGAACAAAGGCCATAAACAACCAGGAGAAATGTCACGCAGAGAAACCTTTTCATTCCACACTCACAGAGCAGCTAACACAGTGGGACAGCAGCAACAACATCATCGCTATCATCCTGAAAGACGGGAGGAAAAGTACCTAAAGAAGCAAAACTGCAAAGGGAAGGGCCGTTTCCAGGTCAGCATTTAAAGTGGAGGCAGTTCCAAGTGTGCTGTGATTTAACTGTGGAGGTTTTTATTCTCTGGGTGTGATAAAACCCACAGCAAGGAGAGACTGAACTGATAGAACGCGACTGCTAACTTCTCCAGGAAAGCAGAAGAAAGAAAACAGCAGCTGAAGGCAATGGATTGGATTTCAAGCCTTATAGTCTGATTTTTAAGCATTAATTGAATATAAGCATTAATTGAATAAATAATATAAGCATTAATTGAATACTAATTCATCATTAATGAAGAATTAGGAATAATAATAGTTCATAATTAATTAAGAACTAATGGAATGTGAAGCACAGCTGAGGGAACGGGGGTTATTTAGCCTAGAGAAGAGGAGGCTGAGAGGAGACCTTATTGCTCTCTACAGCTACCTACAACGAGGTGGTAGTGAGGCTGGTGCTGGTCTCTTCTCTCAAATTACTAGTGATAGGATGAAGGGAAACGGCCTCAAGTTGCGTCAGGGGAGGTTTAGATTGGATCTTAGGCAGACATTCTTTCCTCAGAGAGTTGGGCACTGGAACAGGCTGCCCAGGGAGGTGCTGGAGTCCCCATCCCTGGAGGTGTTTAAAAACCGAGTAGCTAGAGCTAGAGCTACTTGAGGCCATGGTCTGGGGGTTAGGGAGGTGTTGGGCTGAGGGCTGGACTTGATGATCCTGGAGGACCATGATGATTCCATGATCATTGCTCATATTGATTTGAACTAATTTCAAGACAGCAATTGATCCAAGACAGTAGCGGTAATGCTGACACGATTCAATAGGATCACTTCGACTAGGATTTAGCACCTGAACTAAACCAAAGCCTCTCTTCTGTCTCTCTTCTTATTTCACGCCAGGTCCTTCCTGGAACAATGTTTGAGCTACAGAGAGGATTTGAAAACCCAAGGGAGGTTAGTCTCTGGAGTGAGAGCACAGGAGTCAGAACAAAGCTGCTGTCAAAGCTCAGCTGTGCTCGGTGCTGCTGCCTGCTTTTCGTATCGCTCACCTCAAACTCCAGTGTTTGAAACCAGAGGTCCAGGAAACAGATCAGAAACATCATGCTCAGTGTGGCTGGTGCCATCAGTTGATCTCAATTCAACAGCCAAAGCTGATAGCAGGATTTAAACGAGCACTACGCTTAGGACAAATCACACCAGCAAATATACTGCAAGCCCTGCTCTCACAGTTGATGAACCGTGGGTCTATTGATTTAAAAGATATATTTTTCTTTCTCATTATCACTTCAATGTATGGGGTAGTGACTGATTGATGAAGCACTAGGTATTGCTTCTTTTAAGTCTGATGATAATCACTTTTATTTAATGAAAATGATCCAGGTTCAATAAAAGACCCATCTGGCTTCATATAATAAATTGATTTTATGGGGCCGCTATGAAGCGGAAGGCAGAGAGAGTTTTTATTGAATCTAGGCCCAAACACGATAGATCACAACTCTCATTTTCAGCTTATTTCATCTATTAATAAAACTCCATTTAATACCCTTGGATATTTTTCAAAAGGTTTGTCCTTTATCCTCTTTGTTGCAATTAGCACGGAAGGTAATTAGTTTTTACATCGGCGTTCTCCTTCATCTTGATACAAGTCATCTAAATTATTTTCATTTGCTTATGGAAATGAGAGCACCATGATTTTATTTCTCCTTCAATTGCTCCCTGGCGATTGCTGTAATTAGAATTACTATTTCTATACCAGTGGAGCAGGGTTTAACTCTTCATAAATTGTGGCGCTGGACAACGAGCCTGGAGCCATTGGTGGTGGTGAATGGGCACTGCATGGACCTAAAGTCTCCAACTGCCCCATCAAACAGCCATGGCAACACTTTGAATGCCCTGGCCCATCCGCCTGGTGGCTGTGCAGCCATTCAGGAAGACCTGGACAGACTGGGGAGTTGGGCAAAGAGGAATTTAATGAGGTTTAATAAGAATCATTGCAGAGTCCTTCACCTGGGAAAAAGTAATGCAATGCATCAGCACAGGTTAGGGGATGATCTGCTGGAGAGGGACCTTGGAATTCTTGAGGACAAGTTCTCCAAGGAACAGCAATGTGCTCTTGTGGCCAAAAAGGCCAGTGGAAGCCTGGGATGGATCAAGAAGAGTGTGTGCAGCAGATCAAAGGAGTTTCTTCTCCCTCTCTACTCTGTCCTATTGAGGCCACGTCTGGAGTATTGTGTCCCGTTCTGGGCTCCCCAGCTCAAGAGGAACAGAGATCTGATTGAGAGAGGGTCACGAGGATGATCAGGGGATTGGAGCACCTGCCTTATGAGGAGAGATTGAGAGACCTGGGGCTTTTCAGCTTGGAGAGGAGAAGACTACAAGGGGACTTAATCACTGTCTATAAATCCATGAGGGCTGGGCATCAAGAGGAAAGAGACAATCTCTCTGCACTTGCACCCTGTGATAGGACAAGGGGCAATGGACGTCAGTTGGAGCACTGGAAGTTCCATCTTAACATGAGGAAGAACTTCTTAACTGTAAGGGTGACAGAGCACTGGAATGGGCCGCCCAGGGAGGTTGTGGAAAGTCTTCTTCGGAGACTTTCAAGACTCCTCTGGATGGGCTCCTCTGTGACCTGTATTAGGTTCTATGATCCTGCTTGAGCAGAGGAGTTGTACTCAATGATCCCTGGGGGTCCCTTCTAACCCCTAATGATCTCTGTACCCTCATTACTTTACCTGGACCCCGCAAATACACTTTTATAGAGGTTTACACTGCATAGAATATAGAAATACCAACTTGCACCTAATATCTATTTTCTTATTTGGGAATATATTAGCATGAGGATATAAAGTAATATAAATTAGCATTAAAATAAACAACAAATTTGGATAATAAAAGAATGATGATGAAATACTGTCATTAGGTAAAAAGACTGCTGAAGTATGTATTTGTTTCTGATTCAAATGGGATAAAAGGCATTCAGACCCCAGAAGGATTCCTTTCTCCTTTGTTCAGAATGAAATGAAAATGTCCATTTCATCAAAAATGCTGTGAGTAATTTTCAGTTTTTATAAATATTTTCCTTTCATGATGATTATTCATCCCCAATATTTCAGAGACACTAACTCCACAGACTGCCAGTATCATTTTGTTCTCCCTTGGCTTAATTTTCATGATGTTCTGCAAACTGCTGTCTGACTTCTGGGCCACTTACTTCCAGAAAGAGATTGAGGGGCTCCAGAGGAGCTGCCAGAGGAGGGTTAGGTTGGATGTTAGAAAGCAATTCTTCACAGAAAGGGTGATCAGACCCTGGAATGGACTGCCCAGGGCAGTGGTGGAGTCCCCATCCCTGTAGTTGTTGAAGGACAGCCTGGCTATGGCCATTAGCACCCTGGTGTGGTTGATGTGGTGATGATGTTAGGTCCTGGGCTGGATGAGCTCAGGGGGCTTTTCCAGCCTCAATCATTCTGTGAGTCTGTGAAACTGTTAAGGTCCACTCCCCAGACTGTTGTTCCATGCAAAAACATACGTATATATCCATATAACATGTACATACACAACACAAATGCAACTGAATGCTGCTGTGCAGGATGAGTTGGGGGAAAAAAAGAGAAAAAGACATGCAGTTGGCTAAATCTAATGTAAAATTCATCTCCTGTAATGCACGAACAGTTTTGAGTTACTATATAATACAGTAGTAATGGCCGTGGCCTTTTACAGATGATCTTGTTCTTTCATCCCCCTCTCTGCTCGTTCAATTATTTATCTCTGTGGCCCAGCATTTCAATTTATTTTGGTGTTCTCTTCTGTCTTTCTGCTTTCTGCAATTCTAATTCCAGTTCTGCATGCTAACTCCAGTAATTACCATTCCCACTTCCCCTGTTTTCTGCCACGAAGAACCTGCATTTCCCACATATAGATGAAAATATTAGAAAACTTGGAATATATTTCATGTTTAGGGATGTAATTCTCACCCTGTACTGGGCACTGGGGAGGTCTTCCCTCAAGTACTGTGGGCAGTGCTGGGCCCCTCACTTCAAGAAAAAGATGGAGGTGCTGGAGCTGGTTCCAGAGGAGCAACAAGGCTGGGGATGGGACTGGAGGGCAAGTCTGATGAGGAGAGGCTGAGGGAGCTGGGGGTGTTTAGCCTGGAGAAGAGGAGAATCAGGGGGGACCTTCTCCCTCTCTACAACTCCCTGAAGAGAGGTTTTAGTCAGGTGGGTGTCGAGCTCTTCTCTGAGGCAACCAGCACCAGGACGAGAGCGCAGGGCCTGAAGCTGCCAAGAGAGGGTCAGGTTGGATGTTAGGAAGCCCTTCCTCAGGGAAAGGGTGATCAGAGCCTGGACTGGACTGCCCAGGGCAGCAGTGGAGTCCCCATCTCTGGAGGTGTTGAAGACCAGCCTGGCTGTGGCCCTTAGTGCCTGGTCTGGCTGATTGTGGTGATGTTAGGTCCTTGGTTGAGCTGGATGAGCTCAGAGGGCTTTTCCAACTTCAATAACTCTTGCTCTGCCTGCAAGGAAATGCCAGCACAGCCATGCAAGTTTCAGAAATACAGGAAGAAAATTACTAAGAACCTTTTTCAGTCAGTTATTTTACTATTACTGAAGTAGTAAGAGGGATGTGGAGCTGTTGGAGGGAGTCCAGCATAGAGCAATGAGAATGATGAAGGAAGTGGAGCACTTCCCGTATAAGGAGAGGCTGAGGGAGCTAGATCTCTTTAGCTTGGAGGAGACTGAGGGGTGATTTCATTAATGTCTATAAATATTTGAAGGGTGGGTGTCAGGAGGATGGATCCAGGCTCTTCTCAATGTCATCTAGTGATAGGACGAGGGGCAATGGGTGTAAACTGGAACATGGGAGGTTCCACAGAAATATGAGAAGGAACTTCTTCACAGTGAAGGTGACAGAGCACTGGAATGGGCTACCCAGGGGAGTTGTGGAGTCTTCTTCACTGGAGATGTTTAAAACTCACCTGCATGTGTTCCTGTGTGACTTGGTCTAGATGATCCTGCTGTGTCAGGGGGATTGGACGAGATGATCTTTCGAGGTCCCTTCTAATCCCTAATGATTCTATGATTCTAGTAGTCTCTGTTTTTTCTTCATCTTTTCTATGATACAGCTACATATGAAATAAGCATTTTGATGATCTTTAGATGAAATATTTTGCCTCTGACAGAACATAATGTTTCCATTTTTTGTCATTAAAAAATTGAGCACCCAATACATCTAATTAGCATTTCTATTTCCTCAGATCAGCACTTTCTGACAGAAGTTATTGGCCAGCCCTAGTTATGTTTATTATTCCCCTGTTGGAGAGTTGTCAATAGCAACAGTGCTATTGACAGTTTCTCTTTTAGAAACCACAGGGGGGACCTGAATATCGGGTGTTAAACCTGACTTTCCCAGGTGCAGCTGGAGAGAAGGGGTGTTCTGTGATTTTTCCACTCCATACCAAACCTCTTGGAAGTGTTCTGCTCTACTTGATAAAGCTCAGAACACTTCCTATTTTCCCTGACTCTTTGCTTGTTTAATTGGTGTCAGCCCAACTCTCTTTAAAACAACAACCTGACATCAGAGAGTGGGAAGCTGAGGTTGTACGTGGAGGTTTTCTTTGTTCCAAGGCCTTACAGCTGTGTCTCACCCTGACTTCAAATCAGCTAGGAACGTTTTGCTCTGAAAAGACTTTCATCGCTCCAGTCAAGAAGAAGAAGATGAAACTGCTGCTGCTACTTAAAAAGACAAAATAAACTCAGAGTTTGGGGGTTTTTACAGCAATGATTTTATTTTTCCATGTGTCGTTTTAGTGAACGTATTTTTATTAGCCCATCCTTAGGGTGCCTGGGGATTGTCAGTCCCTTACCCAGCCTGGCTGACAGCAGGTGGCAGTCCCAGACCACACTTCAGCCACAGGCACTGTCAGGGTGAGTGGCGGCTCCTTGATGGGGGGACCTGGATGCCCAGGCTGCCAGCAGCCGATGCACTCTGGAAAGCAGCCTGGGCTTTAACTTGGATCCTACTCTATATTTATGTCATGGAGAGGGTGTAAGATACAATTGGCAGGTAATTAACAAGTAGGTAACTTAGAGAGATGTATCAGTGAATAAGACTTGATCTGTTGTTATCCTGTTACTGTGAGAGGCTCCTCTTCTCAGCAGCAGAGGGAAAAGGGACACACTGGCAGTTCTCAGTGCATATGGCCAGCAAGGCTGCCCTGCCCTCTGCACTCCCTGCAAATGAGACAGAGTAGCGGGCTTACACTGCCATACAGGATGTTTGGGTTAGATGACAGAGAAAATGCTGGAACAAAGAGAATACAGCACTGGGAAGGATGGTACTGAGTGACTCTGGAGACCTCATCATCCTGAGAACCTCCTCTCAGGAACAAGAGATTCTGGTTTAGGATAAAGGACTAGAGGACTTGTCAGGGTCCAATCTAATGCTGTTTTCTATGATCAGGAGAGATAAAGTTTGCACTCAGGTACTCGTGCAGCATCGTGACAATGGGACAGGCTGCATAAAGTTAGGTATCATTCTGGAGAAGCACTAACAGGAAGCTAATTCAGGTGTATCGATGCTGACAGCAGTCACCTCCTTGGACTGCACTGCATTAGTGGCTAGAGAGCAGCCTGGCAGAGAGTTACTCGGCAGTGTGGTTGACATCTGGCTGAACAGGAGCCAGCAATGTGCTCAGGTGGCAGCAAAGGCCAACAGCATCCTGGCTTGGATCAGCAATAGTGTGGTCAGCAGAACTACAGACATCATTCTCCCCCTGTACTGGGCACTGGGGAGGCCTCCCTTCGAGTACTGGGGCAGTTGTGGGTCCCTGACTTCAAGAAAGAGATTGAGGGGCTGGAGTGGGGAAAGGACTGGAGGGAAAATCTGATGAGGAGAGGCTGAACAGGTCAGGCCTTGCATTGCAGCACAACAGTTGTTCACCCTCTGCCTGTTGGGGATAGAAGAGCAGATGGAACAGCATCTTCCTCTCTGGAGCTGCAGTGCAAAGACTTGATCCACAGGCACCACAAGGGATGTTTTTAAAACCATCAGTGTTAAATCCTTCAGGTAGCCTCCCATTGCTCTGTTCCTCCTCAATGTTACTCCTTGACCACAAGGACCATCAGGGTCTATTGCTGATGCCTTTTTAGTTTGTTATCTGCAACAACTACAAGATCCCTCTCCCCAGGGGTGCTCTCTAGCTGGTCACTGCCTAACCTGTATTAATGCCTCCCATCCTTCCTTCCCAAGTGAAGGACTCTGCGTTTGTTTTTCCATCCTACACCTGGATTTTCTTGTGTTTCTAATTCCACATGCTCAAACCGATCCGTTTAAAAGCTTCCTGGGCTAGGTGTCAGCTCCAGGTTGAGTAGAAAACCTTTTATAAAAAAAGAGAGAAAAGGATGGCATTTGCTTTCATTATGAATAATAAATCTTTCATTAAAATTCCTCCCATCTCTCTCCATTCCCTACTGGATGGATTAAGCACATCACCCATGTAGATTGCTGATATGTTGTCTCTGATGTCTGAAGCAGGAGGAAATGGAACCGAGCAGTCCCAGGGAAGCACTTGACTGCAGTAAAGTGGCAGATTACAGCTATCAGGAGATTTCCCCATTACATGCTGTAACCAGCCATCTTGAAAGTGTTTAATAAAAAGACTGGACAATAAATTCACATTAGTGTTTGGGTTTCAGGAAACAAAAACATTTGCATGTATGCCTAGGGCCATTGTAATCTTAATTCTCGAGTTCCCATGTGCTGCTCTGGCTTCCCTCTCAGATTTTAAGAATGTTATGGGTTGGAAGGGACCTTAAAAGATCATCCAGTCCAATTCTCCTGCCACAGCAAGATCCCCAAGATCTAGTCACACAGCAACATGCCCTGGCAGGATTTAAATGTCTCCAGAGAAGGAGACACCACAACTCCCCTGGGCAGCCACTTCCAGTGCTCTGTCACCCTCAGTGGAAAGAATCACAGAATGTTAGGGATTGGAAGGGACCTCGAAAGATCATCCAGCCCAATCCCCGTGCCACAGCAGGATCACCTAGACCAAGTTGCACAGAAACACGGCCAGGAGGGTTTTAAACATCTTCTGAGAAGGAGACTCCACAAAACCCCCAGGCAGACCCTTCCAGGGCTCAGTCACCCTCACTGGGAAGAAGTTCCTTCTCAGATTGATATCGAACCTCCTCTGTTCCAGTTCACACCCATTGCCCCTTGTCCTATTATTAGATGCCACTGAGCAGAGCCTGGCTCCATCCTCCTGACAACCACCCTTTCCATATTTATCAACATTAGTGAGGTCACCTCTCATGCTCCTTTTTTCCAAGCTCAAGAGGCTCAGGTCCCTCAGCCAGTCCTCATCAGGGAGATGTTCTTCTCGCTTCATGATCTTTGTGGCTCTGCACTGGACTCTCTGAAGCAGCTCTGTGTCCTTCTGGAAGTGAAGGGCCCAGAACTGGACAGATATTCCAGATGTGGCCTCAGCAGGGCAGAGTAGAGGAGGAGGAGAACCTCTCTCCATCTACAAATCACCCCGCTTCTAATCCACTCCAGGATGCCATTGGCCTTCTTGGCCAGAGAGCCCATTGCTGGCTCCTGGTCATCCTGCTGGCCACCAGCTTTCTCACCTTTCTTAACCCGTTTATCACACAGACAATGATTTTAGGAACAACATCTCAATTAGGATCTGTAAAGGTATAAAATTGCACATGGCCACCACTGCATGGATACGGAAGGAGATGGAACATCTTTTATTAGACCAGATGGTGGAATCAAGAGGAAAGGAAAGCCTGGATATGATGTAAACATTGAATTTTTCCCATTTGGAGTTATAATTGCATTAGTTTTTCTTTTTCAAATCATGATGATCTGTAAATTACCTTGGAATCCTAGAGAACTGAGATTGTCAAAACTGACATTAAATTCCTGATTTCAGTGAAATGTGTTTGCTGGCCAGGAGGAAATCTTTGTATCCGTGGAAGTTTTTCTGAAGGACAGTAACCATGAAGTGCTAAGTCGTGCTCCGGACTGCAGGAGGTGACTTACTTGTGTCATCAGACAGCAAAACGATAAGGAACGAGGGATCTGATAGCACCAACCTTTACAAAGTTTGGGAGAGCTGAAACTTGACAGTGCTCTAAGATTCAGGCAACAATAACCTGAGAATATTAAAAACAAACAAGAGTAGAAGGCAGAGGAGTTTTAGCTGACATTTTCAGAAACACATTTAGCATGGGGAGAGGTCCCTTTGGACTAGAAAGTAACTGGCATAACCTTTTAGGAAGAGTCAAGGGACCCGACAGGAAAATACAGAGCAGTCACATTCACAATCTACTTTGAGAGATCAAAAGGAAGAATAGTTAAAATAGCCAGACTTCTCTCGCCTTCAAATGCATCCTTTGTTAAGGTTTCTTTGAAGATCCCTCTGACATGTGACTCCAGAGAGATGCATCCCTGAGCCGAGATGTCCTAGAGCACTTGATAACACAACCCACCGGCAACAAATGCCTACTGTGAAGAAAGAAGCATCAACAGATAAGGCAGAAAGTGGAACAATGGGATAAGAACAACAGTTTGTCATAAACAAATCCTCTGCCTGCTGGAAAGGATGCCTGCATACCTTAGAGAGCAGCGTTAGAGCTGGCTCATTGCTTTGTCAACAAGTTAAGAGACAAAAAAACAAGTAAGGAATTGAAATTGTTTTTGTGTCTTGTGTGGCAGCAGCAGAAGATGCACGTAGAGCATGTTAACACCAACTTACTGTCCAACATACCTCTGCCTGAAATGGTATGCAAGGTGTTTTCCACCTTCTGCTGACAGGTAAGTTGCAAATAAACCCCAGCGACATCAAATGAAACAGCACCAATGTTTGCAGGTGTCTCTGCTACAGTTTGTGGTTTTCCTGTTTCTAGGGACAGATCCTCAGCTGCTGTAAGCTGGCAGAGGTCTACTGAAGTCAGGATGTCACAGGTTTACACACAGTTTACACAGTTTATTAGGGTTGGAAGGGGCTTTCAAGGGCCTGCTCAAGCAGGGTACAAATCACTGAAAAGCAGAAATGCCTGAAAAGCCTCAGTCAGCTCCACAAAACCACATCCAGCTGAGGCTGAAACATCTCCAGAAAAGGGGACCTCACACCCTCCCTGGGCAACCACGTCCAATAGTTAATAACCCGGATGGTAAATAAGATTTTCCTCAGACTGGGGTGAAACTGTGTTCAAGCTGGCATCCATGACCCTCTTTCCTGTCTGACACCATTGAAAAGAGAGGATTCCTTTCTGCTTGGCAGCCCTCATGGATTTATAGACAGGGATTAAATCCCCTCGGAGCCTTCTTTAGTCAAAATAAAGAGTCCCAATGTTCTCAATTTCTCTTCCCAAGGCAGTTGTTCCAGACCCCAACCATCCTTGTAGCTCTGCGTTGAACTCTCTCCATCCTCTATCCGTCTTGGATTGGGGAGACTGGACACAGGATTCCAGGTGCAGCCTCACTAAAGCAGAATAAAAGGGCAGAAGTGTCTCCCTTGATCTGCTCGACACACTCCTCTCGATCCATTTCAACACCCTCTTGGCCTTTTTGACTACAAAAGCACTAAGAACACAGGTCAGGCCTTGCATTGCAGCACAACACTTGTTCACCGTATGCACTGTTAGGGATGGAAAAGCAGATGGAACAGCATCTTCCTCTCTGGAGCTGCAGTGCAAAGACTTGATCTGCAGCCACCACAAGGGATGTTTTTAAAACTGTCGGTGTTAAATCCTTCAGGGAGCCTCCCATTACTCAGGTCCTCCTCGGTGTTACTCCTGCATGGGACCACTAATCTTGACCAGTAATCAAAACTACACTGTAAGTGGCTCTGTATAGAGACTTCACCTCCTCCTTTATTAGCCAAATGTCGCATACACTTTTAGCACTATATAAATAAAGATAGAGGCTAACAAGGCTGACTCTATATACAGTGACTTCAAAGTCAGGCAGTCTTAGCATCAATCTGGCACTTTATTAGCAGCCAGTGAAGCCTGCAGATTCCTGGGCTGATGTGCACACGCCAGACGGTTTCAGTTGGCAGCTCCGCTGCAGGTGACAAAACATCTTCTCTGACTTGCATGAAAATCTGTGTGAAAGCAAAGAACCCAAGAAAATAATACCTGCTACGAAGAGAAATGATACAGCCCGACAAAGAGATTTAGAAACTGGGGGAGCAGGGGGCTGTATAAAGCCCCTGATGATTCAAAAGTGCAGAAAGATGTTGGATCCGGTGATGCTGATGGTGATGGATTGGGCATTTGGCAATAGGCAGCTCTTGTTCCAAGCTGCTCCTCTAAATTCCTCTTCCCTTTGCTTCGTCTCTTTCATCTGAAATAATCTGTCAGTGCAGGGAGCATGGGAATGGAAACTAAATACCTTACCTGAGCAGGACCGAGTGCTCTGCCCAGGGAGGGAACGGGCAGAAGGTGCAGGGGGGTTTGTCAGGTGACTCTATTAAATGGCACCAGCATGTCAAACACCACAAGCTGTGTCCTTTGTTTAGCACCAGATGAACTAAACTCAGATCCTGTTTCAAGCTGCAAAACCTGACAGACCAAGGGCAGAACTCTCAGAGGTGGCTCAGCTTTGAGAATCACTGGACTCGAGGATTGCTGGCCACTGGCATAAAAAAGCTGGTACATTCAGAGAGGCAGCTCCTGAATGACATCTGAGGCTGGGTCTGTTGTAAGTGAATGAAACCACATCGTTCGTCCCCTTAAGACATACTTGAGACAGATTAAGCACTTTATGGAATGAGACAGGGGAAGTAAAACAAAAGCTGGAAAAGGTAGGTGTAATGACACTGATAAAAATTCAGTCCTGATGTCCCCACAGTGAGTGAAGAAATTCAGCTCTCTGGGTCTCCTTTATGCTAGTTGGTTGCATTGAGGCAGCTTCTTTGTCACACTGCTTTCTATATGAACATGGACTCTCCAGACCACACTGAGGGGAGACCACACTGCTTTTGACAACCACTTGAAGGGAGGTTTGAGTGAGGTGACCATTGGCCTCTTCTTCCTAGGGACTAGTGACAGGACAAGAGGAAATGGGGTTAGGTTGTGCCAGAAAAGGGTCAGATTGGATCTGAAAATCTTCTTCCCAGAAAGAGTGGGGAGTCATTGGAAGAGGCTGCCCAGGGAGAGAGTGGAGGCACCATCCCTGGAAGGGTTGAACAATTGGGCAGCCTGAGTGTTTCAGGAGATGGGTTAGTGGTTCAGGGTTGTAGGGCAGATGGTTGAACTTGATGATCTTGAAGGTCTTTGATGATTCAATGATTCCTTGACTAGTTTTCATGTCAGACTAACACAGAGTCACCTACACACTCTCCTCCAAGAAAAGTGCAGGATGTACAGTGGCTGTGAAGACCAGAGGGCAGCTCAAAGTGAAGTCCCCACCCCAGCAGCAAGCAGCAGAGTTTAAAAGAGCTGCCAACAACCCACTAAAGGAAATGCTGCATTTAAAAGCCCCCCACTGGACTTGTCCAGAACACTCCTGCCTGTATCCACGCTGTGCATAGGCACCATCAGCTCTTTAGTGCAGAGAAATGTGCACGGCACAGAGAAGAAGCAAACAGAACTCCGTGTGAGGACATGGCAGGGCAGGCAGCGCCAGAAAACAAGTACAATGATAACTAATAAAACATCTCCATATAAAAATCAAATCTTGCTCAGATATGGATCTGTTCACTTCAGCCAACGCAGGAGTATCAGGTTCTGCAGATAAAAGCAGGTTGCTGAAGACATTTGTGTAAATAGGTTCTGTTTTATCACAAACAGAGTTAAAATAATTCTACAGTTCTTATCTTTTTCTTACTCTTTTGCTGATATTTTCTTTTTTGACATCCTCACTCTCCTTTCTCTTGTTTGCAGCCCATCCCAAAAACAGAACCTAAGCAGTAAACTGCCATTTTCCGCTAGGAATGATGGCCTTTCACCTTTTGGATCCCTTGGAGGACACCAAGGCTTGTGTTTCAATCACTAATCTCCTTTGAAGAAGATCTTACTTTCTGGGTGGCTTCATCAGCCTGACCCACAGAGTGACTGCTTCTCAATTTAGATTGTTTCACGTGACACTCCCCTCTCTGTCTTTGTCACACAGCACAGTGGGTCACCTTCGCAACAAGAGGGAGATGATCTATTTGGTCACATTCTGCTCTCTACTACAGTTAGGACTTGTGTCCACTAACTAATCTCACTTCATCTGCTTCACTGCCGTATTTTCATAGAAACACAGAATAATAGGTTGGAAGGTACCTTCAGAGGTCATCTAGTCCAACCCCCCTACAACAAGCAGAGCCATCACTCACCAGGCCAGGTTGCCCACAGCCTCATCCAGCCTGACTTTGAAGATGATCCAGAGATGGGGCCTCCAACACCTCTCTGGGGAGCCTGTTCCAGGGATCTCCCACCCTCAGATTCAACAACTTTTTCCTCCTGTCCAGCCTCAATCTGCCCTTTTCCATCTTCAAACCATGACCCCTCATTCTATTTACACCTCTGCAGGTGTCATTCACTCTTCATTGTCTTAAGTCTTCACAGCACACCCTTCAGATGACTAAGGTTTACAAGGCAAGTGTTAGCTCCTAAGAACAGGTCCAATATCTCAGAACTCCCTACCAGTTTTAGTTCACCCTTTAAACCAGATGTTTAGGAATAAGGTCACTCAAGTCCAGATCTTGTAGCTTGTTAATGCAACAAAGCTCAGGAGCCTTGAGCAGTTTGGCCTGAGCCGGTCTCTACACTTGATCCAATGTTGAGAAGACTGATAAATCCAGAAGCAGCAATTATCACTGTAATGAAGTTCATGGCATCAGGAACAACATAATGAGGAAGAGGCTGCTGAAGCAACTCACTCACTCTTCGCCAGGAAGCCAATCTGTCCCTGGCTCTCACGCTCGTATGAAGGCTGTGTTCAGATTTAGGTCTGTGCCTTATATGGCCAAATCAGGATCCTGTCTGTGCCTTGGGAACATTTTGTCTGCAGTTATTTTCTCCTGTAGCTAAGGAACTCTTCAGTGAAGTTCATTCTGAAAGTGTTGTCCCCATTAAAACCACTCCAGAACACACTGGCATCTTCTCACAGAGCACACAGCCATGCCTGGAACACTCCCAGAGGCAGCACAGTTCCTACAGACTAATCCCACTGCTGACATTTACTGAGGAACCAACAGACAAGACTCAACACGAACTGCTATTGTTCTCCTAGGGTGAAGACAGATGGGCAAACAGCCCTGTTCAGACAGTTCTATGAATTTTAGTCAAGCAGTTAAAATACAGAGCCATGTGCTCTGGAGGCCAAGAAGGCCAATGGGGTGCAGTAAGAGTATTTCCAGCAGATCAAGGGAGATTCTCCTCCCTCTCTACTCTGCGCTAGGGAGGCCACTGTACTGCAGCCAGTTCTGGGCTCCCCTGTTCAAGAGGGACAGAATTCTTCTTGAGAGAGTGCAATGGAGGGCCAAGAGGATGACTAAGGGACTGGAGCACCTACTTTATGAGAAAGGACTGAGAGACCTGGGGCTTTTCACTCTGGAGAGAAGAATACAATAGGATTTAATCACTGTCTATAAATACATGAGGAGACAAGGAGAGGAGGGGAGGGGGAGGGAAGGGCAGGAGACGGGAAGGGAGAGGAGAAAAACAGAAGAGAAGTAGTGATGAAGAGCTAGCCTGCTGCAGCTGGAAGTAACAGGAAACTGAGGTCAGGAGAAGGATCTGCTAACAGCATCCCAGTAAGAACCTAACTGTCCTCTCAGACCACGTGTGAAAGATTGCTACTGCTTTCCACAGACCTATTATGGCCCTAAACAATGGAGGCAGAGTGGTGAGCCAGGAGATTCAGATGCAGTCCTGGGTACTGCAGGTGTGTTTGCATCTCTGGTCATTTATGGCCATATTAAGGGACTGAAGAAGCATCCACGTGAGGATGGAAACCCAGTGTTCCCTCAAAAGAAGCCACCAGCACTGCCCTTAGCCTGGATCTTTGCTCTGCACTTGGAGCTCCCATGTCCCTGCTCTGCACCACTGAAAAATCCCAAGTAGGGTGAAGGAGATGTAGATAAAGAACTGGTGGAAAGAGCAGCAAATTGGATGAACTAAACCCCGTTCTACCCATATGATCCTTACTGACTACAGGAAACACAAGATCTTGATAAATTCTGGTGCTGAAGACTGAGCCTTAGCAAACTGCTGACTTCACACTGTATTTATTTGGGAAGGATGAAAGATTGTTGGTCCCTCTGGGATTGTGAGAAGCATAGCTCTTTCAGAGCTGATGCTTGGGCCTTTAATGATTCAATTTAGCCTTTCCCTTTACTTCAGTAGCCACGGACCTGTCCCTAATGTCATTTTTTTACCCATTTAGCCTGTGGATTGGATATGATTAATGTCTGAAATATATTACTAGGGCTGGTGTTAATCTAGATGATGTGTTACAACTTTTAAAATCTATTGCTCATGGAAGGCTGACCTGGGGGAGGTAATTAACCTCCCTAGAGGGAGGATGTAGTCAGGCAGGGGTCAGGCTCTTCTCCCAGGCAACCAGCACCAGGATGAGAGGGCAGGGCCTGAAGCTGCCAGGGGAGGGTTAGGTTGGATGTTAGGAAGCCCTTCCTCAGGGAAAGAGTGATCAGAGCCCGGAATGGACTGCCCAGGGCTGTGGTGGAGTTCCCATCCCTGGAGGTGTGGAAGGCTAGCCTGACTGTGGCCCTCAGTGCCCTGTTGTGGCTGATTGTGGTGATGTTAGGTCCTTGGTTGGGCTGGATGAGCACAGAGGGCTTTTCCAGCCTCAATCATTCTGTGATTCTGTGATCCACTTTAACTTCCAGCTGAACTAGAAGCCAAAAGCACTGAGAACTGCCTATGTGTAGAAGGATTCAACTTCATGATTCCAAGTTAAAATAAACATGCAGACTTTTCTTGTATTAATTAAATCTTTTACATTTTGCCCTCATTAGATTTCAGCCAGCATTGTCAGTTAATGAGACAGAGGGTGGCACAGACCCTTAGCTCGTGCAAATCTACCCTGCCACTTGACAGTCAGCATTTCGACATCACTGGAAACATTAGAGTCTCCATCAAGCCTAATACACATCTTCTCCCCCTTCTGTTCTCCACTTCCCCAAAGACATCAATCACTAGATACTGCCCCTGCTGTCATATTGTGCCATATAGATAGAAGATAAGTTGCTTAGAAAGCTTCACATTTCATGCCATCAGAGGATGTGGTTTTGAAAAACCAGTTCAACCTACATGACAAACGATGAAACACTGACATGGCCTTTGCACTGGAGTTTTCTTCTTTTCATGCTTGAGGATAAGGTTTTAATTCTCTTCATGCCTGCAGCCATTACTCAGCTGCTGAAAGACCTCTTCCCACGCCCCCCTAATACTGGATATTTTCTCTCTCACTTCTGGCACTAAAGGAAGCAGCATCCCTAAACATATTTCTACCATTAAATATTAAGAAGAAAAATGGGAGGGCAGTGTTACACCTCTGCCCGGCTGGCAGTACAAAAAGAGATGTTAGAAGGACATCTATTTACTTGTACGAGGGAAAGACCTTGCTCCAGTGTGTGGATTTCATGTGCCACTGTGGCCAAGAAGGCCAATGGCATCATGGGGTGGATCAGAACGGGGTAGTTAGTAGATTGAGAGAGGTTCTCCTCCCCCTCTACTCTGCCCTGCTGAGACCACATCTGGAATATTTTGTCCAGTTCTGGGCCCCTCAGTTCCAGAAGGACACAGAACACCTGGAGAGTCCAGTGCAGAGCCACAAAGATGATGAAGGGAGTGGAACATCTCCCTAATGCAGAAAGGCTGACGGAGCTGGGTCTCTTGAGCTTGGAAAAAAGGAGACTGAGGGGTGACCTCATTAATTTTGTTAGATATGGAAAGGGCAGGAGGATGGAGCCAGGCTCTGCTCAGTGGCACCCAGTGACAGGACAAGGGGCAATGGGTGTGAACTGGAACAGAGGAGGTTCCACATCAAACTGAGAAGGAACTTCTTCCCAGTGAGGGTGACAGAGCCCTGGAAGGGCCTGACCAGGGATGTCGTGGAGTCTCCTCTGGAGATGTTTAAAACCCACCTGGCCATGTTCCTGTGCGACTGAATCTAGGTGATTCTGCTGTGGTGGGGGTATTGGACTGGATGATGTTTCGAGGTCCCTTCCAATCCCTATTGTTCTGTGATTCTGTGAAATTATAATCTTTCTAAGTGAAAGGAAAAAATTAATTTAATCTCAGTTGCAGAAGTGGTGCCAGGGCACAGATTTTATCTACACACACTCTTTCTAGACTCAGCTTTCATTCTGTAAAGACTGCTAAAAGGATTTCACAGATTTTTTTTCACTGAATTACAAAAAATATATAATCTTCTTCTGTATTTGGCACCTGCATGTGTGAAATAAAGACACTGGCCTGAAGATACTCAGCTCAAGCAACAGGAGCTCAGGAAAATACCTCTGCAAATGAAAAACAGAAAGAGAAATACACAAAGAAGTAGGGAGGGCTCTTTGCAGAGTATTCTCTCATCTTCTAGATGTACACTGCATTCATCTTGGGGTGCAGTAAGAAGAGTGTGTCCAGCAGATCAAGGCATGTTCTACCTCCCCATCTACTCTGTCCTAGTGAGATCACACCTGGAGTATTGCATCCAGTTCCGGGCTCCCCAGTTCAGGAGGGACAGAGACCTGCTTGAGAGAACCCAACAGAGGATGGTTAAGGACTGGAGCACCTGTCTTATGAGGAAATACTGAGAGACCTGGTGCTTTGCTATGGTACCATACGATTTTCAAGTATTCTGACTCTCTTCCCTTACAGTTAGTCTCCTTGCATCCTTGCTGTTTGTGTTATCTGTAAAAGCAGAAGCAGCCTTTGCTTAGAGTTGAGGCAGATCTTCTGCAGTCCCTATTAAAGCCCCACCAACAGCAAGGCCATGGCAACCTGTCTCAAAGGAACTTGTCTCTAACAGCCTGCTACAGCAGCAGAGGCTGATAGCTGAGCTCTGTGTGGCTGACACTCCTTCCTTTGGCTGCCAGTACTTTCAGGAGGAGCACTGTTACTAGCTGTAGTTGTGTCACTCCTCACACATACCTCACGTATGCTGTTTCCATCCAAGGCAGGAATTCTCCAAGTTCTCCAAGCATTGCTGTGTTCAGAGACCCTCATGCTGTCACACCACATCTGACAGAAAGCTCATGCTGCTTAAAAGCCTTTGGAGTTGTAACCTCAGAACACGCTTAGATCTCAGATCACTAATTATCCCCTTCATTCCAGGAAAAGCCTTGTTCCAGACACTGACAAACTCGAGAAACTGAATTAACACCAGGCTTCTCACTCCCTTCACACGGCTCCTGGAGACAGCTCTTTCTCATGCCACATTTCATGTCAAAAAAGCCCTACAACAATTAAAAAAACCCAACCAGATGACTCCTATAGAATTGCATTTTCCTCTTAAAAAGGATATGGATTACATTATGAGGTTTCTTCTTTATTAGGTCTCTCTTCTTCCATCCTGTTTTGCATTTCAAAGACACTGATCATAAGAACAAAGGAAAAATTGTGTTTATGATGGATGTACTCGCTGTTTACACTGCCTTGCTGTAAGAGTAGACTCCTCGGGCCAGCTACCACCACAGAATCACTAAACATTAGGGATTGGAAGGAACCTCGAAAGATCATCCAGTCCAATACCCCTGACACAGCAGGATCCCCTAGATCCAGTCACACAGGAACATGGCCAGGCATGGTTTAGACTTCTCCAGAGAAGGAGACTCCACAACACCACTGGGCAGCCCCTTCCAGTGCTCTGTTAACCTCACTGGGAAGAAGATCCTTCTTAGATTGATGTGGAACCTCCTCTGTTCCAGCTCACACCCATTGCCCCATGTCCTATCACTGGGTGCCACTGAGCAGAGCCTGGCTCCATCCTCCTGACACCTGCCCCTTCCATATTTATCAACATTCATGGGGTCACCTCTCAGACTCCTTTTTGTCAGGCTAAAAAGTCTGGGAGTTCACATGAGACAACAATCACCTCCAGCAGGCAGCTTGGCTGTTGCTACCCTTTTTCTGAGTTTAAAAGAGTCGGGTTGTACAGGCATGGGCTGTTCCACACCAACTGGCCTAATGAACATTTAACTTTAAGCCACAGAGAGTCTTCTGAACTTCTGTCTCACACACAGCAAAACCTACACGTTACAATACATTCCTTAGCAAAATCAGGATACACAATATTTAAGAAAAAAAAAGCCTAAAACCTAAAGCACAATGAGTCTGGGTCAGGAAATTATGGGAATAATGGTCAGTAAAACTGGCCAGATGTTGTCTGTAGACTCCAGGTTATAATCAGAAATATACTGCTTCTAACCACTGTGATATACATCGAGGTTATACAGGAGCAGGAAAACTCAAGGGAACTAGAGGACATTCTCCATTCCATAACGTATTGCTTGTAATATTGCACCAAGGGAATGTGGCCAGAAGTTGTGTGTAAATAATGTCAACGAGTCAATCCAGGAACCCCGCAATAATGCATCAGCCTAGAGGGATGATTTGTGTTCAAGTATCTGCCTCCAGCTATGTTTTTTTTCCTCTATCTGCTATTCCATTCCCTAGTTCACACAGTCTTATTTCACCAGGAAGATACAAGTGGCATTTGACTTGCGTCAAGAGATGATGGGTTTTGGGGACAGGATCTACACTATAGATCTTTCATGCCCTTATAACTTCTTGAATTACCATCAATACTGATGATTACTTCCCTGGCAAACTGGGACACTCCAACTTCCTTACTCAGAAACTATTAGGTCCTTTTTTAATCCACCTTCCTCTTTGCTGTAAAATATAGAGTCTCTGAATTGTAAACCAACCATGGCAAGAATTGTTTTCCCCTGTATTCACAGGATTATGCACTCCACTGAATCACAGAACTTAGGGATTGGAAGGGATCTTGAAAGATCATCCAGTCCAATCCCCCTGCCACAGCAGGATCACCTAGATCAAGTCACACAGGAACATGGCCAGGTGGAGACTCCACAACCCCACTGGGCAGCCCTTTACAGGGCTCTGTCACCCTCATTGGGAAGAAGTTCCTTCTCACACTGATGTGGAACCTCCTCTGTTCCAGCTCACACCCATTGCTATGATTGGGTGCCACCGAGCAGAGCCTGGCTCCTTCCTCCTGACACCCACTCTTTCTATATTTATCAACATTAATGAGGTCACCCCTCAGACTCCTTTTTTCCAAGCTAAAGAGACCCAGCTCCCTCAGCCTTTCCTCATCAGGGAGATGTTCCACTCCCTTCATCATCTTTGTGGCTCTGTTCTGAAGTCTCTCCAGCAGTTCTGTGTCCTTCTGGAACTGAGGAGCCTAGAACTGAACACGATATTCCAGATGTGGTCTCAGCAGGGCAGAGTAGAGGGGGAGGAGAACCTCTCTCAATCTAGTTGCCTGAAGCTTTCTGCTGCTACAATCACCTCTCTGCTGCTATGAAATAGTGTAGGTTTGGTTTAGTTAAAACATCCTAAAGCTACCAATAAGCAAACAGGATGAGCAAAACACAACTTGGGATGATGAGTTTATGTGAATGGATGTCCAAATGAAGGAGTGAAGGGGGCAGAACCAGCAGGTAAATGGTTACACACACAGGGTAGCTACAACCAGAATGTAAAACTGTCCCAGGACCAGGCAGCCTGATTCTACCACCCTGCTAATGACTGATTTACATGCCACCCATGCAAAGACCTAATTCAGATGCAGGAAGGGCTTGGGAGCCTGTAAATAAGACAGGCAACTAGAGAATCTAAATTGATTGACACTGAATAAATCACAACTAATTTTCCTCATAAGAATGAAGTTAAGGTGAAAGAAGACATATTTTGCCACAGGTAGAAGCAGCACACTGAGGCTTACTATGCTCCAAGAATACAGCTGTTCTGTGCTGTCAGCTGATGGGTGGCCAGTGCCCACCAAGAGACAATGAGATGGGCTTGGTCCTGTAAAGCCAAAGAGAGTTTTCACCTGCCACTATGGATTTACAGTCAGAGAGGGCAATAAAACCTTAACAGAGGCAGATGAAGAGAGCAACCCCAGGCTGTTGTGCCTGTTGGGGTCTTGTACAAGAATCAGAGAATGTTAGGGATTGATAATACTGTGATACTGTGTGAAAGGGACCTCAAAAGATCTTACGGTCCAATCCCCCTGACACAGCAGGATCACCTAGATCAAGTCACACAGCAACATGTCCAGGTGGGTTTTACATGTCTCCAGAGAAGGAGACTCCACAACCTCCATGGGCAGCCCGTTCCAGTGCTCTGTCACCCTCAACGGGAAGAAGCTCCTTCTCAGATTGATATGGAGCCTCCTGTGTTCCAGCTCACACTCGTTGCCCCATACTACAGAGCACAGCATGGATCTTCTCATACAACCAGAGTATGTCTGGGGAAAGAAAACAGCACAGGATCTATCTCCCTCCCCAACCACAGAGTAAGTCACAGGAATATCAGCTATCAGCACTGTAATGAGAACCGTGCCTCCAACTGGGGAGCAACAGTGGGAAACTGTATAGCAGCAATGACCCCTGAAGGGGAAAATCCACCCTTGCTCTCCTGCTCGTAATGCTAATAGCATATAAGCAGTGAGATCTCAGAGAAGACTGGCTTTTCCCCAGTATTAACCACTGTGCTGTCCACCACAAAGTCATTTGTCACCAACATCCTTCCAGCACGGGTGTAACAGCTGCAAAAACATAATTAGTCCCTCCATCTCTGTCCCACTGGGTACCAGCCTCTGCTTCGGTGGTCTCTTTGGATATGTTTCTGTCCTCTACTGGCCAGAGGTCAGGTTTTCCTGAAGCTAGTTGCCTGTATAAATTACAGTGCACATATTTTACATCTCATTGTGATCCTTTCTTTTGCCAGCACCCGCTTCTTTGCAAACGTTCAATTTCCAAGCAGCTTTTGTGCAAGCCTCTAGAGAAGCCATCAGACAAGGCTGCTGAAAATTTATCCACAGGCATCAATACTGCACATCTGGCTGATTAAGACATAGAACTTATCTAAAACACAATCTGGAATACCTCCTCTTTCCAAACAGCTACTCCCACAAGGTATCATTTGCTCAAAAAAAAATCGGGAACAGGGGCTGCCCAGGGAGATTGTGGAGTCTCCTTCTCTGAAGACATTTAAAACCTGCCTGGCCATGTTCCTGTGCGACTGGATCTAGGGGATCCTGCTGTGGCAGAAGGATTGTACTGTATGATCTTTAGAGGTCCCTTCCAAATCCCTAATGTTCTGTGATTCTATGACATCTCTGAACATCCAGTGCAAGAAATAACAGAGCAGCTAGTTTCTTGGGGCTGTTGTGTTTGAATTATTTCAGTGGCAACATCTGGAGGGCTGAGACTGCATGAGGCTGCAGGAGAGGTGCAGGTTAGCAAGAGATGGAAAGGATAGATGACTCATCTGCTTGTGGGCTTGGGTCTAAGGTCACAGAGTTGAGCTGTTTGGACTCACAGATGTCTCTCTGGAGGCTAGCAACCAAATGCCTGCAAAAGCAGAGAGACTGCAAGGACAAGAGTCCTGCACTGGGGCACAGGGCTGTGCAATGACACCATGTAATGGCAGAGGCCATAATTGCTCAACCCAGCTCCATCTCGGTCCAGAAAACAGCTGATTCTATCCTCTACTGTGCAAACACATGGCTGGAGGACTGCCATTTGCTCCGATGCTTTGGGCTCTGATCCTATCTGATTTACTCCATTTTATCCAGCACAAGCACAGATGACCCTGCTTCCCTCTAAACAATAATACCTATCTGGAATCATAGAATCATTCAGGTTGGAAAAGGCTCTTGAGATCATCGAGTCCAACCATCAACCCTACCCTACAAAGTTCACTGGGACTACTGGTTTAGCAATGGGCTTGGCACAGTTGGACTTTCTGATCTTGAAGGTCTTTTCCAACTGTCATCAATTTTATGATTCTATAAAGAAACCTCCATCACAAAAACCCCCACCCCCAAAAAACCCAGACCCACAGTCTGCTTCAGCTAGTCACAGCCCTAAAACATTTCCTCTGGCCTATAAATGTCAGCTCTGCTGAATTAAACTCCACCCAGCTTCACTGCCTGTGTTGGCCAGACACTAAAGAAGCTGAGTGCTGTGCTTTTATGTGTCACAGCTTGCTAACAGTGAAGCTGTGCCTTGTGTGTTTATTGTTGGCAAAGGCTCCACAAAGTCCCATTATGTCTCTTAGACACCACACATAAACACTGAATGGGACAGGACTGAGAACCAAAGTCCTTTCTTGGCCAACATATTTCCTGCCAAGCCTATCTGTCACCTTCAGAGCGGTGTCAAAGCACCGCTGCAAAGGAAGAGTGGGAGGAGGTTCAGGAAGAAGGTAATCTTCTTTATTCAAGGAAAACAGGTGACCCAGGAATTCAGCAAGCTCTCTTCATTTTTAAGTACAGTGATGGCAAGGCCAGGGTCCTACACTTCGGACACAACAACCCCCTGCAGCTACAGAAGAGTGGCTAGAGAGCAGCCTGGCAGAGATGGACCTGGCAGGACTGGTTGGCAACTGGCTGAACGGGAGTCATCAGGGTACCCAGGTGTCCAGGAATCCAATGGCATCCTGACTTGAATCAGCAATAGTGTGGCCAGCAGGATGAGGGACATCATTATCCCCATATACTAGGCACTGGGAAGGCCTCCCCTCGAGTACTGGGGGCAGTTCTGGGCCCCTCACTTCAAGAAAGAGATGGAGGGGCTGGAGCAGGTCCAGAGGAGCAACAAGGCTGGGGAAGGGACTGAAGGGAAACTCTGATTAGGAAAGGCTGAGGGAGCTGTGGGTGTTTAGCCTGGAGAAGGGAAGAATCAAGGGGGACCATCTCCCTCTCTAAAACTCCCTGAAGGGAGGTTGTAGTCATGTGGGGATCAGGCTTTTTTCCCAGGCAATCAGCACCAGGGTGAGAGGACAGGGCCTGAAGCTGTCAGGGGAGGGCTAGGTTGGATGTCAGGAAGCCCCTCCTCACAGAAAAGGGTGATCAGACACTAGAATGAATTCCCGGGACATGTATCCCAAATTACTAATGATAGGATAAGGAGAAGTAGCATCAGGGGAGGTTTAGATTGATCTTAGGAAGAGTTCTTTGATGAAAATGGTTGGGCACTGGAACAGGCTGCCCAGGGAGGTGGTAAAGTCCCCATCCTTGGGGGTGTTTAAAAACTGAGTAGCTAGAGCACTTGAGGCCATGGTCTAGGGGTTAGGGAGGTGTTGGGATGAGGGCTGGACTTGATGATCCTAGAGGACCTTTCCAGCCATGATGGTACTATGATTCTAAAAGTGTGCTAGAGAGAATACAGCCAGGCAGCAAAAAGCAGGTGTTTCCCCTCATGAAGTCTTTTCTGCAGCAAAACTTTTCTGCAGCAAAATGTTCCCAACAGCAGGTTTTTGTGGTTCTGTCCCTGACTGCTGCTCAAAATATTTGAGGGGTGGGTTCAGGAGGATGGAGCTGGGCTATTCTCAGTGTCATGTAGTGATAGGACGAGGGGCAATGGTTGTAAGCTGGAACATAGAAGGTTCCACGTCAACCTGAGAAGAAAATTCTTCACAGTGAGGGTGACAGAGCACTGGAACAGGCTGCCCAAGGGGGTTGTGAAGTCTCCTTCACTGGAGATGTTCAAGGCCCGCCTGGATGTGTTCCTGTGTGATTTGGTCTAGGTGATCCTGCTGTTGCAAGGGGATTGGTCTGGATGATCTTTCGAGGTCCCTTCCAGTCCGTAATGATTCTGTGATTCAACTGCTGGTTTCTGTCTTCAACAAAGACTGTACATCATGTGTCAGAGCCCTTTCTTTTTAAAGCCTTATATGTTTTTTCTTTCTCCACCTCCAAGAAGCCTCCTCTGTAATTCAAACCTGCACAAATCCAGCTATGGGAAGCTAAATTTGCTTCACCATAGCCAGGTACCTCCAAGCACTGAATTTCAGCTGGTCTTAGTGATCAGTTCTGTGTGAGTAAAAGAGAAGAGAAAACCAAGTAATGGTCAAGCCTCCTGGGTTTGGTGGCTACATAAAATGTGTTTTTGATGGTTTCATGGGTCATAGGATTGTTCTTACATCTTTGAGCTGCTCCAGCTAAAACAATGACTTGGGCTATGATATCGGGGACAAAGACTTCAGCAAGTGTTTGTGTTCCAGTCTACCCTCTATTTACACTGTTCCCTTCAGCAGCTGCCATCAAAGTGGGAGAGAGGAGTGGGTGGCCTGTCCTAAGGCTGGCACTAATCACTGCAATTAAGGAAGCGTCCCCTGGGGCAACCTGAGTCCGTTTCGTCTTGTCCTATCGCTTGTTCCTTGGGAGACCAACCTCCACCTCTGTACACCCTCCTTTCAGGCAGCTGCAGACAGCAATCGGGTTTCACCTCAGCCTCCTATTCTCCAGACTCTCCGGGACTGGAGGGTCACCCCATACACACATCCGCGCTGGGGCAGTTTCCCGGCTCTTTGTAAGAGCGGTCTCCCCAGGCTGGTCCGGCGCACCCTCCCCTTCCCAACGGGGACGGTGTCAGCGCTGTGAACGAGCCCTGACTTCGAAAAACTTTGCGGCAGGAGCTAGCAGGGCTCAGACGCGCCACAAGACGCTTCCGCGCGGCTCGGCACTGATCGACACAGCTCAGCGGCGCCGAGACGCCACTTCCGTTCCGTCCAGCTTCCGCCGTCGAGTACTTCCGGCCGCGCGTCTCCCAGGGCAACGCGTTCCGCCGGCCGTGAGTACCGGCCGCTGGCACCACAGGGCAGGGGTGTACCCAGCCCGACCCGGTCCGGCCTGGCCCAGCTCAGCCCAGCCCGCACTGGGCAGCGCTCGCTGCCTGTCTCTGTGCTGGTCTGGGGACCACCGGCGGGGCCTGCTCGCCCCGCAGGCCTCGGCGGCTCTGCGCGGCCTCCCGGTGAGTGCGCGGGGCCTCGGGGCGCTCCGTGCAGCGCGGGGTTGGAGGTGCCGCCAGTGGAGTAGCTGGGACTCCTCGAGTCGTCTTGAGACAGACCCTTGCGGTAGAG
This sequence comes from Rhinopomastus cyanomelas, assembly GCA_013400115.1. Lineage (NCBI taxonomy): Eukaryota > Metazoa > Chordata > Aves > Bucerotiformes > Rhinopomastidae > Rhinopomastus > Rhinopomastus cyanomelas. Next base: position 187,511 of record VXBP01008005.1, on the reverse strand, counting down.
GGGGAAGCGGGGAGGGAGGAGGGATGAGAGCAGCCCTAGAATCAAGCGGTGGTAAAAGCGGTGCGGCCACCATGCAGAGGTTTGTGATGATAGACTCAAGCACTTAATCCTTCGGACTTCAGTTCCCTGTACAGGGGCTCCGGCTGAGGAGCAGAGATGTCCACCCCGCCGCTGGCCGGTGCAGCCATGCCACCTGGGGCTTTCTCAGGGACGCAGGCTCAGGCAGCCAGAGAGGTCAATACAGCTTCCCTCTGTCGTATCGGCCAGGAGACTGTGCAGGATATTGTGTTTCGAACCATGGAGATCTTCCAGTTACTGAGGAACATGCAGGTGAGAAATAACTTTTTTTGGTCCTCGACTTCTACTGCTTTTTCCACCAGCTGCCAGGAGGAAAGGAGGCTGAGAGGAGACCTTACGGCTCTCTACAGTTACCTACAAGGTTGTAGTGAGGCTGGTGCTGGTCTCTTCTCCCAAATTACTAGTGATAGGATGAGGGGAAACGGCCTAAAGATATGTCAGGGGAGGTTTAGATTGGATCTGAGGAACAAGTTCTTTCCTGAGAGAGTGGTTGGGCACTGCAACAGGCTGCGTGGGGAGGTGGTGGAGTCCCTATCCCTGGAGGTGTTAAAAAACCAAGTAGCTAAAACACATGAGGCCATGGTCTAGGATTAGGGAGGTGTTGGGATGAGGGCTGGACTTGACGACCCTGGAGATCCTTTCCAGACATGATAGTTCTATAATACGTAGGAACAGAAGACAGCTCAGGATAAATACATAACTATATCAAACTGCTTTGAGAAGAGGAGTTGACTGGAGAAGTGAATATATATATGTGTATGTGAAAATGTGTACATTTGACTTATATTGCACCTTATTTATCAGCAGCTATTTGCTGATAAAACCTGCAAACTCTTATGTTTATTTGTTGAGAACACAAGATAAATAGTCATTCCCTGATGAATAAATAATCAGCCCTGAGGACAAGGATTTGGGGGTGGGAGTGGAGCAGAAGTTGAACAGGAGCTGCATCAAGGGAGGGCTAGGCTGGACATTAGGAAGTTTTTTCTCTGGATTGTAAAGCCCCGGAAGGGGCTGCCCAGGGAGGGGCTGAGTCACAATTCCTTGATGTGCTTAACAGTCTATAGATGAGGGGTTTAGAAATCTGTTTGAGAGGTGATAAAGATAAGAGCAGAGTTAAAGCTTGGACTTGTAGGTCTTTTCCAACCTCAAAGTTTCTGTGATTCTGTAATAACCAGCAAAGTGTCATGCTGAAGCATTTTGACATAGTTACAGAGTTACTGACAATGTCCAAAGCGTAGAATGCAAAAGCTGTTTGACAGCAGTGATTTGGCACCTCAGATGAGCAAAGAAAATGCAGAATTTTACTGATAAACAAAACAGATACTTTGGTGTATGACTTCGAATGTGTAACCTCCCCTATGATTGAGTTTGTTTTATTTATTTCATTTGACAGGAACTTTAATATCTTTTATGTTATTTGGGTTTTAGTTGCCAAATGGTGTGACTTACCATCCTGGAACGTATCAAGACAGACTGGGAAAGCTGCAGGAACATCTCCGTCAGCTGTCAATACTCTTCAGAAAGCTGAGACTTGTCTATGACAAATGCAATGAAAATTGTGCTGGGCTCGATCCTGTTCCCATCGAAGTAAGTGTCTCTATTCACATAGAAATCACTAATCAGAATAACCTCTGATAACACTCTGCTTCATGTTTCAGCCATTCTCTGGAGTTGCAGGAGACTCGTGACAAGTTTTAAATGAGAATGGAATTAACCAATGGACTGCATTGTATTTACTATAAGTTGGGAACTGACCTACAGAACTTCTTGTATAAAAGGAAATAAGAACATCAAGAGGCCGTAGAGCTCCTGGAAGCTGTCCAGAGGAGAGCAACTCATATGATCAGATGGCTAGAGTACCTCCCATATGAGCATAGGCTGAGCAAGTTGCAGTTCAGCCTCCAGAAAAGGAGGCTCCCAGGGGACCTTCTACCAGCTCTCCAGTCTCTACAGGAAAGGGGCTACAAGAAAGCTGAGAGAGGGCTTTTGACACGGGTAGTAGACAGAGGACAAGAGGAAAAGGTTCCAGACTTGAAGAGGGGAGATTGAGGTTGGACATGAGGAAGAAATTCTTTGCTGTGAGGGTGCTGAGATGGTGGAACAGGTTTCCCCAGGCAGTTGTGGCTGTCCCATCCCTGGCAGTGTTGAAGGCCAGGTTGTCTGGGACCCTGAGTAACCTGCTCTAGTGAAGGTGTCCCTGCCTGTGCAGGGGCACTGGAACTGGATGATCTTGAAGGTCCCTTCCAACCCTGGACACTATGATTTTATGACTCTATGAAATAAAGCTTTCAGTGAGTTAAACCAAGTTTTCCATCTGAATGCTGAAGGATGCTACTGAATGTGATAAGCAGTCTGCTCCCAAACATCTAAACCAATATCTTCCTGCTCATCTGCATCAGATCTCATTTGTCTGTAGCATAACATCTGTGAACAAGGATGTGACTTTGCTGCCAGCTTTAGCTTTTTTCCAGTTCAGAGCAGAAAAAACAACAATAGACTTTGGCTCTGTGTGGAGTAGGTCCAGAGGAGCAACAAGGCTGGGGAAGGGACTGGAGGGGAAGCATGATGAGCACAGGCTGAGGTAGCTGGGGTGGTTTATCCTGGAAAAGAGGAGACTCAGGGGGTACCTTTTCCCTCTCTACAACTCCCTGAAGGGAGCTTGTAGTCAGGTGGGGTTTGAGCTCTTCTCTACAACCCCCCTGGCCAGCCCATTCCAGTGCTCTGTCACCCTCACTGGGTTGAAGTTCCTTCTCAGATTGAAGTGGAACCTCTTTGGTTCCAGTTTATACCCATTGGCCTGGTCTTAAGATGATTGAGGTCATTGCAAGGCCTTTGGGTTAGAGGTGATGAACTAAGCTTGGATCTAATTCCTCTTAGGAGGTTTCAACCTTTGGCGAATGTGCTAGTACCTTCTATATCCCCTAGGATTGATTTACTTCTTCTCTTTTCTAAATCTAATGTTCCTTGTCTTCACAGCAACTTATCCCCTATGTTGAAGAAGATGGCTCCAAGCACGATGATCGTGGTGCTGCAAGTCAGCTTCGTTTCGCTAGTGAAGAGAGAAGAGAAATCATGGAAGTAAATAAGGTAACAATATTTAAATGAGTTTTTATCATCCTGACATCCCTTGGTCTTGACAAAGCTTAAACTTCAGAACTGCTGTACTAAATGCAGTGTGTGTAATGACCATCAAACTTGCTAGTAAATAGTCCTACCTGTAATTCCTTTAGAATTACCTTTTAGTAAACTTTATTTCTTTGAGCTGTTCCTCTGGCTCTGTTGTTTAGGAACAATTTTAACTTGTGCCTCTTTTTAAACAAGTGTCTGTTCTTCTGAATACAGCATGTTTGTGCTTAACCTACTAGATACTGGCAGTCCAGTAGAGGTAAGGTGCCTTCTGAACTTATTTCTGTTCAGAGTCTTAGGTGTTAAAAACAGAAGGGTGTTGAATATCATCTGTGTAAATATTATTGCAATAATGCGAGGTGATAAAGGGCTTTTCAAGGCTGTCTTCTATGTTTTGACAATTAAAGGAAGACCATTCTCTCTGTTAATTGTAGTATTTATTGAATCTTGACATATTCAGAGCAGAAGTGCTATGTCTGAGAAAGATGCTGTTAGGTTTTCAAGCTGAGTGGCAGCGTGCAGTGGAGTACAGTTCCTAAAGATGGACTCGAATCTAAAAATAAATACTTTGTATTAAGTATTAATATCATCTTGAGATTAAAATAGTAGATTTTAATCTCAAATAATTTCAGTCTAGGTGTGAAAACATGGATCTAGGTGGCAGAATCATAGAATCATAGAATGGCCAGGATTGGAAGGGAGCTTAAAGATCCCCCAGTTCCAACCGCCCTGCAAAAGCAGGGAGACCTTCACTAGATCAGACCTGGCCCTCAACACTTCCAGAGATGGGACAGCCACAACTTCTTTGGGCAACCTATTCCAGCATCCCAGCACCCTCACAGCAAAGAATTTGTTCCTCATGTTCAACCTTAGTCTCCCCTTTTCCAATTTATAATGTTGTGCCTGACCACAATTGTGAGCCCTGCTTCTTCAATCTCTCAACTGCACAGATAAAGTTATTCAGTATACCTGTAGCCACAGTGTCTGTAAATGTTTAGTAAAAAGGAGGCAAAACTTACAAAAATAACAACAGAAATAAATGAGTAAAATACTTCTTTCTGGGGAGAATAACTGGTTGGTTTTCAGCTTTTAAACTATTTCTGATGGTTTAGTTTGTCCTCTACAATGAGAAATGTGCTGTTTTTAATATCCCATTTATTTAGAAAAACATATTCATTCTGCACAGGGGAAAATGAAGACTACATGAATTTAAAGAAAAGCAGCTGTCAGCATTCCTGTTGTAGTCTTTCTGCTCAGTGCTGATGTAGCAGGATTATATGTCTCACATGTAATGGCATGCTGTGAATTTATGCACATCTATTTGCAATCTTCACGTGTTAATAAGCCAAACTGTCCGTAGTTGCAGTATTTTCAGTGGTTCTGTGACAAGCCTTTGCCCTTTTATGTTGTATGCTAAAACCTTTCTAAACCTCCTTGGTGTGATCTTGTGCAAAGAGTTTCATAAGTGTCTCTCATGAGAGGTGAACCTTTAATAGGTTGGTGGTGTTACAGGATCATTGGTGGTTAAGAATGCATGAAACCCTTCACAGAATCACAGAGCATTCAGGATTGGAAGGGGCCTCGAAAGATCATCCAGTCCAATCTCCCTGCCACAGCAGGATCCCCTAGATCCAGTTGCACAGGAACATGGCCAGGTGGTTTCTAAACATCTCCAGAGAAGGAGACTCCACAACCCACCCCACACCGGGCAGCCCTTTCCAGTGCTCTGTCACCCTCACTGGGAAGAAGCTCCTTCTCACTTTGATGTGGAACCTCCTGTGTTCCACCTCACACCCACTGCTCCTTGTTCTGTGTCATTGGATGTCACTGAGCAGAGCCTGGCCCCATCCTCCCATGAATAAACATGGAAAGGATAAACATCCTTTCAATGTTTATCAACATTCATGGGGTCACCCCTCAGTCTGCTTCTTTCTGAGCTCAAGAGACCGAGCTCCCTGAGCCTTTCCTCATCAGGGAGATGCTCCAGTGCCTTCATCATATTTATGGCACTGCACTGGGCTATCTCCAGCAGTTCTGTGCCCTTCTTGAACTGAGGGTCCCAGAAATGGACACAATGGACACAATATTCCATCACGGAGGAGGAGGAGAACTGAAATCTGGGCTGGCATCCTCTGTTTACCCTTAATTGACCCTTATTTACCCTTAATCTCCAGATTTTCCAATCTTCACAAGACAATTAAACTTTATAATTTGTGCAGACAAATAAGTAGTAACTGCTGCAGAAGAATTTTAGCCATTTGTTTTCTTCTATCTCCCTTCATCTGCAGAGGAATATCCACTCCCTTCTTCCAAATTCATGTTTTAATGCATTGAAGAATAGGAAATGCTTTGAGTTTTATGATTAGAAATGAATAAATTAGTGATTTTTGTAAAGAAAATTGCCATGCCTAGAAGCAGGTTAATCGGTCTGTTGTGTTCTTTGGTGTTGTTTTTATGAATGTTTTGCTGGGTCTGGTTGGCTCAGTGGGTACAGCATGGGACTCTGAATTCCTGGGGTCATGGGGTTGAGCCACATGTAGGACATCTTGAGACAGTACTGTAGGCTTACCCTGCTCCAGCCGGGGCGGTTGGACTTGGATGATCTTTCGAGGTCCCTTCCAACCTCTAACATTCTGTGATTCTGTGATTTCTGTCTCTGGCTGCAGGGCTCAAGTAGAGCTCTCTGTGGTCCTTAGCTGGCCAGCCTCTCCTGACAGCTTTTCAGCCCTCTGTAGTAGTGTATACCTCCAACTCTTTTTTTGCCTGATTTAGGTGAAATTTCAATAGTACAAAGTGTTCACAAAATCACAGAACACTAGGCTTTAGAAGGGAACTCAAAAGATCTTCCACTTCAACCCCATGCCGCCACAGCAGGCTACCTTAGTTCCAGTCACACAGAAACATGTCCAGGCAGGTTTTAAATGTCTCCACAACCTCCCTGGGGAGCCCCTTTCTGGGGTTCTGTCACCCTCACTGGGAAGAAGTTCCTTCTCAGATTGATCTGGAACCTCCTGTGTTCCAGCTCATGCAGTGCCCCTTGTCCTATCATTGGGTGGCACTGAGCAGAGCCAGGCTCCATCCTCCTGACACCTGCCCTTTACATTGTATGACAGGGAACTCAGTGTGCTGGATGAAGAAACTTTTTAGGTTCTTGCCCCACCCCCTATCTTTTCTTCCTCCAGCTGTTGTCCTACTCTTACTGAGTTCCTTCTGCTGTCATAGGCAGTGTGTTTTCAGCCTCAGATGTTACTGGTACCTAAACAGTATCATTGCACTAACCCAGTGCATTGACCAATAGTGTCAGCTGTTGAGACATTTGATTTCTGAGACCTTTCGTGTGGCTCGTAGTTTTGCCCATCTTGCTGTGACATTCCAGCCTCTCTGATCTCTTTAGTGGTTATAACTGTTCAGTCACCCCTCTGCCTCTGCTGTTGTGTAAGTTAATTCTATTTTCAGATGCAGGATGCTGCTTTAATTAAAGTTTCTGAAGTAGGTGTTGGCCATCTGTAACTGAGGACCTGTGTGATTTTTACATTAAGAAGGGGGATGTGACACTGAGGAGTGAGTGTGGTAGAGAAACACCTTGGGAAATGGATAGTTCCATTACAAGGTACGTTGCTTCGAGGATACTCAGTAAATAAGACTTCAGACTTAATTGTTGAATGAGAAATAATTGGTTTGAAGCAAACATCCATCTACTTTAATGAACACACAGAGCAGTGGGTATGTGGACTTGCTGCCTGGTTCAATATGTAAAGAGTATTGAGCGTGCAGGGGAGTGCAGGCTGTCACTGGTGCCTCTCCTTCTGTTAGAACAAAGAGCTCTGCATGCAGAAGCAACAGTTTTACTTTCCACTGTCAGGTAAAGAGGGAGGCAAAACCCCCAGTCTCATTTCCAGGAAGTAAGGAACAGTTGTTACTGTGAACATCAGGAAAAGTTGTAGTTAGTGAATGGTGAGCAGGTCGTCTGTTGGTGATGAATCCTTTCTAAACGTTTGAAAAAGAGAATAAAAAGCTGATGGAATGTGAATTTGTTATCATGAGGAGTGGGCCCTCGCATCATTTGAGTAGCTGTCTGGTAGAACATGGCCTGAAAGCTTTTAAAGACTTTGAAACAGAGAATCACAGAATGGGTGGTGTTGGAAGGGACCTTAGTGATCATCTAGTGCCAACCCTCTGCCCTGGGGACAAGTTACCCAGAGCTCCATCCAACCTGGCCTCGTACACTTCTAGAGAGGGGGCATAAGTATTGAGGCATTTTCTTCTGTAATTTGTTTTCTCTCTGTGTGAGTATAACCATGAAACTGAAGGGGGAAAAAAACCACAGTATGAAGTGCCATTATTGCTAATATTTAGTGCTTTCATACCCTTAGATGTATTTTTACCCTGTACAGGTCTCAAACAGAACAGGGACAAAGTACAGCTGGTAGGAGAATGGCCTTCTACAGAAAATTGTCAAGATGGAAACAGCTCTTGTCTTTTCATTTTCCTTAAGCAGAAGTGACTGTTAAAGGTGTTTTGCGGGCATCAGCTGGGCTGTGATCTTACTCTTCCACTGTTTTTCCAGGCAACTAGCAACAGAATGGGAGGGCAGTCCCTGAGGCTGCCAGGAGAGGTTTAGGTTGGATGTTAAGAAGCTCTTCCTCATGGAAAGGGTGATCAGACCCTGGAGTGGACTGCCCGAGGCAGTGGTGGAGTCCCCATCCCTGGAGGTGTTGAAGGCCCAGCCTGGCTGTGGCCCTTAGTACCCTAGCGTGGCCAGTGGGGTGATGTTAGGTCCTGGTGTGGGCTGGTTGAGCTCAGAGGGCTTTTCCAGCCTTAATCAATCTGTGGCTTCTGTGATTCTGTTTACACCATTATCTTTGCCTGAAGAAGGGGCTGTTAACAAATGTACTGAGTGCAGAATACTGACACATAGTAGTGTTTAGGCTTTAAAATGTGGACTATAGATGAGCCTAAGGTGAGGAGAGAGATGAGAACAGTGTGTAAAGGAAAACTCTTACCCATCTCTGATCAAGAGTTGTAGGTTGGTCTAGACAGCACTGATTTCACATTAAAGGAAAGTGGAAATGACTGTGTGTTTGTGTGAAACATCTAATTCTTCAACTGTTCTCCAAGGAACGTGCCATACCTTCTGGTTTATGTTAAAAGTTCTTCCACTTTGTTTCATTTGCATGGGTTTTGGTCTTCTGTATCAGTCTTCCACCTTAAATCTCCTGCAGTCTCACTGGTTATTGGAAGGTATGGTCCTTCCCAACTCCATCATGCTGGACAAAATACTGGCAAGTGTCAGTCAAAATGGGTAGTTCATCACTCTAAAAATGAANTGGTTCAATATGTAAAGAGTATTGAGCGTGCAGGGGAGTGCAGGCTGTCACTGGTGCCTCTCCTTCTGTTAGAACAAAGAGCTCTGCATGCAGAAGCAACAGTTTTACTTTCCACTGTCAGGTAAAGAGGGAGGCAAAACCCCCAGTCTCATTTCCAGGAAGTAAGGAACAGTTGTTACTGTGAACATCAGGAAAAGTTGTAGTTAGTGAATGGTGAGCAGGTCGTCTGTTGGTGATGAATCCTTTCTAAACGTTTGAAAAAGAGAATAAAAAGCTGATGGAATGTGAATTTGTTATCATGAGGAGTGGGCCCTCGCATCATTTGAGTAGCTGTCTGGTAGAACATGGCCTGAAAGCTTTTAAAGACTTTGAAACAGAGAATCATAGAATGGGTGGTGTTGGAAGGGACCTTAGTGATCATCTAGTGCCAACCCTCTGCCCTGGGGACAAGTTACCCAGAGCTCCATCCAACCTGGCCTCGTACACTTCTAGAGAGGGGGCATAAGTATTGAGGCATTTTCTTCTGTAATTTGTTTTCTCTCTGTGTGAGTATAACCATGAAACTGAAGGGGGAAAAAAACCACAGTATGAAGTGCCATTATTGCTAATATTTAGTGCTTTCATACCCTTAGATGTATTTTTACCCTGTACAGGTCTCAAACAGAACAGGGACAAAGTACAGCTGGTAGGAGAATGGCCTTCTACAGAAAATTGTCAAGATGGAAACAGCTCTTGTCTTTTCATTTTCCTTAAGCAGAAGTGACTGTTAAAGGTGTTTTGCGGGCATCAGCTGGGCTGTGATCTTACTCTTCCACTGTTTTTCCAGGCAACTAGCAACAGAATGGGAGGGCAGTCCCTGCGGCTGCCAGGAGAGGTTTAGGTTGGATGTTAAGAAGCTCTTCCTCATGGAAAGGGTGATCAGACCCTGGAGTGGACTGCCCGAGGCAGTGGTGGAGTCCCCATCCCTGGAGGTGTTGAAGGCCCAGCCTGGCTGTGGCCCTTAGTACCCTAGCGTGGCCAGTGGGGTGATGTTAGGTCCTGGTGTGGGCTGGTTGAGCTCAGAGGGCTTTTCCAGCCTTAATCAATCTGTGGCTTCTGTGATTCTGTTTACACCATTATCTTTGCCTGAAGAAGGGGCTGTTAACAAATGTACTGAGTGCAGAATACTGACACATAGTAGTGTTTAGGCTTTAAAATGTGGACTATAGATGAGCCTAAGGTGAGGAGAGAGATGAGAACAGTGTGTAAAGGAAAACTCTTACCCATCTCTGATCAAGAGTTGTAGGTTGGTCTAGACAGCACTGATTTCACATTAAAGGAAAGTGGAAATGACTGTGTGTTTGTGTGAAACATCTAATTCTTCAACTGTTCTCCAAGGAACGTGCCATACCTTCTGGTTTATGTTAAAAGTTCTTCCACTTTGTTTCATTTGCATGGGTTTTGGTCTTCTGTATCAGTCTTCCACCTTAAATCTCCTGCAGTCTCACTGGTTATTGGAAGGTATGGTCCTTCCCAACTCCATCATGCTGGACAAAATACTGGCAAGTGTCAGTCAAAATGGGTAGTTCATCACTCTAAAAATGAATGTCATCAGAGAAGAGCCCTTAGGATTTGTTTTCAATCCGGTTACTTTTCTAATGGAAAGGACTGAGAGAAACATGCCTGTCAGATATAAGATGAATTTAGATCTCCTCAACTCATTAGAAACTGCCTCATATCATTTCTCTGTGCTATCGTAAAAGAGAGAAAGTCAGGAACTGGAGCATGTGTGTAGGATGAAGTACCTTTTCTCATTTCATCCCAGTGATAATCCTGAGAATCAGTCCAGAGTTCAGCAAAGTCATTTCAGTAGAAGGAGGAAGGAGTGGGAGACAACTTGCAAGCAATCTGTTCAGGCGAACATTTGTCACTGCAGAGAAGCTGCTTACACAACCTCGTGTTTCCCAAGAAGGCGATTGCTCTTATCTTCCCAAGGTTAGACCTGAGCTGAGATGTTCTTACTGGCTCAGCAAAGTCTTAAAGCAGAGGCCAGCACTGCCAGTGGTGCAGAACATAATAATTATGTAGTACTTTGAGGTGTGGACCACTGCCTGACAAAGATGGGTAACAAAGATCACTGTGTGCATTTCAATTAGCGGATTGTGCTCTCTGAAGTGGATTTTTTTCCCTCTATTTTTTTTTTTTTTTGAGCCTAGAAATCCAGGAATGGTCCTTCATCTCAAGTGTTTTTCCATCTCTGGAAAACAGAAGACCTAAGAAAGCAGCTCTTTACTGAATCATAGAATGTCCAGGCTTGGAAGGGACCTTAACGATCATCCAGTTTTTCCAACCCCTCTGCACAGGCAGGGACACCTTCACTAGAGCAGGTTACTCAGGGCCCCAGACAACCTGGCCTGCAACACTGCCAGGGATGGGGCAGACACAACTGCCTTGGGAAACCTGTTCCAGCATCTCAGCACCCTCACAGCAAAGAATTTCTTCCTCATGTCCAACCTCAATCTCCCCTCTTCAAGTCTGGAACCCTTTCCTCTTGTCCTCTGACTACCACCTGTGTCAAAAGCCCTCTCTCAGCTTTCTTGTAGCCCCTTTCCTGTAGAGACTGGAAAGCTGGTAGCAGGTCCCTTGGGATCCTCCTCTTCTCCAGACTGAACAATCACAACTTGCTCAGCCTATGCTCATATGGGAGGTGCTCCAGCCCTCTGATCATATGAGTTGCTCTCCTCTGGACAGCTTTCAGGAGCTCTGTGTCCTCCTGATGTTGTGGACGCCAGAAGTGGACCCAGGACTCCAGGTGGGGTTTCACCAGTGCAGAGCAGAGGGGTAGAATCACCTCCCTTGACCAACTGTCACTGCTTCTTTTGATGCAGCCCAGGACACAGTTGGCTTTCTGGGCTGCCAGCACACACTGACGGCTCCTGGGAAACGTCTGCTCCACCATCATCCCCAAATTCAGGACTGTTCTAAATCCTTTATCCTCCCAATCAGAAGACAAGGGTCTAGAATTATCTTCAGATAAATAAACGTTTGTATACTGCTTCTCTTTACTGATGCTTTGAAAACCAATGAAATAGAATTTAAAGGTTCCCCTGTCTAGCATCAAGTAAACATCAAGCAATTTACAGTTTCATAACACTTGCACGAGAAATGAAAACAGTCTCATAGAATGAGCCTTCTGGGTGTAACTGAGGTAAAGTTCATGTGAGCAAACCTGCATAACAGGAACAGTGCAATGAGATGTGGATGGAGAGAGATTGCAGTCAGGTTAATGGTTCTTTCTGTCTGCAACTGGAATTGCCATCAGTGACTCTTCAGCCTTTGATCTTATTGATGATGTCTTGGAAGAGCCGTGAAGGGGCATAACCTCAGTGTTGGGAGGGGACACACTCAAGTACTTGGGGCAGTGCCGGGCCCCTTACTTCAAGAAAGAGACTGAGGGGCTGGACTGGGCCCAGAGGAGCAACAAGGCTGGGGAAGGGACTAGAGGGAAAGGCTGATGAGGAGAGGCTGAGGGAGCTGGGGGTGTTTAGCCTGGAGATAAGGAGGCTTGGGGGGCTCTTTTCCTTCTCTACAACTCCCTGAGGAGGGGGGAAGTTGGGTTCTTCTCCCAGGCAGCTAACGCCAGGACAAGAGGGCAGGGCCTGAAGCTGCCAGGAGAGGGTTGGGTTGGATGTTATAAAGCCCTTCCTCAGGAAGAGTGTGATCAGAGCCTGGACTGGACTGCCCAGGGCAGTGGCAGAGTCCTCATCCCTGGCTGTGGCCCTTAGTGCCTTGTTCTGGCCAATGTGATGATGTTAGGTCCTGGGCTAGATGAGCTCAGAGGGCTTTTCCAGCCTCAATCATTCTGGGATTCTGTGTGGTTAAAACTGTGTATGTGTTGTCACATTCATTGATTTGTCCAAGATTGAGTCTTCAGGATGGCAAACAAAAATGTGTTTAAAAATGCCACAGGTGTGAACATACTGGTTTGCCTCAACCCTCATGCTTTCTTGAGCATCAGGATCTTAGGAAAACACTTGCAGTTCTGTCATTTGAATGCTGAGGTAACTAATCTCAGTTTTTTCTCTTGTTTTTAGGAGCTGGGTGTCTGCTTTGTATTGTGAAGTCATGAATTGGTAAAGGAAAAGATAGAAGCATTAGATGAATGCACAGGGATCTTTAAAGGGCTTCATAGTTTGTGCAATGCTTGATTAGCAGTCCTGACTTAGTGTGCATGAGCTTGTCTACATCTACTTTTACATCCTTCTCAGGAGCCTAAAACTGAGTGTTGTCTCTTCTTCCACAGAATTTGTCCACCCAAGTCTGTGTTCAGGACTATTTCTCTTACTCAGAGTTCTACATTCCCCATGTCATTTAAACCTAATGACTGTACTACTTTAGACCATGTTTGCAGCTCTGAAGTGAATAAACCTCCTCCTTTTCTCCAGACTTCTCTCCCAGCTGACCCCCCCGGGCAACTTAAAAATCTCACTGTGTTGTTCGCATCAAAATTCAGGATATTGCTGCCTCTGTTGCTTCTTTTTATCACAGTTGCAGTTGCTTTGGTTGTTTTCCTGATCTGTGTCATCCTTTTAGTGAATTGCCATTTGTTTAGTGCTGACGGCAAAGTTACCTGAAACATATTGAGCAGTTTGTCCTCTCTCGATGCCTTTCCTGTGTTTTTACTTTACTGGAAACTCTGGACTTCCCTGATGACTAATTTGCTCTCTAAGATGAGAATCATAGAGTCATAGCATGGTCAGAGTTGGAAGGGACCTTCAAAATCATCCGGTTCCAATGCTCCTGCACAGGCAGGGACACCTTCACTAGAGCAGGTTACCTCTCGTTACCACCTGTGTCTTGTAGCCCACTTCCTTTAGAGATTGGAAAGCTGCTAGAAGGTCACTTGGGATACTCCTCTTGTCCAGACTGAATAATCACAACTTCCTCAGCCTGTGCCCATATGCAAAGTGCTCCAGCCCTCTGCTCATTTGAGTTGCTCTTGTCTGGACAGCTTCCAGGAGCTCTACGTCTTTCTTGAAGGACAGGTTGTGGTTAACAATACGCAGTGACTTAGTTCTTGACAGCTTTCATTTGAGTGGGGAAATTAATCAATCAGAGAACTAATATGTGTGGTACTGTGAAACACAAAAGGTTAGGGCACTGTGCAGTGTCTTGATGCACTAATCTTCATCCTGTAAAGACAACACGTTTAAGTTTTGCTTTTGCTGACAACTAAAAGTCCTTGTAATGTTCCTTCAGATGCTTGTGCAGTTCACAGAAGCAAATACCTAATTCTAAAGAATTTGCTGTTCTTGGGAATATCTGTTTCAAGACAGGATCCCTTAGCACATCAGGGTGGATCTACCTAGGTGGAAGGGCTGAGAAAGCTTTTAGGCTTCAGCAGAACTTTGTGCTGAAGCTTTGGGAGCTTTCTTGGCTGTTACCCCATGGGTACTGCTCACAGGTAACTGACCGAAGCTTCCATTTCAGAATGCTCTCACTTGTTGTTGAATTTCTGAACTGATCACAAACAAACTTGTAACAAACTCTTCCTACAGAAGCTGAAACAGAAGAACCAGCAGCTGAAGCAGATCATGGATCAGTTGCGGAATCTTATTTGGGACATCAATGCCATGCTGGCCATGCGGAACTGAACAAGGAACATTGGAAAATGTGTGGATTTCTCTGGATCTATATCATTTCCTTATCAGAAGTCACATATTTTCTGACAACCGTATTGCAGTAATGCCTGAAGTCTTCAAGATTAAAACGCTGGGTGGTTTGTAATAACTGCAGTGCTGTTGGTGTTGTTTTTTGTGGTGATTCACCCTACAGGTTTTACCTGAGGATGCTTTATATCCAGAAATATAAGTAACTTACAGCAATACTTTGGATTGCTATGCAAGTAGGGTTTTAATAAACTAAATGTTTCTAGGGTTTTTTATTTAAGTATACATATGTTGTTAGCCAGGTACGATCAGATCTATCATATGACAGTGATGGTTACCTGAAGTACACAAATTATAGCATGGCCAGGGTTGGAAGGCATCTTAAAGATCATCCAGTTTTTCCAACCCCTCTGCACAGGCAGGGACACCTTCACTAGAGCAGGTTACTCAGGGCCCCAGACAACCTGGCCTTCAACACTGCCAGGGATGGGGCAGACACAACTGCCTGGGGAAACCTGTTCCACCATCTCAGCACCCTCACAGCAAAGAATTTCTTCCTCATGTCCAACCTCAATCTCCCCTCTTCAAGTCTGGAAACCTTTCCCCTTGTCCTCTGACTACCACCTGTGTCAAAAGCCTTCCCTTAGCTTTCTTGTAGCCCCCTTCCTTTAGAGACTGGAGAGCTGGTAGAAGGTCCTTCTTCTCCAGGCTGAACAACAGCAACTTGCTCAGCCTGTGCTCATATGGGAGATGCTCCAGCCCTCTGCTTATTTGAGTTGCTCTCCTCTGGACAGCTTTCAGGAGCCCTGTGACCTATGCAGGGTGGGTGGAAATAGATGATCTTTAAGATTTATTCCAACCCTGCCCATTCTATGTTCTGTCTGCTTCCAGATAACCATCCCTGTTGTGTGATAGATCTGAGCACACCTGGCTAAGAATGTATGACTTTGCTGTACAGTGAGGTACAACATGGTTGATTTTTATTTCTCCTTTTGAAAGCTTTACTTTTGAACAGATTCATCAATCCCCAGCCTTCTAGTTGCAAATAAAACAGTAGAAAAGTTAGACTTTGCTCTGTTGCCTGACTCCTATCTCCTGTTTTCACTCAGTGCCTTGGAAGTGTCTGGACTTTTTAATTGTAGATAAACAGCGCTGAAGTAACCTGAAAGGTGAAGAATATTGCAAATGGATGCCTGGCCAATGCAATATTCACCCGACTCAGTGCAGCTGCCAGAAGTAGCCAAAGTTTATACAGCAATTTTTCACTGGGGAGAGAGAACACGAAAGCACTGAGAGAATAGATGGTGCAGAAGGTAAATTGCAAGTGCAAAAATTGACAGAACTGTAAATTCTCAGAGGAAATCCTGTCAAAACAAGAGCTCTGCAATGTTGTTGGACCCAAACCTTCTACTTTGAGTTACACAGATGAAAGTAGGGCTAGTGAACATAATTCATGTGCTCCCAGAGCCATGAATAAGGGTAGGATTTGGCTGAGAAGATGACAGTAGTAAGAAAAGCAGCAGTTCCTCAGCTGTGGAATTACTGGGCAGCAGCAGTGTGTGCTGAAGTGTAATGAGCCCACACAGATATGTAGTGCTTTGTTTACCCATCATCGACCACCCCTGTATTTCTGATTAGGCAGACACTAGAGAAACACACAGCCAGTCCCCAGAGCAGGTATCAGCACCTGGGATGGTTCTGACTTGGGAATACAAAAATGTTGGAAGGGTTCGGAGTTCTTAGGGCTCTGTTTTGCTAACAGACTCATCATGGCTGCAAAGGACCTTCAAGATCATAAAATCCAGCCCTCAGCCCAACAGTTCCCTAACCCTAGACCATGGGCCTAAGTGCTCTAGCTACTTGGTTTTTAAGCACCTCCAGGGATGGGGACTCCACCACCTCCCTGAGCAGTCTGTTCCAGTGCCCAACCACTCTCAGGAAAGAACTTGTTCCTCAGATCCAATCTAAACCTCCCCTGGCACAACTTGAGGCTGTTTCCCCTCATCCTATCATTAGTAATTTGGGAGAAGAGACCAGCACCACTGGTATGGAAAAAATATGTGGTGGAGAAAGTATTTTGTTCACTCTCATTTAACAGTAACGAAGACTGAGTGGGTAGAGCATGAGAGGTTTAAAAGAGAAGGTTTTTGCTGAGTCAGGAGCCTGTGGGCTGCTCCGTGTTGCAGGATATTAATGACAGTAACAACAAGTATGCATCAATGCTGGGGTTTATTCAAGAAAACATAATGAATAACTGGAACCTAAGAGAGAAATAAATGCAATATAGTGAAATCTCATCTTGTTCAGTCTAACAGGTGTGCAAGTCACAGGGATGTGTTTTCACGTTGCCTAAGGGCTGTGTTCTAGCATCTGTTACAGAGCCACACAACAAGGAACGCACGCTGCTGCAAGCTGGGAGCTGTTTGTGTTTCTAAGAGTGTAGCCAGTGGCACAACGGATTTTGCAGCACTTCTCACTGGACCAAGACCAGTAAGGAGCACACACAAGGCAAACAAGCAGAGGAGCATCTTCATGACGTTATCTTCTAGGCATCAGGAAAAAATTCTTCATGAAGAGAGTGGTCAGGCACTGGAATGGGCTACCCAGGGTGGTGGTTGAGTCACCATCCCTGGAGGAGTTTCAAAGTCGCTTAAGATGAAACATCTAAGACTAAGATGTTGGCGATCCGGTTTAGGGGTGAACTTATAGAGTAGGGTTGATTGTTGGACTTGATGATCCCAAAGGTCTTTTCCAACCTGAATGATTCTAGCATTCTATGTGTCTGTTCACGGCAGGTACCTCCCAGCTGGTTGTGTGCCTTCCTGTTCTACCTGTGAGCTGCCTCATTGCTTAGAGTCGTGCTTATGTTCTTTTGTTGCTTATGTTCCCAGCAGCTGCTGATGTCTGATAATCACTGTTGAGCTTCTAGAAACTCTGGTTTTTCTGCCCAAATTGTGTAGGAGGCCTGATGTGCTCAATCCTCTTTGGCCCCTCCTGCTTTCACTACCTCTTCGCAACTACTACAGAGCTGTAGAGCTGTGTTCTGGAACAGAGTTGAAAAGGAGTGGCTGGAAGGAATGAATTGTGCACACAGTTGTGTTAAAACCCTGCCAATCTCTGTGAGTGCCTTCTCATGAAATCTCCCTTGAAAAATTCAGATTTGCCTAACTGGAAGGGAGCTGTGTGGTTTCAAGTTGTCTGAGTAGCAATAGATGCAATGCAGTTGTTTTTTATAGCCATGCAGAGATTTTAGTGGCATTTACAGCCCCGGAGGTGGGGGTGAGAGGTTCATGAAGACAGTTCATCACTGAAATACCTTTTAGAAGTGGCAAGACTTTCGAACAATAAGGAGAAAACATAAAGAAATAGAACAGCAACAATCAAAACTTAGGGGAGGATGAACTGGCCACAAAATAGAGGCAAGGAAAGAGGCTTTGGGAAAAGACATTTTAAACCTGCATGAGAGAGAGAATAGGGATGCAGGGAGGGGAAGCAAACCTCTGCAGCTTTGGGGTGCATCACCAAATATTGCAGAGTAGGGAGTATGAGAGCTCCTGCTCTGATACCAGTAATTCTGCGTGAAATGCAGTGTGAGGTTTGGGGTCAGTTTGTTACTAACACAGCAAAGGAGAGGAATGCTGATGTACTATCCTATGAATAATCATCAGAACAACTTGTGAGAGCAAAAGTGAGGCTCAAATGTAGAAATTCTTGGGGAAGTGGGGTGATTTGGAGAGGCTCTAGCAGAGAAAGAAGGTGAGCAAGAGCCTATTTCCTCAAACAGCCATAAAGAGGGATGGGAAGCCTCTTAAAGCTGAGATAGGAAACACTCATTTCCCTAGAAATTTAGGAGGTGTCTCCTGAGTTACATGGAAATTTTAAAACTAAACAGCATGAGAAGACCAGACAGATGGATTTGGGAAAAGGGAAAGCAATTCCCATCTTGCCTGGGTGGAGCAAGGGGTGACTAACCTGCCCCAATGGGTTTTTCCAGCTCTCTGACTGTTTATGGGATGACTGTCAGCACTTGGACTCGATGCCACCTGCAAGCGTTGAACAAGCTTTCGTGGCCTCTTTGTGCTGGTTTGCTGCTGAGATTCGTCTTCCAGTTACCCTACCTTTGTGGAATTCCTATTAGAGGAATCAGAGCAGAAAGGGAGATGAAGCAGCACCTTGTTCCTCCCTTCCTCGTTGCCACCCCGCATCCCCAGCCTCCCACTCTTGGTTTTGCTTCATTTCCTACTGAGAGCCATTCTCACTGTGGAGCTGGAGTAGCAGCCGATACCTGACCACTGTCTGTTGGCTCGGTGAAGCTTAGGACACCTTTTCCTAATGGGATGCACAATGCTATTTGTGCTTCTTCCCAGCTGATGCTACAAACAACCTCAGTGCTTATCAGTCCCAGCAGAGACAGAGGGGTGACCCAAGTGTTTAAGAGACAGGATCTTCTTTTCCCCAGGTGCTAAAGCAGCAGTATAAATTGTTATGTAAACCCCATGCTACTTTCACCACATCTTGCATGTGTCACGTTGTACTTTGGTTGGGTGTAGGAGGTTTTAATTACTTTCTAGGAAAGGAGAACTCTTTTTAAAGGTCTCGACTAGTCTGAGAACCACATCTGAAATGCCCTCCAGCAGTAGCAGCAGACAGAATGAAGGGATGGAAATAGAACGGAGGCATCTCAGCTCCTCACAGAGATGAAAATGGTTTCTTACATGTTGTTTAATTACTACTGCCACGGTCTCCGTTTCTCATCATCATCATCTGGTAGCTTAGATTGTATAAGAACGGCGAGCCCCGCTGCAGCATTTGGAAAGCAGTAAGCACAGCCATGGTAGTTAAGCCAAATACAATTAGATTTATTTGTTTTACAGTTGCAGAGACCACTAAAGTTCAAACTGGCTTTACAAATCCAGGCTGGAGTTGGAATGAATTCCTCCTGCGGAGGGTGTCTGGCTTTTGGAATCGAGCCTTTGAACCCAGCTCCAGCAGTTCAGCTGCTGTTCATGCTGAACCAAAAAGCAGAGGCACAGTAAATCCCTCACTTGTGCAAAATCACTCCTGGACAGGTGAAAATCTCAGCCTGCCAACACTCTGAAAGGCCGGTATTCAGCGAATTGTGGAGTGTTCTGCTATGCTTTAGCACGGTACCTACCAACAAAAAGCTGGTTTCAAGGACAGAGCCCAAACTGGTGGTGCAAGTCCAGCAACACTCACCCTCACGCTTGTCTGCTGCTGCGTTCAGGCGTTTGAGGCGCAAGTCTTCATTCCTGAACCCATGGCTACATGGGCTATGCATGAAAATTTCAGAAGCCACATGTAGGATAACCAGGAGCTAGCAATGTACCCTCATGGCCAAGACGGCCATTGGCATCTTGGGGTGGATCAGAAGGGGGGTGGTTAGCAGATCAAGAGGGGTTCTCTCCTGCCTCTACTCTGCCCTGGTGAGACCACATCTGGAGTATTGTGTCCAGTTCTGGGCCTGTCAGTTCAAGAAGGACACGGAGCTGCTGGAGGGAGTCCAGCATATCGCCACAAAGATCATGAAGGGAGTGGAGCATGTCCCTAATGCGGAAAGGCTGAGGGAGCTGGGTCTCTTTAGCTCAGAAAGAAGGAGACTGAGGGGCAACCCCATGAATATAGATAAATATGGAAAGGGTGGGTATCAGGAGGATGGGGCCAGGCTCTGCTCAGTGCCATCCAATGACAGGAAAAGGGGCACCGGATGTCAGCTGGAACAGAGGAAGTTCTACATCAATCGGAGAAGGAGCTTCTTCCTAGTGGGGATGACAGAGCCCTGGAAGGGACTGCCCGGTGTGGGGTGGGTTGTGGAGTCTCCTTCTCTGGAGATGTTCAAAACCTGTCTGGCCCTGTTCCTGTGTGACTTGATCTAGGGGATCCTGCTGTGGCAGGGAGATTGGACTGGATGATCTTTCGAGGTTCCTTCCAATCCCTAATGTTCTGCAATTCTATGATTCTGCACTCAGATTCTGGTTTCTGCACTTTTATGAGGCCTTCCATGGGCACATGGTCAAGCTGCTGGTGATAAAGCCTATACTGGGATGTCAGTAAAGACCTCTGCATGGAGATGTGCAGAACTCATGGTTGGCTCTGTCTGAAGAGTAGATAAACAGGAGGGAGTTTGCTTTTGCTTTGTTTCCCATCTTTTTGGTCTAACAGATTTTTATGGGAATATGCAAAAAAACACCTCCTTTTCCATTTCCAGTCCCAAGACCATTTGCATGTGAGGTTTGGGTTCCAGCTGTTGAAAGGCAGGAATTATCCGCAGTGTGCAAATGTGAATGTGGAGAGCAAGTGCCCAGGAGACTGGTGATCCATCATCTGCAGGTTTTTTCATTGAGGTCTTATATTTTAACAGTGTCAGCCTCCCAGTTGGTTGCAAGCGCAATTTACACCCCTTCTGTCTCCTAAGAGGAAAAGAAATAGAGGCGACAAGAGATGTGCCCAGGGGTGTGACTAATCTTTACCCTTCAGGAGTGTTCAAGGATAGCCTCCTCTACTAATCGTTACGGAGTTGTTTTTAAAACAAGGGGGAAAATAAGGAATTAAAAAGAATAGGCAAAGCAGTGAATCCCATTTCCCAAACGCAGCACCCATCGTTATCTGTTCAGCTTCTTGCAGTCATTACCATAGAGAAATGAGGTCTAGCAGCGAGTGGTCAGCGTGATGCTGTCAGCCACACACACTGCAATTTGAAATGTAAAGTAGAGTCTGTTGTCTGCCCGTATCAGCCATTAACTCCACTGTCATTGCCACAAAGCCATCAATCTTGGGAAGTCCCTAACGCGTCAGCCCGACTTCCTTCCTCATTTCCTACGCATGCAAATTTTACATCATCTTGTAAACCTGGTGCTGGACCAAAAGGTTTAAGGCTCCAAGACTTGGCAGGA
>VXBP01008005.1:96174-166017 GCA_013400115.1 Rhinopomastus cyanomelas | reverse complement strand
AGGACAAGAGGGTCATTAGGGACAGTCAGCATGGCTTCACAAAAGGGAAGTCATGTTTAACCAACCTGATAGCCTTTGATGAGGGCATAACCAGGTGGATAGATGATGGCAGAGGAGTGGGTGTGGTCTATCTTGACTACAGCAAAGCATTTGACAGGGTGTCCCACAGCATCCTCGCAGCCAAACTTAGGCTGTGTGGTCTAGATGATTGGGTAGTGAGGCTGATCATGAACTGGCTGCAGGATAGAAGCCAGAGAGCAGTGGTCAATGGGACAGAGTCTGGTTCGAGGCCTGTATCTAGTGGAGTTCCCCAGGGGTCGGTGCTGGGACCAGTCCTATTCAATCTATTCATTGATGACTTGGATGAGGGATTAGGGTGCACTGTCAGCAAGTTTGCTGATGACACAAAGCTGGGTGGTGTCGCCGACACCCCAGCAGATTGTGCTGCCATTTGGCAAGACCTGGACAGTCTGGAGAGCTGGGCAGGGAGAAATGTAATGAAGTATAACAAGGGCAAGTGTAGAGTCTGGCATCTGGGCAAGAACAACACCAGGTACCAGTATAGGCTGGGGACTCACCTGTTGGAGAGCAGCTTAGGAGAAAGGGATCCTGGGGGTCCTGGTGGCCAGCAGGATGACCATGAGCCAGCAGTGTGCTCTTGTGGCCAAGAGGGCCAACAGCATCCTGGAGTGGATCAGAAATGGGGTGGTTAGCAGATCGAGACAAGTTCTCCCCCAATACTCTGCACTGGTGAGACTACACCTGGAGTATTGTGTCCAGTTCTGGGCCCCTCAGTTCCAGAATCACAGGGAGCTGCTGGAGGGAGTCCAGCATAGAGCAACGAGGCTGATGAAGGAAGCGGAGCACCTCCCTTATGAGGACAGGCTGAGGGAGCTGGGTCTCTTCATCTTAGAGAAGAGGAAAATGAGGGGTGACCTCATTAATGTCTATAAATATGTGAAGGGTAGGTGTCAGGAGGATGGAGCCAGGCTCTTCTCAATGTCATCTAGTAATAGGACAAGGGACACATAAATAAGGGAAGGAACTTCTTCACTGTGATGGTGACGGAGCCCTGGAACAGGCTTCCCAAGGAGGTTGTGGAGTCTCCTTCACTGGAGATGTTTAAGACCTGCCTGGATGTGTTCCTGTGTGACTTTGTGTAGGTGATCCTGCTGTGGCAGGGGGGTTGGACTAGATGATCCTTCTAGGTCCCTTCCAATCCCTAATGTTCTATGATACTGCAGCAAATGCTGTAGGCCAACGCAGTGTTCTGGGGAGCCTTGAAGGGAAGCACAAGGAGCTGAAATTTAATGCACAAGGCCAAAGGAAAGCGATGGAAGGATTCGGGGAGCCACTGTGGAGGCAGGTGATTTACTGAGGCCTTTGAAATCGGAGGTGAAGGGAAACGATGGAAATGAAGAGGGAGCTCTAGCAGTCTTGAGGAAAAATGCTGGGGGCACGACCACAGCTTTTGTCACACGGCTGACAAGGGTGAACTCGGGAGAAGCTGCTCGTGGTGAAATGATGTGGTTTGGCAAATGGATGGCTCTTGCTGCAGACTGGGAGAAATGAGCCCCAGGAGATTTAATTAACATGGAGGGCTTGCTGTGAGGAATTGCTCTGTTGCTATGGCCAGAAGTTTCTTAAGAAATAGAAAGCAAAATGGGAAGTGCTCACCGCTCACAGTATCACACAATGATTGAGGCTGGAAAAGCCCTCTGAGCTCATCCCGCCCAGACCAGGACCTAATATCACCCCATCGGCCAGACCAGGGCACTAAGGGCCACAGCCAGGCTGTGCTTCAACACCTCCAGGGATGAGGGCTCCACCACTGCCCTGAGCAGTCCAGTCCAGGCTCTGATCACCCTTTCCATGAGGAAGGGCTTCCTAACATCCAACCTAACCCTCCCCTGGCAGCCTCAGGCCCTGACCTCTCATCCTCGCACTAGCTTCCTCGGAGAAGAGCCCAACCTCCACCTGACTGCAACCTCCCTTCAGGCACTTGTAGAGAGGGAGAAGGTCCCCCTTGAGTCTCCTCTTCTCCAGGTTAAACACCTCCAGCTCCCTCAGCCTCTCCTCATCAAACACTCCCTCCAGTCCCTTTCCAGCCTCGTTGCTCCTCTGGACCTGCTCCAGCCCCTCCATCTTTTTCTTGAAATGAGGGGCCCAGCACTGCCCCCAGGACTCGAGGGGAGGCCTTGATCTCAGAAGGAAGTTGTTCATGAGTTGCAGTCTGTGCTTGCTGTCTGGGTGATGAATATTCAGATCTGTTGTCTCCCTGAGCAAAGAAAGCTCTAGCAAGATTAAATCCTTGTTTCTTGGGCCCCCAGAGTGAACGATGCTGGAAACAGAGCTCAATAAACCTATATGGAGAGATAAAGTATAAATTGTGCCGTGATTTCTTATCGACTTGTTATAGACAAGCGACTGTGGTGCCAGAAGCGTTGTCACAGATCCATCCATCTCCCTTTGGAGAACGCGGTGTGCCGGGCTTGGAGAGGCAACAGAATGATTGCCTATTATTTTTACATGCAGGCTTTTTGTGGTTGGTGTTGCTCTGCCAAAACAGGGCACCAAACCCCCACTTTCAGAACAGGGCAGGTTGGTGGGGTAGCGATGAAACATGGTGTGAAGCAAAGAGAAGTTTCTTTCACCTGATTCTAAGACACTGACACCTACTGCCTGCCAGCAATCAAGGCTGAAGGTGGAGCAGCTTGACAAGAGGAGATGAAGGATGTGGATGTACTGAGATGTCTCTGCGTGCATGCAAGGAGTGTGGAGAACAACCAGCAGACACTGGAAAATACTCCTGTGGTGATGGTGATGGAGCCTGGCACAGACTACCCAGAGAGGTTGTGGAGTCTCCTGCTCTGGAGACTTTCAAATCCACCTGGATGCAGCCCTGTTTGAGTCCAGGGGACCCTGTTCTTGGAGGGGGTTGAACATGATGACCTCTGGAGGTCCCTTCCAACCCCTGACATTCTGTGATCCTGAGAAAAGATGCTACATGGTGAAGTTTATGAACTTGTGGGTGCAGCTGAGGCAAGTTGGGCTGGTTCCTGTCAATGCTTTGGGTGTCAGTAACAAGGAGACTGTGCACAGACAGGGAGAGGTGTGGTGGCAGGACACAGCAGTTTTCTCACTGGTGGCTGGTGCAGTGGGCTCAGTTCTCCTGGAAAAATTTAAAATTGATGGATCAGAAGAAAACATCATCATGACGTTTTCATCATGAAGGCTGAGGAAGACTGTTCCCAAGGGCAGGGAACGATAGGACAAGGGGTCATGGTCTGAAGATGGAAAAGGGCAGATTAAGGCTGGACAGGAGGAAAATGTTGAATCTGAGGGTGGGGGACCCCTGGAACAGGCTGCCCTGATTGGTGGTGGAGGCTCCATCCCTGGAGTCATTCAGGGTCAGGCTGGATGGGGTTCTGGGCAAGCGGGTCTGGTGCACAATGGCCCTGATTGTTGTAGTGGGGTTGGACTGAATGACCTTTGGAGGTCCCTTCCAATCCAACACATCCTACAATGGATCCAGTACAGCCTGTTCTGTTCATGAGCTCTTGGATACCTGTAAAATCCTAGAAGACACCTCAAGCACTTTTAGCTAAAGCAACGCTCACTGTTCCCTCCAAAGCCACAAGACTGGCTGCCCTGCGTGAATGTTGGGTTTATTCTTATGATGCTTCCTTAACTGCAGTGATTAGTGCCAGCCTTAGGACAGGCCACCCACTCCTCTCTCCCACTTTGATGGCAGCTGCTGAAGGGAACAGTGTAAATAGAGGCTGGACTGGAACACAAACACTTGCTGAGGTCTTTGTCCCCGATATCATAGCCCAAGTCACTGTTTTAGCTGGAGCAGCTCAAAGATATAAGAAAGAACAATCCTATGACCCATGAAACCATCAAAAACACATTTTATGGAGCCACCAAACCCAGGAAGCTTGACCATTACTTGGTTTTCTATTCTCTTTTACTCACCCAGCACTGATCACTAAGACCAGCTGAAATCCAGCGCTTGGAGGCACCTGGCTGTGATGAAGCAAATTTAGCTTCCCATGTAGCTGGGATCCACAGCTGATCCAAATTGGCCAAACATACCCTCTAACTAAAACCATGCTCATGAATAAAAGCCAGGGTAAGGGAAGAAGATGGTTTTGTCTTTAGAGGTGGTTGTTTCTCAGCTGCTTTGCCCCTGGAAGAGGATGAAGGTGAGTGGTCTCTTTTGTTCTACTGGGCTTTATTTTTCCCTTTTCCTTCACCTATTGAACTATCTTTATCTTTACTCATGAATCTTATTGGCTTGGTTCTACTTGTTCTGTCCTTGTGGAGCTGGAAAGCTTGTAGAAGAAGGTCCTTGTGCTAGCCAGGAGGTCAATGCCAGGATTATTTGAGATCATAGAACATTAGGGAGTGGAAAGGACTTTGAAAGGTCATCCAGTCCAATGCCCCCCCTACAGCAGGAAGTCACACAGGAATATGGCCAGGCAGCTTTTAAATGTCTCCAGAGAAGGAGATTCCAGTCCCCCTGGGAAGCCCCTTCCAGGGCACTGTCACCCTCCCTGGGAAGACGGTCCTTCTCAGATTGATCTGGAACCTTCTCTGTTCCAGCTCACACCTATTGCTCCTTGTTCTGTCATTGGATGCCACTGAGCAGAGCCTGGCTCCATCCTCCTGACACCCACCCTTTCCATATTTATTTATTTTCCATATTCATGGGGTCACCCCTCAGTCTCCTTCTTTCTGAGCTACAGAGACCCAGCTCCCTCAGCCTTTCCTCATCACGGAGATGCTCCGCTCCCTTCATTGTTTTTGTGGTTCTGCGTTGGACTCTCCAGTATTTCTGTGTCCTTGTGGAACTGAGGGTCCCAGAAGTGGACACACTATTCCAGATGTGGTCTCAGCATGGCAGAGTAGAGGAGGAGAACCTCTCTTGATCTGCTATCCATTCCCTTCTCTTGGAGGGATGAGAGATCTCAAGAGCCCGTTAGAATTATGGTGGAAGAGGTTAGGCTAGGAAGCCTGTCCTACGGGTCCCTTTCCAGTTATTCTCCACATACTTGTGTCTTGCATGGGGGACAGATCCAGGGTGGAGGGAACCCTGCCTATGCTGCCCGTCGAAAAATATCTCTGAATGAACCGTCTGTAGATAGAGATGGGAAGCTTCACATAACCTCACGTCACAGACCACATTGCCCCATACCCAGTCATTGTGGGAAACAGTCTCAGATCAGTTCAACCACTTTGGGAGCTAAAAAAGGCCAAACATGATGTATTGGGCCCTCCACAGGGCTGTATGTTAGATGTACAAATGGCCCGTTGCCTCCAGTCAGCAAGCCGTAAGCTGTTGGGCTGCGATCCATGCTGTGCCACGGGCCAGCCAGCCTGTTCCCTGTTGAAAATGCCTGTAGGATGGGTAGGCTCAGCCTAAACCTTCTTAAAATTTGTTGGGGAAAGACAAGCTCCTACTGCAGAGTACCTGTGAGGTGCAAGGTCCTGGTCTGAATGAAGCTGCAATGAGAGCTGGACTATCATCCTCTGGCACCTTCTCTGACTGGCAGTCTGACTGCCTGGTGCCCTTTCCTCCTTTAGTTGTTGGTTTCCTGGCTGATGCTGTGGAGGAGAAGAGGAAAAGGATGTGATGCCATCACATTTCTCAGTGACTGGGCAATTAAAACACACAGAGATTTCTAGGCTGGCAGGGGCACACGGAAGGAGCCTCACAGGCTGTTTACCTAAGGATGAGCTGACCACAGGCATCAGCAGCAGCCTCCATCCTTGGACATGACCTCCTGGCAGGTGGTGATACTCTTCATACCCAGGACACAGAAATGCTGGAGAGTCTAGTGCAGAGCCACAAAGGTGATGAAGAGAGTGGAGCATCTCCTGAATGAAGAAAGGCTGAGGGAGCTGGGCCTGAGGAAAGGAGACTAAGAGGTGACCCCGTGAATGATGATAAATACAGAAAGGGCAAGTGTCAGGAGGATGGAGCCAGGCTCTGCTCAGTGGCACCCAATGACAGTACAAGGGGCAGCAGGTGTGAGCTGAAACAGAGGAGGTTCCAGATCAATCTAAGAAGGTTCTTCCCAGTGAGGGTGACAGAGCAGTGGAAGGGGCTGTCCAGGGGAGTTGTGGAGTCTCCTTCTCTGGAGACGTCTAAAACCCACCTGGATGTGTTCCTGTGTGACTTGGTCTAGGTGATCCTGCTGTGTTAGGGAGATTGGACTGGATGATCTTTCGAGGTCCCTTCCAATCCCTAATGTTCTGCAATTCTGTGACATTACTGCAGCCCCTTCCCTGCACTTTCCATGGCACCCAGAGCTGCTGGGATGAAGCCACATCTGCACCTGGTGCTTCAGACCCTTCCAACACCAGTGCCAGTTTCTGCTTTCATGAGACTCGCTGCTGCCCACGTGCAGCTGCTTCCTGCTGTCTCCCCATCATCCCACAAGCTGATGCCCTGGCTCAAAGGGCAGCCCCACACCTGCAGAACCTCCTGCTCAGACCCTGTTAAATGACCTGAAATGCTCTTGGCCAGTAGATGCCTCCTTGCCTGGATTGGTCAGAAGACAAGAAGTGCTTGTTTCACTAAGCTTGTTTCATCATCCTTTAACAGGAAGCTTTTATCTGGCAGAGCTGGAAGAGAAGCACCAGACAAAGGCTTGTTAGCTGGAAATATTGCACTGCTGTGTGTTCTTTGGCAGCGCACAGCAGACTGCAACACCCTACAGACCCGTCTGTGCCAAAGCCAGCGCTGCCATGGGGGCTGCAGGCAGCCTGCAGGGAGCAGGGGAGGGCGGGGAACTGGAGATGGGTCTGGGATGAGATGTGCAACCAGGAGAACTGGAAATTATTCTGGGATGAGACAGTGCAATTGGGAGGGGAACTGGAGATGGGTCTGGGATGAGACAGTGCAATTGAGAGGCAAACTGGAGATGGATCTGGGATGAGATGGTGCGATCTGCAGCTGCCCCACATGTGCTATTCAATCCACCCTTTAAAATCTAAAATTGCTGTGGGTCTGCCAGTCGCAGGTAGAAATTTCCCAGCGTCCTGCGATCCTGATTTGCATGAAATCAAAAATAGCAGGAGGAAATGTGCCTGCAGCAGCCTCTCAATTTGCGTCAGTCTGTCAAACTCCTGAGCGCAGGCAAGCTGCTGTGTGAACACTTAGTCATCGCCTTCGTTTCACATCCAGTGGGTGGAATGTTTGGCAGCTGAGCCCTCTGAGGAGACAGCCCTGGCATCTCATTTTAGCACATTATCCCGTTGTGTTGTGCTGCCGTATCCCGGCGTAAGGAAAGCAAGGGAACCGCAGCCGTGTGGGCACCAGGGGTTCATAGTCAGAGCTGTGTGTCTAGGGCAAGGATCACAGAACATGGAAGATATCTCCAAGCTCATCCAGCCCAACCATCACCCTAACCCCACCCTGCCTGATAAACCCTGTTCCCCAGGGCCATGTCTACTCATTGTTTGAACCCCTCCAGGGGTGGTGACTCCCCCCACCTCCCTGGGCAGCCGGTTCCAACCCCTGACCACTCTTGTCAGGGAAGAGATTTCTCCTGATGTCCACCCTAACCCTCCCCTGGCACCACTTGAGGCTATTTCCTTTTGTCCTGTCACTAGTGACTTGGGAGAAGAGACCAACCCCCACTTCTCTCCAACCTCATTTCAGATACCTGTAGAGAGCAATAAGGTCTCCCCTCAGCTGCCTTCTCTCCAGTTTAACCAACCCCAGTTCCCTCAGCCTCTCCTCATCAGACCTGTCTTCCAGACCCTTCACCAACTCCACTGCCCTTCTTTTGATCCACACCAGCCCCTCAATGTTCATCTTATATTGAGCTGCCTGTCTGAGGGCTACCTGTCATCAAAAAGCTGGAGGGTGAGAGATGGAGCAGATAAAGTGAGGGCTGCCAGAGTGGGATGGAAGTCATAGAGCAGCAGCAGCCTCTCCAGCTGAGGCTGTTTCCAAGGCTGCTTCTGAAAGGAGGCACAAGGACTGTCCATGAGGCTTGATCAGAGACAGCAGCGGCAGTGCCCTGCCACACTCGGCTCTGGCTTGTTTTGATGGTCTGAGTCTTTTGCCCTCAATGATGCTAAGGCTATTGGTCCTTCAGCTACAGGGAGCATGGCCAGTCCCTCTGGCTTTGCTGGCCCTGTCCTGGGACATGCCCTGGGTGGCTCACAAGTGTTCTGACTGGTGGAGACTGGAGGTTGCCCAATGCCTGAGTAAAGGGATCTTGGAGATGTCCCTCACAGTGGACTTAGACATCTTCTCAGACACTGAAGCTCATTCCAAGTCTAATTCTACTAGGAATAGGGAGGGCAGGAACCAAGAGTGGTGAGAGAATTCTTCTTGAGTTTGTTCATCTGCTTTCTCACCGTTTCTTTCAACCTTGGGCAACTCCCTGCTTCGCTAGCCAGCCAGAGTCTCTTAGACCTTTATCTGCCTCCAGGTACTTTATGTGGAACCACAATAGAGCATGAGGCAGAAAATCCTGTGAATGATTTGCTGTTGTCTGCTCAGACAAGCGACAGAAAATCCCTCACTTGACTTTGGTGCCCTTTAAATTTGATCTCTAGCAAAACCAGATGGAGCTAACATGGTGCCTTCAAAACCTTCTCAGAGGTCATGGTGGCACGAGCATCTTTGAAAATCCACCAGACCTGAGGGCAAGGAGAGGGATATTTTTATTTACAGCTGCTCTCTGACCTGATCCTGTACAAATGTCCTTGTTAAAAGGTCTGATATGAGTGGGATTACTCGCATTACTTGGGTAAAGAATGAGCCCACCAGCAGAATAAACACTGGCATCAGTGAGTAGTAGCAGATGAGTCTGCTTTTCCAAACACAAAAGCCAGCGAGCCAGTGGATAAACCTGCTAGTTACAGTAACTATCACACACAAGCTCCCTAGATACTTGTAACAACCAAGGGATAGCCAGTGTCTCCTACTAAACATGTCTGGTTCTCTGTCCTAACATCATCCTAGCACAGGGTAACCCCCTCCCCCGGCCAGGAGAATGCTTCTACTAATCCAAACCATGTGCTGGTGGATGAACTACTGGAGCCCAGTCAGGCAAATGTCTGTGGGGTTAACTTCTGCTCAGCTCTGCTTCCTTTACTCTCTGTTTGAAGTCCCTGGGGTCAAGCTCAGTAAATTAGAGGGGAGTTGTGTTCTGTGATTCTGGTGGGGATGTAGCACAGCCACATTCTCCCCTGGGAACATCAAATTCCTTTCACGGACTGGTACAAAACCAGAGCTGTTACTTAATAACAGGGTATCTAAGTTGGTACCTCCTCCCTCAGGGTTCTAAAACAATTTTTATTTAATCAAATAAACCTAAAATTAAGTGGGTATCTCTTGAGCAACCTGATCCTAACAGCACAAGGCTGAATCCAAGCAGGGCAGGATGCAAACATCTGCTTTGTAATGGGCCTGTGGGGTTTTTCCCTTACAGGGAGGAGCTATAGCACCAGCAGTGTCTTTAAAGGCTGAATTCAGTGCCAGCTGCTGCACTCAGTTACTGTAAGGTGGGTACTGATCTGGGCACCCTGGGTTGCTTTTCTAATGAAAGCAGAAAGGTCTGTTTTCATAGGGAGATAGGAGGTCTTGTGCTCCAGCGGGTACGTAATGCACTGTTTTCACAAGAATTTCTGATTTAGGGTCATTTTGGGCAGCAGCTAGGGCCAGCTGTTCAGTGATGCTGAGGAAGTCGGTACAGCACACTTAGTGTTTGTGAGAGTCAGATGTGTGCAGGAATAGACAGAGAAATGTTCACTACAGGGGGAACCAGAGCTGTTTGGGAAGTTTTGATGAATCAGAGTGGCCAAGGTTGGCAGGGAACATAAAGATCATCCAGTTCCAGCCCCCTGTGCAGGCAGGAACTTCACTAGATGAGGTTACTCAGGGCCCCAGCCAACCTGGCCTTCAACACCTCCAGGGATGGGACAGCCACAGCTTCCTTGGCATCACTGTCTATAGATGATGTGCTGTTCCATCCAGAGAGCTGCATGGTTTATATGGACTTTTGTAGCCTGGAGGGTCTACTTCTACATCATAATGAAGCAATTTGGGGAGATCTTTGCCCTCTCTTTGTGCTTTCCCATTAAATTCCATTCTTAAAAGAAAACTGCATCTGGCAACGAAGCTTGCTGCGTATTCCTTCAGCTCTAGCCTTGTTTTGTCAGCAATGTAAAGGAACTAGGGGGTGAATTTTGGCTGCATCCTTACCCATTGGTCCCATTCTCAAGGTGCTTTGCCATTATCTCCAGTAAGTGCTCCAAAGCTCTGCACGGGCTGGGTGCCTGGTGCCTCCGTGCTGAGCTTCCCCATGAAATCCAAGCACGTCTGGCACATGGGTGATTTCACAACAGGGAAGTGATGTTTCCAAAAATGTTCACTGTTGGTATCTTCTCGGGTATGGGACCCACTCGCTGCCTTTGGAGCTGAAAACACTCCCAGCTTTGTGCAACTTTATTTAAGGAGCAGAAGCTCAGCTGCCGCCAGCTTAATCGCTCTGCTGATTTCTGTTTCCACCTGATAAAATTACAGCTCATTTGTTTGCTTGTTGGTTTCATTTAAGGTTTGAATTGTGCTGATGATCCTCACAAGATCCATTTACTGCTGCATCTTTTGTTGAGACATTGGTGCTGAACTGTGTGTGAGAACTCTTCATCTGGGTGAAATAGTGATGCAGATTGTGGCAAGGGAGGAAGGTGATTGGCCTTTGACTCTGAGACCTGGTCATCTGCTCCTCATAGGGAGGAGGCTTGTGGGGTTTTTCATAGGGTTGGAAGGGACCTCCAAAGCTCATCTAGTCCAACCTCCATATAACAAGCAGGGCCATCACTCATCAGACCAGGTTGCCCACAGCCCCATCCACCCTGACCTTGAATGGCTCCAGGGATGGGGCTTCCACCCCTTCTCAGGGCAGCCTGTTCCAGGGATCCCCCACCCTCAGATTCAACAGCTTTTTCCTGATTTCTGACTTCAGTCTGCCTTTTTCCAGCTTCAAGTTTGTGTGTGTTGATCAATCAGGTATTTATTCTGTGATTCTGTATTGCATGGAGCTTTGAACAGCCTAGTCTAGTGGGGAGCATCTCTGCCCTTAGCAAGAGGGTTGGAGACAGATGTTCACTGAGGTCCCTTCCAACCCATTCTACAATAAAACCTCAATATTGGGGGGTTTATATATCTGTGGCTCTGAATCCTTCCTGATCATTTGTTAGGACAGAACACACCAGAGCAAAGCAAATGTAGGTTGTTCCTGCTCTTCCTTTGCAGAGGTGCTCCAGAGCCTTATAGGATTCTCCACGTGGTTTGATCTCAGCAGTTTCAGGGCACAGCGTGCACAGCAGTAGGGAATCAGAGTGTGTCATTTTTATATTGAGTTTTAGCAGTGTTTCACCTGGTAATATTTCATAGAAGGCTTCTGTGACTGACAGGCACCATATAAATAAAATATATGATCATTGCAAAAGCATAACCTGTGGGTTGCTCTCTGGTGCTGACTACAACTTCTGCTGCTAACAGTCTTCCTCAGCTATAAATAGATTGAATCAATGAAGCTGCTGGACATGTTGAGTTTAAAACTGGTCTATAAACTAAGAAATGTATAAAAAGCTATAAGGTGGAGGGTCTGTGTTTGTGTACACAGGCATGGATGGCAGTTACTGTCACACATTCAACAAACAAGGAAGACATGGGGTTCCACAAGATGATTTAGTGGTTTGGGCTTGTAGAGGGGATGAATGGGCTTGATGGTCACAAAATGATTGAGGCTGGAAAAACCCTCTGAGCTCATTCAGCCCACACTAGGACCTAACATCACCCCATTGGCCAGACCAGAGCGCTAAGGGCCACAGCCATGCTGGCCTTCAACACCTCTAGAGATGGGGACTCCACTGCTGCCCTGGGCAGTCCAGTCCAGGCTCTGATCACCCTTTCCCTGAGGAAGGGCTTCCTAACATTCAACCTAACCCTCTCCTGGCAGCTTCAGGCTCTGCTTTCTCATCCTGGTGCTGGTTGCCTGTGAGAAGAACCCGACCCCCATCTGACTCCAACCTCGCTTCAGGAAGTTGTAGAGAGGAAGAAGGTTTCCCCCCGTGAGTCTCCTCTTCTCCAGGCTGGTAGATCTTTTCCATCCTCAGTGATTCTGTGATTCAATTCACACAGCAGAAAAAGAAAATACCAGTGGCTTCCATCTCAATCCTATACTTTTAAGAAATCAATCACCAGTAGGAATGAACCCAGCGGCCAGGGTGCCCACCTGCAGTGAGCTGTGCTGTGCCCTGCTTGTCAGTAGGTGTCATGCAATACCACCGGTTTTGAACACCTGGCTTGCAGAAAAAATGCCCCTTCTACCGAATATTTGCCTCAGAGTGCATTTCCTTGGGTTTTTTTCAGGTTCCAAATAATGTCCTGTGGGTGATGAACGACAGTAACGTTAGCAGCCGCTAATGGGGATCTGCTGCTAACATGGTCTCTTTGGTTACGGGGCTGGTTGTGCTTGGAAAGGCAGCAGTAGCCAACCCTGAGCTGTGTAGGTGGGGTGGTGAAGAAGAGAACCCTTGCTAGAGAGACTAGAACAAATCACAGAACATTAGGGTTTGGAAGGGACTTCAAAAGATCATCCAGTCCAATCTCCCTGACACAGCAGGATCTGCTAGATCAGGTTGCATGGGAGCATGGCCAGACAGGTTTTAAACATCTCCAGAGAAGGAGACTCCACCACCCTGCTGGGCAGCCCTTCCAGGCTCTGTCACCCTCCCTGGGAAGAAGTTCCTTCTCACATTGATGTGGAACCTCCTCTGTTCCAGCTCACACCCACTGCCCCTTGTCCTATCATTGGGGCAGAGCCTGGCTCCATCCTCCTGACACCTGCCCTTTCCATATTTATCAATGTGAATGGGGTGTCCTTCAGTCTCCTTTTTTCCAAGCTCAAGAGACTCATCTCCCTCAGCCTTTCCTCATGAGGCAGATGTCCCACTCCCTTCATCATCTTTGTGGCTCTGCACTCACCTCTCCATTACCTTTCCTCCGGATGTCCCCACTAATTCAATAAGCCCTTGTTTGTTTCTGTCACAGCTGCAGACACAACCCAGTGATGACACTGTACACATCACCCAGCTCAGATTTCCTCTAATCCAATCAATCAAATGACCACACTGTGCTCCTTGATCCAATTTGAGATCAAGGATGGGAGCTTGAAAGAAGTAAATCCTGCTGGATCAGACCTAGGGGAGTAGTGCTTTGATGTGGTGCTGTTTCACAGCTCAGTCACACACACTGAACCTGTAAGTTCTGGACAAACTAGGGGGCACAACAGTAGAATTTTGTGTATTTTAGACTGACTGGAGCCCTTCCAGAGCAAACTGGATGCCCCAGCCATGAGGTGAACGTCTGGATGCGCATAGGGATTAGAGTTCTGTCATCACACCTGCAAGAGACACATCAGACCCTAGGATCTGCACCCATCTGCAGGCATGAGAGGTGCCCAGAGATGGAACATTAGATACAGCCACTGTGATCAGGCAGGTATCTCCATCCTAGCTCCCTCTGGCTAATTCCTGTTACCACTTTGAATGTCTATTGATCAGGCAGAAAGTTTTCTATGTGCTCCTGTAGTTGAAACCTCATTGGATTTGTTGGCGTGAAGCCATCCTTAGTTTTTTAAATGCAAGGAGAACAGTTTGGGTTTTATTTTCCCAGAATTTATAAAGAAGAAAATTGTTGGAACTGATGCTTTTTTAAAACGGGCTTTAATGCCAAAGCAGCTGGGGGAAGCAAGGCTGAATCTGCCAGACAGATAGATAGCCCTCGCTGCAGAGAAGTGTCTTGGAGTGTTCCGGTTCAAACAGGGTTTGATTTGCCAGCATTAAGAGCTGTTGAGAACTGCACATGCAGTAAATGTTTTAACGCTGATAATGCTGAGCTGGGAACAGGCAGAACCTCGCTGCCGCCTCTGCTGGGGCTACAGTCTGGCCAAGTTTGCTGATGGGCAGTTGGAGGTCTCTAGGGACCTTAAAACAGAAAAGGGCCAGTTGGAGGGATCCTGAACACTAAAACATAGAATCACTTAGGCTGCAATAAACTTTAAAGATCATCAAGTCCAACTGTAAATGGAGTGAACTGGAGACAAAAAATTGTCAGAGCCCCCATGGACCTCATTAAAGTTGATAAATATGGAAAGGGCGGGTGTCAGGAGGATGGAGCCAGGCTCTGCTTGGTGTCATCTAATGGTAGAACAAGGTGCAACGAGTGTGAGCTGGAACACAGGTGGTTCCACATCAATCTGCAAAGGAACTTCTTCCCAGTGAAGGTGACAGAGCACTGGAAGGGGCTGCCCAGGGTGGGTGTGGAGTCTTCTTCTCTGGAGCCTTTTAAAACCCACCTGGACATGTGCTGTGTGACAGGATCCAGGGGATCCTGCTATGGCGGGGGGATTGGACTGGATGATCTTTCAAGGTCCTTTCCAATCCCTAATGTTCTGTGATTCTGTGACCTCTCAGAGCTTTACTAAACCCAGCACCAAGACAAGATAAAGGGTGTTTTTCTCCTGTGCTGTAGGAGATGCTGTGCTGAGGCTACCAGTGAGGTAGCAGAGAGCTCTGACAGCAT
The DNA here is from genome assembly GCA_013400115.1 of Rhinopomastus cyanomelas. Lineage (NCBI taxonomy): Eukaryota > Metazoa > Chordata > Aves > Bucerotiformes > Rhinopomastidae > Rhinopomastus > Rhinopomastus cyanomelas. The sequence continues at coordinate 151,397 of VXBP01008005.1, read as the reverse complement.
ATTGATTCTGCACAGCACAAGATACTTCATGGAAAGAGGGAGATTTACTGTGTGACTGATAGACAGAAAGTCAGGTCGCTGTGTAATCAGAGAAAATGGAGTCTACCAGCAGCATTTTATTTATGGCTGCTTATTGTAAAAACACAGAGCACCCCAGAAGGACTGTGATTTTCTTGCTAAAAGCTCTTGGAACAGCTTCCTTGCGCCACAGGCAGTGTTGCCGTTAGTAAACTATTGACTAAGTAACTCAGAGCTGTGTTTTGTTAACAGATCTGTATTTCTGAGGGCAAATTTATTCTTCTACTGCATGAACTACAGCTAAATTTTGATTCTAGTCAGAACCTTGACGGTAGCTATAAAGTCATAGAATCATAGAATGTCCAGGGTTGGAAGGACCCTTAACGATCATCCAATTCCAACCCCCCTGCACAGGCAGGGACACCTTCACTAGAGCAGGTTACTCAGGGCCCCAGACAATTTGTAGCCCCCTTCCTTTAGAAACTGCNAACCTCAATCTCCCCTCTTCAAGTCTGGAATCCTTTTCCCTTGGTCTTTTGCTACCACCTGTGTCAAAAGTTCTCCCCCAGCTTTCTTGTAGCCCCCTTCGTTTAGAAACTGGAAAGCTTCTAGAAGGTCACTTGGGATTCTCCTCTTCCCCAGGCTGAACAACCCCAGCCTGTGCTCATAAAGAACAGGCTGAGAAAAACCATGGCTGCACTCCACCACCACTTTCCCCAGGGAGTGTCTTGCCCCCTGTTTGTGTTACTGTAGGTCCAACAGCTGGTAGTGAAGAGAAAGAAGATGAAGGTAGATGGTTGTGTTATGTTTGTGTGAAAGACTGTTGATAAAACCTATATATTTAGGAAAGGATGCTAATATAGAACGTTCAAACAGCAAGGTTTGAGTAGATGATGTCCAGAAGTCGCTTCCAGCCCCGCTGGTCTGTGATGCAGTGATGCCGTGATTTGCGTTTGCAGAGTTATCCAATTCTCTGAGCAAGAGGAATTGCATAAACAGAGCAAATAGTTCGTAGCAGCAGAACTGGTGCAGGCTGGTTTCCTATGGATTTGTGTCCTGGCCTGACTCCACAGCACACAGTAAGCTCCAGATACCTATTTCCTATGTCTGGGAACCTGACAGGCTTTCCTAGCATCTAACAAAGCTTGTGCTGCAGCCTTTGCTACAGCAGAGGTGGCAGAACAGCTTGGTTGATGCTTTAACCCTAAATCTGTAGGGATACTGTACCTCTGGGATTGTCAAATATGGTTGAAAGGAGTGAAGACACTGAACATCTATTAATAACACACAGCCAGGCACACACGTGCGGCGTGTGCTTGCAGGAGCTGGGGCTCAGAGGAAGCCAGTCCAGGAGAACATGCGCAAAACTCTCTGATCTATAAACTGCTCGTTCTCAGGGTGAAGCAACCTGGTAGAATGTTATTTAGTAAAATATTTCTCAGTGTTTTCTGTTTAAAATCTTCGTCGTAGAAGATCATGTTGCAGGGGACCTGAAGGATCATCTAGTCCAACTTACTCAGCTAAAAATCCAGTTTAAATTGAATGTCTCAGCAGCCTGTCCAGATAGGTCTCAAAACAGCCCCATGTAGGGCATTCGATCCCTTCCCTTGGGAGATGATTCCAGCAGTTATTTGTTCTCGTGGGGAAGAATTTTCTTGTGGGCTTCAATGGGAATCTCCCCAGGAGTCTCTCAGACCCATCCCCCCTTGTCTTTTCCATAGGGTTCCTTGTAAAAAGGGAGTCACTACCTTCTTGGCAGCCACCCCTTAGGTGCTGGAGATAAGGTGTCCCCTCAGCTTTCTCTGAACCCTTTCCACATCTTTATTATATAGTGAGGACCAAAACTGAACCCAGTACACGTCTGTGTGTAACTAGTCATAGATGGGAAAGCTGGGAGACAGTGCCATGCATGTAGTCCCATGTTCTAGCTCATCTGTGACAAAGAGAGCACAGACAAGGTAGTTACCAAACACACAGCTAGAGCCATAACCTGAGTAACACCTTGGTAAGACTACACCAGGACTGCCATCCCTTCTTCTACTGTCGTGTGGTAATGAAGAAGAGTTCAGCCTAGGATGGGCTAGAGCAGCCCGTTAAAGGGTCTTTATCAATTTATTGTTTGATTTTTGCAGGGAGACTAGAAAAGTTTGACTTCAATAGTTGAACTGGAACTATTGTGCCCTATTAAGGGCCTCTCGGTTCCAGAAGGACACAGAACTGCTGGAGAGAGTCCAGCACAGAGCCACAGAGATGATAAAGGGAGCAGAGCATCTCCTTGATGGGGAAAGGAGCTGGGTCTCTTGAGGTTGGAAAAAAGGAGACTGAGGGGTGACCTCACTAATGTTGATAAATACAGAAAGGGTGAGTGTGAGAAGGATGGAGCCAGGCTCTGCTCAGTGGCATCTAATGATAGGACAAGGGGTAGTGGGTGTGAGCTGGAACAGAGGAGGTTCCATATCAGTGTGAGAAGGAACTTCTTCCCAGTGAGGGTGACAGAGCCCTGGAAGGGGCTGCCCCAGGGGGGCTGTGGAATCTCCTTCTCCAGAGATGTTTAAAACCCATCTGGCAGTGTTCCTGTGTGAGGAACTGAGAGAGTGTTCACTGAGTGTGAGTGCCTATGAAAATATCAGAGCCAAGTGTGAGTAAGACAGAATTAGTGGTTAGATGTAGAAACTACTGCTAGCACAGGAGTTCATGGTTGCAAGATAATCCTCTACAGGTAGACTAAAAGCCCAAAGAAGCCACCCAGTGAGCAGAAGAGTTAGTTACTGGATCTGCATTTTAACATCAGGAGTAAATAACAAACTCATGTTGGGATGAAGCTTCATAAAAAGACAGTCAGGAGGATGTTTGACACAGAGATGTGCAACCTAAGGTGTTCTGTTTCCTCATGAGGTTCTAAAGGACTTTGTTCAGTAGTTCAGAGGCTGGAAATGGGAAGTATCCTGGAAAAGCAGTGTGCTGTAGCAAAGCCACATTTGACAATGAAGGAGGGTTGAGATCTACCCAGGAACAGAGAGGAATGATAAACCCCTTCCCCTGAGCTCCACGCTATACCATGGAGATCTGCAAGTGATGTGATTGCAGTCCCGTTGGTGCCCCCAGTTTCCCTGGCACCCTGTTAGCTAGAGCTTAAAGGGTGTCCCATTAGCAATAAGAACAGTTGCTCTATTCTGTTTCATTACTTCATCATATCCTTTGCTCATGCCCCATTTACTGGGCTTGTAAAACCTCTCCAGCCTACCAGTGGCAGGAAGAGTTTGACTAAAAATATAATTAAGAGAGCCCAGCGCAGCACAGACGTGGGAACTGGAAGGCCCCGGCCGTAACGACAGCACTGTTGGCCGTGCGTAATTGAATGTCACTGAGGCACCCAGCAGCACTCCCTGTTCTGTGGCTTTGATTTCTTTTTCCCCAGTACCACTGAACAGACTGGTAGGAGTGTAAGTGCAATAAACCAGCAAGAGTTATATCCTGCCTTACACCCTAGATGCTGAGCTGCAACTTCCACCAGCTCTCCAGCCTGACATCATTTCTCCCAATCTGTAGGTGTAGGAGATATCTCATCCGTAATGTGGTATCCAGGCTGTATTTCATGTTTATCAGCCACATAAATCTCTTTTCTCACAGTGCAGAACATCTCTTGGAGGCAAGAGCTCATTGCCCACATGCTGCAGCAGTTGGGGAGGTCTGTCTACTAATTACTGGCTCTCTGCAGCAGCTACATCAACATTTGCTGTTGTAAGGGATGATAATGTGCCTCAGCATGGGTTGGATGAGACCACTTCCCTCCTACTCCTTCTTTTCTTTTCACTTTCCACCTTCAGTCACTTCTCTCATACCTGGACCACAAACAACAAACCTTCCAGGGTTGGAACAAAGGAAAATTAAGGCCCTAACCCTGTCTGAGAATCTCTGTCCATCCAAATGAGAAGAAGATTATGGAAACTGATGAAGTACAGAGTTATGAGATTGAATCAGTGAGGTCTACTTAAACTAATGGAGATCGAAGGCTTCCAGAGATGTGAATGTCAGAAGAGATGTTTTAGCCAGTTAGGTCTTTGTGGTGGCCTCCTGTTCATCTCCTGCATCTCTGAGACTTTCTTCTTGGCCACAAATTGCTTCTGGGTCATCTTTCTACCCAAAGTTGGTATTGAAGTCAGATTTCTCTGTATGGCAGCAGGAGCAATCACGGACCCATCTGAGGCAAAGCCCAACTAGCATCAGCTCAAGACCTCCCCACCTCCTCCTACAGTAACCAAGAAATGAGATGTAACACCAAAACATTCAGATCCTCCCTCACCAGAAAACTACTTCCTTACTACTTTTCTACCTGCTCAGACAAAGCACCTTCTTCTTACCATCCAAACGCCTCTTTAGTCCCTCCATAGGCAAATCAATGTGCTCCAGCAGCCTGGAGATTCACAGAGGTTTGAATCTCCTATGGAAAGTCCATGGGAACCACTCACGTGCCACTGCTCAAAATCCCTGCATCGTGCAAACTCTGCAGTTTAACTTCTTTCATAGAGTCACAGAACCATTAAAGTTAGAAGAGACCTCCAAGATCGTTCAGTCTAACCATCGTTCCAACCCCACCCCACCCAATAAACCCTGTGTTCCCCAAGGCCACATCTACTCATTGTTTGAACCCTTCCAGGGATGGTGACACCCCCCACCTCCCTGGGCAGCCTGTTCCAAGCCCTGACCACTGTCAGGGAAGAGATTTCTCCTGATGTCCAACCTAACCCTCCCCTGGCACAGCTTGAGGCCGTTTCATCTTGTCCTGTTGCTGGTGACTGGGGAGAAAAGACCAACCCCCACATCTCTACATCCTGATTTCGGGTAGCTGTAAAGAGCAATAAGGTCTCCTCTGACCCTCCTTTTCTCTGGCTGAACAGCTCCAGCTGCCTCAGCCTTTCCTCATCAGACCTGTCCTCTTTCTTTATTTTCTACCTTCTTTCTCTCTTATTTCGAACAACACATCCACAAAAACCTGCCAGTACTGAAATAATTTCCAATATCTTGACTAGGAGCTTGGACTTTTGAGCTTAAGAAGATAACATTGATCATAACGCATCAGCCTGAAGGGGCATGTTGTCCAATATCCTATTTCTGAGGAGATGCAGGGGAAGAGCACAGCCACAAATCTCACAGCACCACCAAATGTCCTCCCAGCCTCCAGCAGCTCAGGGACTACTCAGGCCACGCAGGCAGGTTTTGTATGAATGATAATGTGATACTTGCTCTCTATTTTTAGTCAGCCAGCACATTTAAGAAGCTTCTAGGATCATAGTCTGCTCAAGTAGGCAGCACAGAGATTTTTCAACATTATTTATTTCTATATATAAAGAGAAAAGTGCTGTTTATTTCCCTGGTGTATTCCTATTTTCCTCTTACTCTCAAGGTTCTCCATGCAGCAAAAGAAAATAGAGCTGTGAGTTAAACACATCTTTGTAGGTGAAACTGATCTGGGGACTTACTGGCAATGCTGTCTGGATTGGGTCTGATTTTTTTCCAAATAAAACTCCATATTGATGGCTATTTGTTAGAGCAGAAGACAGAAGGTCCAACAACTGGGTAAACAGAATCAGGCTGCCTGAGCAGTTTTCCCAAGGTTTTGAACAGATGAGTGTCAGTGGGTGCTGAAAAGACTGGACAATGCACAGCAGGATGTTCTAGACTAAAAAAATTCTAGAAATCATAGAATATAGAATCATTCAGGTTGGAAAAGACCTCTGGGATTATTGAGCCAAACCATCAACCCTACTCTACAAGTTCACCCCTAAACCACATCCCCCAACACTACATCTAAGTGACTTTTAAACACATCCAGGGATGGAGACTCAACCACCACCCTGGGCAGCTTGTTCCAGGGCCTGACCACTCTGTGAAGAATTTCTTCCTGATTTCAAGTCTAACCCTACCCTCTTGAAGCTTGAAGTCTTTTCTTCTCATTCTGTTGCTAATTACCTGTGAGGAGAGACCAGCACCAACATCTCTACAGTGTCCTTTCAGATAGTTGTAGAGAGCCATGAGGTCTCCCCTTAGCCTCATCTTTCTCAGACTAAACAGCCCCAACTCTCTCTCCTCATCAGATGTCTTCTCCAGGCCCTTCACTAGCTTCGTTGCCCTCCTCTGCACTCACTCCAGACCCTTGATGTCTCCTTTGTACTGAGGTGCCAATTACTGGACCCAGTCCTCAAGGTGTGGCCTCCCCAGTGCTGAGCACAGGAAGACAATCGCCTCCCTACTGCTGGACACAAATGATGCTGTGTGCTCCTGTTCTTTTCTGGCACTCCCCCATCAACCTACTACTTACACTGGTGCTGCAGCATAGCCAAGCTGCCTGATTTGAAATCTCAGCCTTCCACTCCCGCCCATCTCAGTGTTTAGGCTTCTGGGGAAAACAGAAAACCCAACCAAAACCCAAAACAAAACCAGTGAAAGATTTGGCTCTTTTTTCAGGAGTTTGGATGAGGAGACAGAAAAATAAACACTCAGATCTTGGCACCAGGTGTCTGATAGTGTGTTTGGAGAACTTGTAAGGCTGTAGAGACAAGAGAAAACAGAGGAAGGCTTCACCCAGTGTAGGGAGACTTACCTGCAAGCAATGATCACGATAATCGCCCAAACACTATGTATGAATCACACAGAATCAGGGAACATTAGGGATTGGAAGGGACCTTGAAAGATCATCCAGTCCAATCTCCCTGACACAGCAGGATCCCCTAGATCACGTTGCATGGGAGCATGGCCAGACAGGTTTTAAACATCTCCAGAGAAGGAGACTCCACAAGCCTTCTGAGCAGCTCCTTCCATTGCTCTGTAACTCTCACTGGGAAGAAGTTCCTTCTCACATTGATGTGGAACCTTCTCTGTTCCAGCTCACACCCACTGCCCCTTGTCCTATCATTGGGTGCCACTGAGCAGAGCCTGGCTCCATCCTCCTGACACCCACCCTTTCCATATTTATCAATGTGAATGGGGTCCCCCCTCAGTCTCCTTTTTTCCAAGCTCAAGAGACCCAGCTCCATCAGCCGTTTTTCATCAGAGAGATGCTCCACTCCCTTCATGATCTTAGTGGCTCTGGCCCGGACCCTTTCCAGCAGTTCTGAGTCCTTCTTGAACTGAGAAGCCCAGAACTGGACCAGTACCCAAACCTCCATAAGATCCAAATTCAATGTCAGCTGTTACACTGTGGATGCTTTATCATGAGAAGTGTTTTATCATGGGCTTTATCGTGCGACATCAGAACCCGGTTTTGCTTCCACTTGACTCTCTCCCTGAACCGGTGATGTGCACAGGATCTCTGCCATGCAGTTCCTAATGCTGATCCTCATTAACTGAGTAAACACATCCAGCCTTGTTGGCAAGGCCATCCAGTGCGCAGAACGCAGCCAGACATCATCCATCATCAGTCCTTATGCCAGGATATGAAGTTAACGTGTAATTAATAGGCACTGGGGGTGAGCAGGACCACAGATGGAGTGTGGAGCAAGCACAGCGCTGTCACAGCCGGTACAAGGCCCTGCTGTATACAAATGGCTTTTGCTCACTGCCTCAGTGAACTGAGGCCCTTTGCTAAAGCTGTTGGAGCGAGTCCAGATGAGGCCATGAAGATGGTGAGAGGACTCGAGCCCCTCTGCTCTTGGGACAGGGGGAGGGAGTTGATCCCCCCGAGCCTTCTCTTCTCAAGGCTGAACGCACCCAGCTCACTCAGCCTTTCCTCCCATGGCATGGCTTCCAGTCGTCTGACCGTTCTCATGTCCCTTCTCTGGGACCCTGTCCACATCTGTTTTGTTCTTTCAGGGTCCCTTCCAGTCCCTAGTAATCCTATGATTCTATGATCTGTTTTGTATAGTGAGGACAAAACATGACTCAAGGTGTGGTCTGACCAGCACCGAGTAGGTCCCTCTCAAGCCAGGTGGCTCCCAGTCTGAGCTACAGTCCTGAATTTTGCAGAGCCCAGGTGTCACTATGAGTTGAAAAGTAGCCCTGGCCTTCAGCTGCTCTGAAGCCACAGTGGCTGCATCTGCTTTGTGTTACTGTGGAGCAGCTACAACAGGCAAACAGGGGACGCAGCTGTGCAGGAGCAGCCCCAACGCCAAACCCCACCAACCTCAGTTCTGCTGGCCCCTCTCCTCCATCCAGTATAACTGCATGAGCACAGCTTGGACCTCTTCTTGCCTCTGTGAGTGCAAATCACACACGAACTCTCTAAAGAGGACTCTGAGTGGTAGAAATGGGGAGAGAGTGAGGCCAGCTCCTCTCTCCATGGATACTCTGCAAAATCACGCCAGTGCTGGAAAAGTGGTCCCTAGGAAAAAATTTAAAAGGATGAAGGTTTCTGTTCAATTCGTCACACCCAACAGCTCAGGGCTTCCTACTGGGCTTCTCTCATCACTTTCTGATCACCCTTGACCTTTATAGTTTATCTAAATCTTCCTGATTTGTGGAGCCGAGGTCTCCCCTGACAACCCTTTAATGTAAATCCACCAGCTGTGGTTCCAGCCCACTGACGTCAGCAGAAGCAAGTGAGTGAAGGAATGGCCCTGGTGGACCTTCCCCTCCCATCACCGGTCATCTTTGACTCACGAAGACTCACACAGGCAGCCTGTCCCGTGAGGGTTGGGGTGGGTTGTGCAGGTGTCGAGTCCATTATGGGATTTATTACAGGAGAAGGTGGTGATGGCAGTGCTGTTCTTTCTGCAATTTGCATGAAATCTGTGCAGGAAGAGGGAGGAAAACAGGGAACATCTGGCTCTACCCACAGCCCGCACAGAATTCCATTAGTGCGCTGGCACGAGCCTCTGAGTGAGCGTGGCCCTGCTAGATAATGCGCCGCATGAGCAGAAGTTGCCCGTGGAAGCGGTAATGCGGAGAACACTGCTCTCTGTGGCAGAACATGCTTGGGAGGAACAAGGTATGTACCACCTGCTCTTGAACCCAGGCCCAGAAAGGTGTCATTCGCTCCCCAGTGAATTCAGAATGTGGTAAAAGCTCAGGTGAGACTCATTGCCTGGTGCCATGAGCGCTCATCCTGCATTGCAGGGTAGAAGGACAGCTGCCTGTCCCTCTCCCCATGGTGGCAGTGGTGTCAGTGGGCTGCAGAGGGACCTGCCCAAGTGCTGTCAAGATAGAAAATGTGATAGAAGCAGGACTAACATGGAGTGTGTCACCCACGTGTGTCACTCAGTGCAGCAGCTCACCCAGCATCACTCGTTAGACGAAGCTGATGAAAAGATCTCACCCAGGCAAGACACATGGCTCCTGCCTCACTTGAACTCACCCACAGCATGGGTGGATATGTCTCCCACCCACTGGACAACCGCATGATGAACCTTCAGCACAAGGCTCAGTAGGAGCTTGCAGAGCTCCCCAGGGCCAGATCCAGAAGACTAACAGCCCAGGCTGGTGGCCTCAACTGTCTCAGAGGAGTCGGGAATCCCTGCCGCGCGGGGACCCTCGTTCAGTGCATCTCCCCACTCAGGAGAGCCATCTCCTCACTCTGTGTCACAAGATTGTCTGATGTCCTTGGTGTCTGCAAGGCATCCAGGGTCCCACAGGATGAAGCCATAGATGAATCTGCTTAAACAGCCATGAGAGCTTAAACAGAAACCATCGGCAACAGAGAACCCTGGCAGGGGCAGCCCAGGGCTGGGTCACTTATAAGATGAAAATGAGGAGATTTAGGTTGGACAGGAGGAAAAATTTGTTTAATCTGAGGGTGAGGGATGCCTGGAACACGCTGCCCTGAGAGGTGGTGGAGTCCCCATCCCTGGAGCCATTCAAAGTCAGGCTGCATGGGACTGTGGGCACTCTGGTGATGGCCCTGCTTGTTCTAGAGGGATTGGACTGGATGCCCTGTGGAACCCCATGAGTCTATGATTCTGTGATTATGGTGAGGTGAAGATGATTTGGGGAACTGCAGGACCCACTGGATTTGGGCCAGCCCCACTGGCCAGGTTTCATGCTCAGTACTGACAGCCTTGACATTAGACACATAGTGCATCCCACACCTATTCAGGGAGCTATTTCATGGCTCCACGGCCTCAGAGCTGGGCATGTGTTTTGACAAATCAGTTTTCCATTCCAAGTGCTTTGTGCAGCTCAGCTGTAAGCTCACAATGGCAGGGAGTTGCAAGGTACCTGTATGTCAGGGTTTATCAGAAGACAGAACCCTGCAAATTGCTTGAGGATAGAAAAAGCATCGTTTAAAACGATGGAAACTGCTCTAATAGGGATTTAGCAGAGCAAGGAGCCTGTGAGTTCTCCCATCTTTGCAGCATTACAATACACTCACTACAAAATAAAAAATTATATATTTAAAAAATATATTTTCAAATAGAATAGTAAAATAGAAAATTGATATTATAAAATGGAATATAAAATAAATTACTGCACTAAAATGTAAAAAAAATGAGTCTCTTTTCTAGTAAATTGCTATAGCATTTTTGTTCCATCACTGATTCACACTGGAGTGCAGAACTCTCCCACTTTGGGTTGGTGTCTAGCGATTAAGATGAAAGCACTGTCCTCGCTGCCGATGGCACTCACTCAGCTGACAGGGACCCCTGACAGAAGTTTCCTCTTGTACTTGGCAGCTGTTTGCAAAACAAGAGACAGGAGATGCTCTTGGTTTTATTGCCTTAAAAATAGATGGAAAAAATAAAAGGAGAGAAAGAAGGCTGGAAATATTTAGCTCACGAAGAGATGAGAAATAGGGTTTGCAGGGAGCCAGTGTCATTCTGTATGGAGGGTAATATCAGCAAATTCACAGTAAATGCAGATTCTCTGTGCTAGCAAATTAGACATGGTTAAATTAATCATAGAATCATAGACCATATTGGATTGGATGGACCTCCAGAAGGCTTCTAGTTCAACCTCTTTACACCAAGCAGGGGCATCACTCACCAGACCAGACTACCCAGAGCCCAATCCAGCCTCACTGTGAATGGCTCCAGGGATGGGGCCTCCACCCCCTCTCTGGGCAGCCTGTTGCAGGGATCTCCCACCTTCAGATTCAAGATCTTTTTCCTGATATTTTTCCTTAATCTGCCCTTTTCCAGCTACAAACCATGAGCCTTCACATCCTATCGTTCCCTGCCCTTGTGAACAGTCTTCCCCAGCCTTTTGACAGCCTGAATCACGTAGCCTGGTCTAGTGGTTACTCAGCCCAGTGCTAAATGGAGACTAGTGATTTGAAATACCCACGCTTACCTGAAAAGAGCTGAATGTTGGAGACAGAGTGAGAAGGTAAGGGTCTAGGTTTAGGCAGAGGTGCCTAAAACCATGGTGAGCCTCACCTTTCACAAGAGAGAATGTTCTACCAGAGCATTGAACAGAGAATTCCTTTTAAAACTTCAGCCTCTATTAAAATAGAATTAGTATATCTGCTCATCTAAGATTAATCTTTACAGCTAAAATGCCAAGATTTTATTATTCTAAGCAAACCTAGCCATTTCCATCAGTCCCTGGTGATCGGGTGTTTCCAGCGTGCCCCCATGAGCCTTGCTCCTGTCACCAGTTGAAGTTGACATCCAAACTTCCCCAGCAGCTGGTCCCTGCCTCCAATTAGTTTTCCTGACAGGACCTGAATATTAAATTGTTGTGGATTTTAATTAAATCCTGAAGAATTATGAGGACATGGCCCGACAGCCCAGCGCAACATAATTTACGGGATCCTGTTCCGTTGTTATTTTAAAACAATTTTCCTTGCGCGTTTAATCTTCTTAAAACCTGCTGCTAAATGAAATGGCTGCGTGTGGCTATCCATCAAATAATGATAAATGGCATCCTGCACTCTCATGTGCCTTCCACAGACAGAGAGCAGAGTGCTCGCCCCTCCTCACCTACCACTCTCCTCCCCTTCAGGAGAAAATGTTGCTCTCCACCACGGAGAAGCCCAAAGGTTTTAGCACAGAACCTCAAGGGGATCCCCTCAGCAAAGGGCAGAGTGGCAAAATGGGCTGGATCCTGTCCTCCTTTTCTGCTGCAAAACCCCACAGAGCACGATGAAATTCCCTGGGTAAGTTGGGTTCAACCTCAAAAGGAGAAGACTCTGGAGGGATCTTATAGCGAACTTCCAGTCACTGAAAGGGGCTGTCAGAAGGCTGGGGAAGACTGTTCACAAGGGCAAAGAGTGATAGGATTAAGGGTCATGGTTTGTAGCTGGAAAAGGGCAGAATGAGGCTGGACAGGAGAAAAAAGTTCTTGAATCTGAGGGTGGGGGATCCCTGGAACAGAGACGTGGTGGAGGCCCAGTCCCTGGAGCCATTCAAGGTCAGGCTGGATGGGGCTCTGGGCAACCTGGCCTGGTGAGTAATGACCCTGCTTGTTGTGGTGGAGTTAGACTGGATGACCTTTGATTGTCACTTTGAACCCTATGATTCTATGATTCTAAGTTCAACCTGGAGCAGGCTTTACCTGGCAGGTGGCAGTACCATCAGGTATCACATCATCCTTGTCTGGAAATACCCACAGAGCTTGGATGATGTTGTTTTTTGGGTTTGTAAGCAGTGTCCACCCCCTCATCAGCCCAGCAGTGACCCTGTGTGCTGGTCCTTCCACACACTCCGAGATCCTGTGTTTAAAAGAGACCTTCCTGATGCCACTGGCTGGCTGAACAACACTGGAACTGAATTTTCAACTTAATTTGAAATAACCCAGGGAATAAACATGAGCTCTCCGTGCACACAGGATCTTTCCCAAAAGTTAGAAAGGTCTTTGCAGGGAAAAAACCACCGAGTACATTCTGATGGCACAGACACATCTGCCATTGTGCAGGCAGAAACCCGAACTTCCCCGCTGGCTGGCTGGCTCAGCACTCCATTAGCTGCTTGAAAGGGAAGAATCCAGGCTGGAAGGTTTGTTTTGAGGAACAGCTCAAGGGCAGGGTGTCACGCTGCTTTCACAAACTGTGTTCTGGGAGTCGCATCATCACCGCTGTTACTACTGCTGCTATTTCTGTTATTGCTGTAATTCTATTCCAATTTTTATGTTTATTGTCAACTCTATCGTGTTGTGATCATAGAATCATTAGGGATTGGAAGGGACCTTGAAAGATCATCTAGTCCAATCCCCCTACTACAGTAGGATCACCTAGAACAAGCTGCACAGGAACATATCCAGGTGGGTTTTAAATGTCTCCAGAGGAGATTCCACAACCCCCCTGAGCAGCTCCTTCCAGGGCTCTGTCACCCTCACAGGGAAGAAGTTCCTTCTCAGATTGATGTGGAAACTCCTGTTCCAGCTCACACCCACTGCCCCTTGTCCTATCATTGGGTGCCACTGAGCAGAGCCTGGCTCCATCCTCCTGACAACCACCTTTTACATGACCACATTGCATTATTATTATTGACATTATTATTGATATGATCATTGTTGTTCTAATTATTGTTATTCTTCCTGTTCTCATCTTTACATTCTTCATCTTCCAGGGACATAATGATGTTACTGTTCCCCAAAACAGTAAGCATGGCAAATCACAGAATCCCAGAATGACTGGGGCTGGAAAACCCCTCTGAGCGCATTCAGCCCAGACCAGGACCTAACATCACCCCGTCGGCCACACCAGGGCACTAAGGGCCGCAGCCAGGCTGGCCTTCAACATATCCAGGGATGGAGACTCCACCACTGCCTTGGGCAGGCTCTGATCACCCTTTCCCTAAGGAAGAGCTTTCTAATGTCCAACCTAACCCTCTTTTGATGCAGCTTCAGGCCCTGCCCTCTCATCCTAGTGCTAGTTACCTGGGAGAACAACCCGACCCCCATCTGACTACAAGCTCCTTGAAGGTGCTTTGGGGATGCCACGTGACGAAAGCTTTAAAGGCATAAAGGGAACTATTAGCTTTTATGAATCCCAGCAGACTGTGCTGAGCATCGCCCAGAAGGAACATGCGAGCAGTGCTTGAGAAGAAGAAATATTATTTTTCAATAAGGTATAAAATATTTACTATCTGCCCGTGATGGGCGCTGAATGATTTGTGGGTATTACGTTGACAGGGCGGCGTTTAAGGCTGCGATTCCCCCTCCACAGGCAATCAGCTGAGCAGTATATCAAACCCTAACAACCTCCCACCAGCGCCGACATCGACTGCTTCTCAAAACTAACACTAGTACAACTCACCGTGTGTAACTCACCTTCAGGGTGGCTGTGTACATCACAGAGAATCATAGAACCAAAGACTGGGTTGGGTTGGGAAGGGCCTCCAAAAGTCATCTAGTCCAACCCCCCTACAACAAGGAGGGCCATCACTCACCAGACCAGATTGCCCAGAGCCCCATTTAGCCTGGGATTCTGTGAAATCCCTCCAGGTTCTCACTTTTCCCCTCCCCCTCAATGCTCATTTTCAAACATCAAATTTAAAGACTTGACATTTGCAGCAGGGCTGTTGTGGCGATTAAACCCTGGGCCACTCAAATGTGGTGTTGCTCGGAGAGCATCCTCTGGTGGAAGGGCTGGAGCTCTGCAAACCTCATCACACGCCTCTGGATTATTCACAGGAGTGAAGCCTGGCAGATCAGGCTCCTTTAATGAGAGATCACTTCGCCCAGCCCTGACTCATAGCCACCTCTGATATGGACTGTGGTAGTGTTTAGCAGCACAGTGCAAGATAACCCAACTAAATAACCCAACGAAAATAGGAGGAGAAGTGGAAAAAGTTGATTGCTGCCAACAGGAGCTCCAGGGAGGCTGTGAGGAGGCAGATTGCAGCTATCTGAGCTGTAACCAGGCCAAAGGGCCGCTGGGCTGCTCTCAGCAGCACACTAGAGGCTGCAACTGTTCCAGGGATTTGCAGGAACTGAAACTTGGGTTATCTCAAATTAAACTGCACATCTCCCTCATGACTGGCTTGGGTGGGAGTGAAGAGCAATACCTTGGGGTCAGCTCTGCAGCTGGCAGAAGGACCTAATGTAGCTGCTGCTTGGGTGGATCCTACACCACAATCATAGAGTCATAGGGTTGGAAGGGACCTCCAAAGGTCATTCAGGTCAAACCCCCTACAACAAGCAGGGCCATCACCCACCAGACCAGGTTGCCCAGAGCCCAACCCAGCCTCACCCTGAATGGCTCCAGGAATGGGGCCTCCACGACCTCTCAGGACAGCCTGTTCCAGGGATCCCCCACCCTCAGATTCAACAACTTCTTCCTGATGTCTGACCTCAGTCTGCCCTTTTCCAGCTTCAAACCATGACCCCTTGTCCTGTCATTCCCTGTCCTTATGAACAGCCTTCCCCAGCCTTCTGAGAGCCCCTTTCAGGTACTGGAAGCCAACCCTGCCTGGCTCCGTGCTCTGAAGGAAGGGCTTAAAGCTCTGGGAAGCCATCTGCAGCTCTTACACTGCTGTCACTTTTCCAGTGCTCACTTGCTTTATAGAGCTGTCTGGGGTCATTAGGAAGTTTCTGGATTGTGTGAGACTTTTAAACTCTTCAGGTACCTGTGAATAAACGGAGCCACATGGAACCATCGCCTAGAGGAAATTAGCAGTCTGAGTCTAATACTGCATGAATGCCTTAGAAATTTGATGAGTGCAGCAGCAAGCTTGGATGCCCCCCCTTCACACCAAATTCCTAGCGAGTCCTTTGTTGCTTTTTATCACTTTCTGCTGCTCAGCTTCAGCCTGAAAGGATTTTAAATGACCCTACCTCAGCTAGAAGGGCTAGAAGGCATCAGTCTCAACCTCTTCAACGTGAAACAACTTCAAGCCATTCTGAAACAGCCCTTTTGGAGGCTGCTCAGAGCAGCATGGAAAGCAGCAGCAGGAGCCCGAGTTTGGCTCCTGAACCCCAAGAATCCCATTGTTTCAGCATCCCAGGACACATCAGAACAGACGTTCATGCTAATGAGGAAGCTCCCTCTGCTGAACTTCTCTTCAGCATTAATTTCTCAGCCAGCCCATGTCCTGTGAGCCTGAGACCACATGTGGAGTCCACGTGAGGAGAAAGTCTGACGTGTCATGGGGTTGAGAAGCTCGGACTCAGCTCCTTAGGGAGCAAGCTCCATCTTGCTTGCCTGTGGAGCAGTCCTTCCCCATCTTGCCTGGCCTCTGCAGTCAGCTGGGATGCATCGCGTGCTTAGCAGTGACCCACTCCATTTACTGGCTCCTGCATCACTGCTGTGGTACATCTGGCTAAAATCATCCATCTTGTACCCAGAGGTTCACACAGCTTCAAATAACAGAGCTGACCACAGGAAACTGGACTTTTCCTCCAGGTCTGCTGTTGCCTTTGCAAAGATGGGAGTTCACCATGGGATGGATCATCCAAATAATTCGCATCTGTGGCCCAGATCCTCTTGAAGATTGCTTAGAGCCCTCAGAAAAATCTATATTCAGTAACTTTGCTCTTCTTCAGGAACCTCTCTAAAACTAGGGCAAGAGCTACATGTGGAGGAGGCAGAACTGGACCAGCAAGTGTGCAGTGAGCTCCCTCAAGACTTAAGGTCCCTGTTTCTCTAACCTGGCCTTCTGTTAAGTAAATACAGAGCAACATGTGGATTTTTCAAAGAAAACAAGGCCAAACAAACCCACAACTGATAGAGCTGTGCCAAAAGAAGACATGCACACACCTCTCTGTGGATGGGGCTGAAGAGTAAACCCCACATGATTGATATTGATCCCATTCCTGAGGGCACCAGTGCAAGGGCAGACAAACCAGCAACAGAGTTTGTGGCTATGTGTGGAGCAGGTCCAGAGGAGCAACGAGGCTGGGGAAGGGACTGGAAGGAAAGGCTGATGAAGAGAGGCTGACAGAGCTGGGGGTGTTTAGCCTGGAGAAGAGCAGACTCAGAGGGGACCTTCTTGCTCTCTACAACTTCCTGAAGCAAGGTTGGAGTCAGGTGGGGGTCAGGCTCTTCTCTCAGGCAAACCTGCACCAGGACGATAGGGCAGGGCCTGAAGCTGCATCAGAGGAGGGTTAGGTTGGATGTTAGGAAGCCCTTCCTCATGGAAAGGTTGCTCAGACCCTGAAACTAACTGCTCAGAGCAGTGGTGGAGTCTCCATCCCTGGAGGTGTTGAAGGCCAGCCTGGCTGTGGCCCTTAGTGCCCTGGTGTGGCCGATGGGGTGATGTTAGGTCCTGGTCTGGGCTGGATAAGCTCAGGAGGCTTTTCCAGCCTCAGTCATTCTGAGATTCTGTGATTATGTGGTCAGTCTGACACTGTCAGGACAATGCAGATTCAAAATCTGAATATGGAGCTGCTCAGCCAACTTGTTGGGTGGTTGGTTGTGATACTTTAACTTCTCCCTTTAAAATCACTTCTGAACTGGAAAGCTGCTGTGCCCCCTCTTTCTGCAGGGAGGATCAAGGAAACTGTTGCTGTCTAAGACTGACAGGGCTACCAGCCAGATTAGTAGGAATTAGTGAAAAAAATAAAAGGACACCTGGATGTGTCCGATGTGTTCTGGGGAGTCAGCACAGCTTTTATAAGGGTAAATCCTGCCTTAGAATTCAATGAGAGACCTTTGAATGAGCTGACAAACCTGTGGGCAAGGGGGATCTGGTTGATAGTGGCTTCTTCTTTGTCAGAGGGGTTTGTGTATGAATTTTTGGGCATGGTCTCATTGAACTCCTGACAAGTTAATGCAAGAGGAAGTAAAAATCATCTCTTGTGTGGAAAACCTCTGAGCTGGAAACAATTGGAAGCTACAGAAAGCTTGATCTGACTTGAAATACCATCTCAGAGCATCTCACAGAGCTCCCTCAGAGCATCTGCTTCACCTCCCTCCTTGTTATTCCACATTCGTTTGGTGCCGGTGCTCTTCTCTCCTGATTTCAGAGACAGCTGGGATTCCCTCCAGGCAAACACTAGGGCAGAAGCCTCTGAGGAGGAGAAACCCCTGCTGTATATTGAAATTCTAATGATGTCCACATCATGTTGAGTGAGGTGTGAAAAGGGGTGCAGGGGCCATGCACTAAGGAGCTGGACTGGATCCAGAATAAAATGCGAAATAAAATCCCAGCACAGCAACACCTTGGGAAATGGCTCAGAAGTGTAAAGGTTCTGGCTTCTTCTGGGAATTAGTAACACAAAACTCAGTCTCATTTTGCTAAGCAGAAGAGAAACAATACCAGGCTGACAAGACATCTCCAAGTACAGGAGATGACTAGTTAGATTACCCTGAACAAAGGAGGCTACACTGACAGCAGAGTTCTCTTCCTTGTGTCTCAGGCTCTTGACAGATGTTAAACCAGGGCACTTTCTTCCACTCTGTCCTTGCAAAACTCTAGTTCAAAGGAGTTATGAATTCGTGACCATCAACACAACAAAAGAAGCAATAAACTTATGCATTTCAAGGCTGATGTCTAAAAAGCTCCCAAGCAACAGCACATGGGCTGTGCTACCTCACAAATAGGGTGCTGTGGTCCATCTCAATAGTCTTTTTACTACAAAGTCTCCAAAAACACACTGTCTGAAGAGAATCACAGAATAATCATGGTTGGAAAGAACTTCCTAGATCAACGAGTCCAACCATACCCACAACAACAAAAACCTAAATGCGAGTGCTAGGTGAGACAGCAGAATTCATTGCTAGGCGACCCTCCGTCATCTTTTCTAAGTCATGGGGATCAGGAGAGGTGCCCAGGGACTGGAGGATGGCAAATGTCACTCCAGTCTTCAAAAAGGGCAAGAAGGACCCAGGTAACTACAGACCAGTCAGCCTCACCTCCATCGCAGGAAAGGTGATGGAACATTTTATCCTAGCTGCTAGGATAGCACATCAAGGCACATCAAGGACAGGAGGGTCATTAGGGACAGTCAGCATGGGTTCACCAAGGGGAAGTCATGCTTGACCAACCTGACAGCCTTTTATGAGGGCATAACCAGGTGGATAGATGATGGCAGAGCCGTGGATGTGGTCTATCTTGACTTCAGTAAGGCATCTGCCACAGTCTCACACAGCAGCCTCACAGCCAACAACAGTAGTACAGGCAGGTCCTTTCGCCTTAATGGTTCAGCTGTGAAAATGAGAGAGACCTTCACCTTCATGGAGATAAGACTGTTAGTCCTTGTATCTCTCTAATGTGAATTAATTTATGGGTTGGTTTTTTTCTATTTCCACTTTCTGCCCCAATTTATCGGTGTTACCATCACATATGAGCTTCACAGAATCACAGAATCACCAAAGCTGGAAAGGACCACTAATATCAAGTCCAGCCTTCACCCCCAACTACTAGAAGAAGATGATTGTCTCACCGTATTTGATGGCAAACCGTATTCGTTGGAGAGCAGCCGTCTGTGTCCAACAAGCGCCACCTGCCCCACTGCCCAGCATCACAAAGCGGCTGCTGTGTGCACGATTTGACCAAGAAAGGGTAAAAATCACCCGCTGACACAACAGTCTCTATAGGAGACATCATAATGTCTATGGTGACGGCCTCACGGCAGTTATGTGGGGTTTAGTGCTGAAGCAGAGGGATGACTGCAGTGTTCCTCCATCCATCCAGACAGCGTAGTCCTGAACTGGCTCTGGGTGCCACGATCAGTTTAGCTGTGAAGTCTAAGGCATGCAGACAGAAATACGATGCTCCCGAGACTTTGGACTGAGGCCAGTCAGTCGTAAAGGCAGGGAGGCTGGAAAGTATTTTCCAAGTGAGGAGCCACACATCCATCTGGGTGAGTTAGTGCAAGCAGGGAAGGATGGGCAGGTGGCCACTGCTGTTGAGCACACATGGATTACTTGAAAGCACTTTTCCTTCAGTGTGTCTGTCCCACTCAAATTTATTATCGTCACATAAAGCTCATTCCTTTTGCAGAACTGGCTGCTAGACTTCTCTTTCTGAATTATATGCGGTTCTCTAGGGCAGTTTTGCTGTCTGTGAAGGCACTGTAATGGTCTGGGGTAATGGGGCTGGTTCACACACAGATGCTTTTCACAGGAGCTCAGGATTGAGTTGGTGATACTCCTTAGGCCGGGTGTTCCTGTGTGTCTGGGAGATTCTGAATTTCACAGAGCTAAATAAATGCTCATCTATACAGGAGGTTTGATTGCCACATAAACTCAGCAGGTTATTGCCCTTTGGTGACACTAGTCTGGTGCCACAAGCTTACCAGAAAAACAGCATTTTCCACCTTGGAGACATCAGAGGTGGAAGAAAACCAAACTGGCAATTCAATATCACGGTAAACAGGGCTGCAGACCCCTCCAGGCAGTGGCCTCTCCCAGCATGCACCATCCGAGCTCTTGCTCTCTGTCTGTGTAGGGTCCACGTCCGCTTTGTTCCACATGCCTGAAAAACTATGTGAGAAACAGAAATAGGGATAACAGACTAAAGAAAAGGCTCGTGAAAGTTATGAGCTGTCTTTTAGCATTGCAGCTATTTAGCTAGTGAACCCTCTTGCCCTCCAGTCATCCTCTCCCAAGGCGCCACCACACATGTCAGGTGGGTCCCACACTGTTGTGACTCACAGTCAGTCTGAAGAGACAGAGCCCAGGCTCAGCTCCCAGAGTTGCTTATCTCAGAGAAGAAGAGGAGAGTTTAATGTGTCAGACTGATGCTGAAGATCCCCATTCACCTCCTCTGCCCGTCTGCACTTCCTTTTGCCTCCAGCTCTTTGGAAGGTAACCCCAGCCGGAGGTGCCAAGCTCGCATCTGCATTCGCTGTTTGGGATGGACTTGACTGAATCAACCACAATTGCAGAAAAATGTCAGCTTTGATTCTGTTGAACACTCCTTTGTGTGACACAGAAACCCTCTGAACCAATGGGAGGCCACGTTGCCCTGCTCCATATGGGACTCTTCTGCTTCGGGCAGGTGAGTAATCGCTTTGGGCATGGCTCTGTCACTTGGAAAGAGCAGCAAGCGGAACAGCCAGCCCAGAGCTCGCTGGGCTTGGTCGCTGCCTCCCACCCCAGACCTCCCAACCCCACTGTGGGCATCTGGTGGAGGGCAGCTCTCCAAGAGCCCCAGGAGGAGGCCTCAGCCTATGCTGGCAGATGCATGGAGTGCATGAGGAGCAGGCATAGCCACGAGGCAGTACCGAGGCCATCAGCACACAGAGCACACAGCTCAGCTGGCCAGCAACCCCGCTGGCTCCCCAGCTCCGATGTGCTCTGGAAAAGCGACAGCTAGCAGGACAGCTGCCAGCAATTCCTAACTTGTCGTGAGTGCACTGCATCTTCCTCTGGTTTGGAAATCAGGTTAAAGCAAGCTGTCTCTCATGAAGGTCGTGGGTGTGCCAGAGCAGCGTGCCACAGATGCTCCTGGCAGCCAGTAGAGTAGATCCCCTGTATGGCATTCAGTTATGGAGTGAGACAAAGTGGGGGGGAAGCTTCTGCTCTCATCTTCCCTATCAGGAATATAAAGGAATAATATGCCAGCAAACTGAGATATTACCTCTTGACAACAAACTCCTTTTCCAATCTGAATAATTCTATGATTCTATATTTAAATGCTAGAGGAGAGTACTGAGGAGGACAACTGTGCTGGAACAGACAGCAAAGTGTCCCCAAGCAGCTCCTGCTGCTCATCTGGGGCTGTGCTGTGCTCGCCAGCCCTGCTCGAGTCTCAGATCCCCAGCACACTGACCTCTCTGCTTCCTGCCCCTGAGCAAGTAGAGTGAGAAAGCCTTGTGTGAGGCAAGCCAAGGGTTAATCCATCATTGCCACACAGAACTGACAGCTTTCTGAAGCTGCTTGATTTTACACCAGCAAAATAAGCCATTTTAATAATGAGACATTTTAATTAGCTATTATTTATCAGAAATCAGCATTTCTGACCTGATTACTGCCATGCTCTCTTCAAACAGTTCTGCAGCATCTGCAGATGGTTTCAACTCACTGCAGCCACTGTCGGGTTAACTCAGACACTCCCCTCCCTCTTTGCTGTCAGTCCCCTTTCAGCTTTTTCAGCGGCTTCACAGCAATTACTTGTTTTCCCCTTTGACTTAGCAGCCCCAGTCCTTCCCCACCCAACACACAACGGTTCCTGACTGAAGCTTTCAGTACTAGGAGGAAGGAATCCTACGCAGCCTCAAACATCGTCTCAGCTCATGCAATCTTTACAGCTCTCAGTTGCTTTGCTGAGAAGCTTTCATGGTCAGTTAACGAAAGGATTGTTAAGACATCTCCTCTCAAATCCAGAAACTTGCTTGTCCTGGCACTATTTAAAGAGGATAACTTTAGGAAGGTTACAACTGTTGTACAACAGAAAAAGTGGATTCTTTTCTTCACAGATTTACTCTCAACAATAGGGAGCTTGGGTTGCTGTCAATTTGTTTCCTATTCAAACCATCATTTATGAAAACCCCAGAAGTTTTATACATCTGGGGAAGGATGACTGTAAAAGAGCTCCTGCTGAGTGTGGGTTTCCTGCAGTTATTGCCTGAGTTGTCCAAGCTCCCTACAACTCCCAGTGCCTCTGTAGAAGCCACAGCGGGGCTGACAGAGGAGGCGTCTTCTAATTTATCAGATTGCAACCTTTGCAATCTGGCAAACTACCTCAGCCCAGAGGACTGCAGTGATTTCCCAGTATCATTTCCAGGACATGTAGAAAATCTCTTTCTGACACCCAGCCCAGTACCCTAATTAGAGAAATAGAAGCATTTCTCACTTTGGGTGCGGAGGGAGTGTTGATTACTAACGTTCAGTGCTCATCTTTTCAGTCAGCAGAAAGAAAACCCCGAGATAGAGATGACCAGAGATTTTCAAAGCAATAGAAAAGTGCAGATATCATCAACAGATGAGATTGGAGAGATGAGGTCCCTGTCGCACTCCTAACTGGCCCGCATTACAATTAACGCGTGCAGCTTAACGCAGCGAAAGATAATCTCTATCGCTTGCTAAACACATCCCATCAGTTATACATTGATGCAGCTAAAGGCAAATGTTTAAACATTTGGTTAATGCACCATATGTCTGAGATGTTTTAGTTCCATCTGACATTTTGAAAAATATTTTTATTTCAGTGGTAGCTCACTGAGTAAATTCATTTCTTCTCGAGCTGACTATCCCACACTCCCTCTTGCCACAGCATTCCTAGACCCGTCTGCCATGATGGCTTCATTTTTTGGCTCACTAATCTAATTTAATCTAATTTAATTGGTTTGGCAGCTCCATTAACTGGGTTTTTTAAAAAAATTTTATTGCATGTAGGTACTAAATGAGGCAGAATGTGCTCGTGGTACACGAGGCTGCTTTTCTCCACTCGCCTGTCTTAAAGCGTGATTGCAACGTTCTGGATGGGGGCGTGAGGAAAGTGGGGCAACACAGCCCCTCTGTGCAACCCACCTGATGGCACATGAAGCATTTGACACGGCCTCCCACAGTATCCTCACTGCCACACTGAGGCAGTGTGGTCTGGGTGATTGGCTAGTGAGGTGAATTGTGAACTGGCTGCATGGTAAAAGCCAGAGAGTAGTGGTCAACGGCACAGGGTCCAGTTGGAGGCCTGTGTCTAGTGGAGCCCCCCAAGGGTCAGTACTGGGACCAGTCCTATTCAATCTATTCATTAATGATTCGGATGAGGCATTAGAGAGCATTGTCAGCAAGTTTGGTGATGACACAAAGCTGGGAGGAGTGCCTGACACCCCAGCAGACTGAGCTGCCATTCAGCAGGACCTGGACAGGCTGGAGAGCTGGGCAGGGAGACATTGAATGAACTATAACAAGGGCAGTGTACAGCCTGGCATCTGGGTAAAAACAACCCCAGGTACCAGGACAGGGAGGGCACTGACCTGTTGGAGAGCAGCTTAGGAGAAAGGGACCTGGCGGTCAGGGAATTATAGGACAAGGGGTCATGGTTTATAGCTGGAAAAGGGACAGATTTAGGTTGGTCATCAGGAAAAAGATCTTGAATTTGGTGGTGGGGGATCCCTGGAACAGGTTGCCCAAAGAGATGGTGGAGACCCCATTCCTAGACCCATTCAAGGTCAGGCTGTATGGGGCTCTGGGCAATCTGGTCTGGTGAGTGATGGCCCTGCATGTTGTAGGGGGTTTGGACTAGATGCCCTTTGGGAGATCCCTTCCAACCCAACACTTTCTATGATTCTAAGAGTCGATCTTGCTTCACCCAGGGTAATTTAGTTTTGCTAAAGGCTGTGAATCCTCCCTGTTCCAGGCTAACAGCCCTAGGGAAAACAGCCAAGCAGTTATTATTTCTTCAGTGTTTTCATTTGCTGGCTGTTTCTTCACACATTGCTAGCACTCTGCTTCTCAAAAAGTTGTAGCTCTCTCAAAATTCCATACCAAGGGCAACAAAGCAACAAGTTTCTACGTGAGACACAAAAGCCATTCTAAGAAATATCAAACCAGCAAGTCAGCCTAAATGTTTAATGAAGTGAGAATCAAACACCGCTTAATAGATTTCCCTCAAACCTTCACAGAAACATCCTTCTTGCTTCCAAAAGAAAATCTTCCAGTCTTCTGACTGGATCAATTTTGTAAATGAAAATTATAAAGAAACTGCAGTAAGATTTTATTGCTGAAGCTTCATCAGGCAGCACTGCAAAGAAGATTTATTAGTGTGGCTCTAAAATCAGAACCAGTGCTCTGGCTGCAGTGAGAGCAAGAACAAATCCTCTGCTGATGTCACTTAGGTCCTGGATGACATGAGAGAAGGATGCTTCAGATGATGCCACAATCAGGTTGCTCCAAGAGGTGGATTAATTTAGATTCAATGGATTTATGTCAAGAGAGAATTTAGCCTAATATTCCTCGCTCTGGCTTCTATCTAGGGAAATATCCTAAGAGGAATTTTAAGTGGTTTCGGACTGATTTTATGTATCGAATTCCAATAGAAGCCATTACTGAAGAAAGGAGAAGGTCAGCTTTTCCTCAGCACAATCCAATTTAGATGATTGTCAGAACACTGCCGGCTGTTTCTGAAAAGAGGATGGTAAATATTTGTTTCAGAACACAGGAACAGTTTTTGGTAAGAGGTGAAAAGGCACCATCCGGTCATGATGGGGTGCGATGCCCAAAATACCATCTTCACCTCGTAGTCACCAGCATTGGTTTCCTCAACATTGGTGACAAGAAGCTGTTGTGGGTTTCTTTTGACCATGAGCTTCTAACTAAAGTGCTAAAGACAAAGGGAGGGTTTAAGAAAACCACTTGTGAATCTGCACACTATAAACCAACTTACTCCATGTGGGGAAAAAAAGCAAGAAGACACCCCTGCAGACTGTGCTACCATTCAGCAAGACCTGGACAGGCTGCAGAGCTGGGCAGAGAGAAATGTAATGAACTATAACAAGGGCAAGTGTAGAGTCTTGCATCTGGCAAGAACAACCCCAGGTACCAGTACAGGCTGGGGACTGACCTGTTGGAGAGCAGTGTAGGAGAAAGGGACCTGGGGGTCCTGGTGGACAGCAAGATGACCATGAGCCAGCAGTGTGCTCTTGTGGCCAGCAGGACCAACGGCATCCTGGGGTGGATCAAAAAGGGGGTGGTTAACAGATCAAGAGAGGTTCTTGTCTGCCTCTACTCTGCACTGGTGAGACCACATCTGGAGTTTTGTGTCAAGTTCTGGGCCCCTCAGTTCAAGAGGGATGTGGACCTGCTGGAGGAAGTCCAGCGTAGAGCAATGAGGATGATGAAAGAAGAGGAGCACCTCGCTTATGAGGAGAGGCTGAGGGAGCTGGGTCTTTTTAGCTTGGAGAAGAGAAGACTGACACTTGACCTCATTAATGTCTATAAATATGTGAGGGGTGGGTGTCAGGAGGATGGAGCCAGGCTCTTCTCAGTGTCATCTAGTGATAGGACAAGGGGCAATGGTTGTAAGCTGGAACATAGGAGGTTCCACATCAATATGAGAAAGAACTTCTTCCCAGTGAGGGTGATGGAGCACTGGAACAGGCTACTCAGGGAGGTTGTGGAGTCTCCTTCTCTGGAGACATTTAAGACCTGCCTGGGTATGTTTCTGTGTGACTTGTTCTAGGTCATCCTGCTGTGTCAGGGGGATTGGACTAGATGATCTTTCAAGGTCCCTTCCAATCCCTAATGATTCTATGATTTTAATACTTAGAATCATAGAATCTTCCTGGCTAGAAAGAATCTCCATGATCATGTCCAGTCCTCATCCCAACATTTCCCTAACACCTACACCATGGCCTCCAGTCCTCTAGCGACTCAGTTTTTAAACATCTCCAGGGATGGGGACTCCACCACCTCCCTAGGCAGCCTGTTCCAGTGCCCAACCACTCTTTCAGGAAAGAACTTTCAGGAAAGATCCAATCTAAACTTCCCCTGACACAACTTGAGGCCATTTCCCCTTGACCTATGATCAGTAATTTTGGAGAAGGGACCAGCACCAGCCTTGCTACACTCCCTTTAGGTAGCT
Source organism: Rhinopomastus cyanomelas (assembly GCA_013400115.1). Classification (NCBI taxonomy): domain Eukaryota; kingdom Metazoa; phylum Chordata; class Aves; order Bucerotiformes; family Rhinopomastidae; genus Rhinopomastus; species Rhinopomastus cyanomelas. The sequence goes on along the minus strand of VXBP01008005.1, from coordinate 125,097 downwards.
TTAGAAAGCAAGAAGGTCTCTACACACCAGAAAAATCACCACACAGAAGTCATCTACACAGACACAGAGAGATTCATGACAATGCTGTTGTGTAACTGAGATATAATGGCCAAAATATCCACAATGTCCACAATCCTCTAAAAGGGTGGAGTGGGGAGAGGTTCAGGATACCAAGGATGAGCAAGACATTCACAGAATCATGGAACATTAGGGATTGGAAGGGACCTTGAAAAATCATCCAGTTCAATCCCGTTGCCACAGCAGGATCCCCTAGATCCTGCTGCACAGGAACATGGCCAGGCAGGTTTTAAATGTCTCCAGAGAAGGAGACTCTACAAGCTTCCTTGGGCAGCCTGTTCCTTCACTCTGTCACTCTCACCAGGAAGAAGTTTGTTCTCAGATTAATATGGAACTTCCTCTGTTCCAGCTCACACCCATTGCCCCTTGTCCTACCACTGGATGCCCCTGAGCAGACCCTGGCTCTGTTCTCCTGACACCTGCCCTTTCTGTGTTTATCAACATGAATGGGGTCACTCCTCAGGCTCCTTTTCAGATTTTAAGGACAATCTACTCAAATGTCTGGCAGGGAAGGTAAACGGTTTAATTTGTCCTGGCTTGGATGATGATGGAGACTACACAAGTTGGTCTAAACTGCTCTGCAGACCTCTCTGTGCAGCACAGGCTGCTTTGCTGTTGTCTGGTCTCCTAGAGATCCTGCCCTCTTGGCACAGGAGTAAAGTCATGTACTTCTCCCCACTGTAAGACATTGCTTTACACAAATGAAGGCAAATGAATCCTGATAAAGTAATCAATCAGCTTAACAGAATGAAAGCCCTGTGCACTAAGAGGTGACAAGAAATTATTGCCTAACCTATTAAAGGAATAAGCCTGCTGTAGCCCAATTACACCTTTGCTAGGTACAATGGAACAGCTCTCAAGCAATTCGTCAACACAGGAATAAACCTGTCGCCAAAGGCAAACGTATTGTTCATCAAGCGACACGTTGAGGAAGTAATACTGCTCTCAAGGTCATGCTGCTAGCAGCTCGGCGTGAGAGTAGAGGAAATTGGAGGGAGTCTTCACTGCACTTTGCCTTTTTCCTTTGTTGAGCTACTAACTGTTGATCTGAATCCTGAAATTCCACCAGCTTTATTCCACCAGGGTGCAAGCTGATAAACAGAAAGAACAGCAATTGATACATGTGGTGTGGTTGGCTTTGCAAGAACTTTCATCCTCAAAATAATCATAAAGTTATTTATCTAGCTAGCTGTCTTTACTTATTTATTTGTATTTAAAATCTAAAGTACCTACACTGCTTGGTCTGTAAGCACTTTCCTCCTGAAAATGGTAACAAGATGATTCATTTATTTATTAGTTTATTATTACTTTAACTAAAGCCTTAAGTACCTACACTGTTTGGCTTCGTAAGAACCTTCCTCCTGAAAATAATCATATTATTTATTTATATACTTACTTATCATTTTGGTGCTGGAGTAAGTGCAGAGGAGGGGAAAAAAGCTGGTGAAGGGCCTTCAGAACGAGTCTTATAAGGAGAAATTGAGAGTTGGGGCTGTTTAGTTTGAAGAAGAGGAGCCTAAGGAGAGACTTCATCACTCTCTACAGCTATCTGAAAGGAGATATTCAAGATGTTGATGCTGGTCTCTTCTCACAGGTAATTAGCGACAGAACCAGAGGGAAGGACATCAACCTTCAACAGAATAGGGTTAGACTGGACATCAGGAAGAAATCCTTCACAGAGAGAGTGTTCAGGTACTGGAATGAGCTGCCTAGGGTGGTGGTTGAGTCTCTGTCTCTGGATGAGTTTAAAAGTTGCTTAGATGTAGTGTTGGGGGCTGTGGTTTAGGGCTGAACTTGTAGAGTGGGGCTGATGGTTGGACTCGATGATGATTCTATGATCCCAAGGGTCTTTTCCAACCTGAATAATTCTATGTTTCTGTGATTCTATGATTCTACTTTAGTTAAATCCTAAGGTACCCGCACTGATCATTTTTTTAGACAGAATTTCCTCATTTGCAGTGATGTAGTTTCAAGCAGAGTCTGTCCTAATGCCCAGATGAAGTCTCTGGCTTCACATTCTTGTAACCATCTCTAATTCTGTTTGTAGTCGAACACAGAAACAGTGAGGTGAAGTAATTCTAATGATTTTCAGCATTAAGCAGAAATCCTCTTACCAATCTTTGCCAAAGCAGCCGTGCTTTCATAGAGAGGGGCATACTGCAGGCCTTTGGTTAGCTGAACAGCAAGGAAAAAAAACATCAGAGGGAGAAAAGGTCATGAAATGAGTTGAAATATTGATCGGGTGCCCTGTCTCATTCTGAAAAGTTGAAGCTGCATATTCCCGTGAGCATCAACTGCTAAAACCGCTGCTAACAGCTCTTCCAGGCTGTGCAGGCAACTCTATCTCTCAGCAGCTACTTATCTCATCAAGCTGTAATTAGCATGGCTTTCTGTGGAGGCAAATAAAAGGTGACCTAACGCTGTATTACAAAAGCTGCGCATTTGGCGAAGGGAAGAGGAGAGAGCGATTTAACAAGTGCCGTTTACAAAAACAGGTGATGCTTTCCCCGCCGTGGGTTTTCGAGCAGATCAGCAGCACAATTGCTCCAGATAAATACAGTTCGAGAACCGTTTAACAATCATTTAAAGGAGAGCAGGTTCTGCATCTGAGCAATTAGAGGCATGATCAGAAATCACAGAGCTGCTGAGCAGGGAAAGGGAAGCTGGTTGCAATTCTGCTCCTCCACAATGGGGTGAGGAATTGCCGTATAATTAAGCTTCCTCGCGCTCTTAGGGAAATATTTATGGAATGAGAACATGTATTAAATAAATTACCAGTCTATTTATTATTCTAAAAACATCACATTGATAAAATAGTCACCTCAGCTTGATTGTTAAACGTGTTTCTGAGTCAGGAGCTTGTCCAGGAAGCTTTGCTGCCTTCCTCCCACAGCCCCAGCCAGGGAAGAGAAAGTGTAAGGTATCAAAAAATAAAAAACTGTAATCAAGTGCCCCTTAGTTCACTAATGAGCCAGCAATGTGCCCTGGTGGCCAAGGCCAACGGCATTCAGGGGTGGATCAGAAGCGGGGTGGTTAATAGATTGAGAGAGGTTCTCCTCCCTCTCTACTCTGCTCTGCTGAGACCACATCTGGAATCTTGTGTCCAGTTCTGGGTCCCTGACTTCCAGGAGGACACAGAGCTGCTGGAGAGAGTCCAGCACAGAGCCACAAAGATGAAGAAGAGAGTAGAGCATCTCCCTGTTGAGGAAAGGCTGAGGGAGCTGGGTCTCTTGAGCTGCGAAAAAAGGAGAGTGAGTGGTGACCCCATGAATGTTGATAAATATGGGAAGGGTGGGTGTCAGGAGGATGGAGCCAGGCTCTGCTCAGGGGCATCCAATGACAGGACAAGGGGCAATGGGTGTGAGCTGGGATGAAGGATGTTCCACATCAATCTGAGAAGGAACTTCTTCCCAGTGAGGGTGACAGAGCCCTGGAAGGGGCTGCCCAGGAGTGTTGTGAAGTCTCCTTCTCTGGAGACATTTAAAACCCACATGGCCATGTTCCTGAATGACTGGATATGGGGCATCCTGCTGTGTCAGGGGGATTGAACTGGATGATCTTTTGAGGTCCCTTCCAATCCCTAACACTATGTGATTCTGTGAAGCAGTCAGACATTACAACTACAGGAGATTTTTGGTCTGTGCCAGCTGCATGACCCATCAACCCAGGCAGGAAAGACAAAACATTCTGGGACCAGAGCAAGAGGAACGGAGCAGATGTGCCTCCCCAGCACTTCTTACCCTTACTCTGAGTACTCAAAAACTATCAAATAAACATTGTGTGAATTACAGGTCCCCTTACTTCAGAGAGAATATTACAGAGCTGCAGGGCTACAGCAAAGCAAGGCAGGTCAATAGACACAATAAAAGTCTTGGAAGTGTTCTCCTAGGAGAACAAATTGCAATGAATGAACTTATTTAACTGAAAGTCCCAGGGACCAGTTAGCTTAGGACAGCTGAAGAGGGTTCTGACCTCCAGATGCTGGCTCTGCTGCCTTGGAAGATCCCATTTGTGCAGCAGCGCTAGCAGAGATATTTGTGGAGCTACTGCTGAGCCTCATGGTGCAAAACAGCATGAAGGGGGATTACTACAGTCAGCTCCCTTCAGGGCTGTGAAGACCTGAGAGATGGCAGAAGGGTCATTTAGCATCCTGGAATCATGGAATTATTAATGATCAAAAAGACCTCCAAGATCATCCAGTTCAAACAACAACTCAGCCCCACCCTACCCACTAAACTCTGTCCCCTAAGGCCACATCTACTTGGTTTTTGAACCCCTCCAGGGACAGTGTCTCCACCTTGTCCCTAGGCAGGCTGTTCCAAGGCCTCCCCACTCTTTCCAGAAAGAGGTTTGTCCTAAAATCCACCTGAACTTCCCCTGGCACCACCTGACCCCCTTTCCTCTTGTCCTATCACTAGTCTCTAGAGAGAAGAGGCCAATCCCCACCTCACTCCACACTCCCTTCAGGTAGTTATAGGGAGCAGTGAGGTCTCCCCTCAGCCTCCTCTTTTCCAGGATGAACAGCTCCAGCTCCCTCAGCCTCTCCCTATCAGACCTGTTCAAGAAAAGATGGAAAAGGGATTCCACAGAAGAATAACAGTGCAGGTGAGTCATGAGCTCCTCAAAGCTTTATGTGCCAGAGCAGAGTCCATGCTGGATGCCATCAGGGCTCCACAGGCAGTGGATGGAGGGTAAGGAAAGCAGCGGCGTGTGACGGCACTGAGGATGTCTATCACAGCGACTTGATTCTTGACTTACTACTGGATCTACTTGGAGAGAAGGGAGTTAAATAAGGATTAATCTTTGTATTCTTAGGGAAATGAGAGAAAAATGTAGAAGGACTTTTTAGCAATTCACTGAGACACTTTCCTCACCACGTCTGGTAAAAGGCGGTAGTAATCACCCTACAGAGACGTGGGGAAAGTCATCAGCGCACATTGTTCCCATCTGATTTTTCATCATTCCTGTCTATCTCCTGCCACAAATCATCGGGAAATGTCCCCGTTCATTAGAAACGAATATAATTAGGAATCATGTGAAAACATTTTTTTTTAAAGAGCTCTAACTCTGCAAATGGCTGCTGGATCAAGAATATCTTCCAGATTCCCCAGGCCCCAGTGAAATGAAGCTGAATCTGAATTATGTTTCAAAGAGAATCAGAAACCTCCAACATTTCCATTTGATTTCAATATTTCTTTTAGTGACGCCCACCCTGACCTCAGAAATTCGTGCCCCCAAGGAGTGGAGCATCTCTCTGATGAGGAAAGGCTGGGGGAGATGGGGGTCTTGAGCTGGGAAAAAAGAAGCCTGAGTGGTGACCCCATGAATGTTGATAAATATGGAAAGGGCAGGTGTCAGGAGGATGGAGCCAGGCTCTGCTCAGGGGCACCAATGACAAGACAGGGGCCATGGGTGTGAGCTGGAACAGAGGAGGTTCTACAACAACCTGAGAAGGACCTTCTTCCCAGCGAGGGTGACAGAGCCCTGGAAGGGGCTGTCCAGAGAGATTGTGGTGGGAGTATTGGACTGGATGATCTTTCGAGGTCCCTTCCAATCCCTAACGTTCTGTAATTCTCTGATTCTATGATGGAACAATCACCTTTTCCGTTATTATTCAAAGAGGATGTCTGTTCCGTATTTTTAAACAGCGATGCAATCATGAGGCAAAGGCTGATGTGACTCACAGAAGGCAGCAGCTGCAGTTGTCCTCAGCAGAATAACCAGTCTCCCAGACCGCAAGGTTTGCATGACGACCTTGCGCTGATTTATGGCCAAGCCCATCTGCAAGGCCATCGCAGAAAAATGACTGTAATTTTAGACATCAGGTCTCCCAAAACCAATCTAGTAAAGATTAGCCAAAGGAAAAAAGAAGTTCCAAGAGATTAAAACCCATCCCATCACCAGGAGCTTCTGATGACTGTGGTTACACAAGTACTCATGTTGCTTGTATAGTGCAATGGCTTCGTGCACTGGTGCTACATGTAGATAGACCTGACTCCTGACTCTCTCCCCACTGCTTTCTGTCCTTCGTCCGGGCCTCTAAGTCATCGAGAACAGCTACAAGGACAGGCTGAGGGAGCTGGGATTGTTCAGTCTAGAGAAGAGAAGGCTTTGGGGTGACCTTATAGCAGCCTTCCCATATTTGAAGGGAAAATACAGGAAGGTTGGAGAATGTCCAGTGATAGGACAAGGGGAAATGGCTTTAAAATGAAAGAGAATAGGTTTAGATTGGAACTTAGGAAGCAAATCTTCAGTATGAGGGTGGCAACACCCTGGAACAGGCTACCCAGAGAAGTTGTGGATGCCCCTTCCTTCAAGACCAGGCTGGATGGGGCTTTGAGCCACCTGGTCTACTCAAGAGACAGCCGTGCAGAGAGGCTGGACTAGATGATCTCTCAGAACCCTTCCAACCTCAGCCATTCTATATCCAGTCATATCTGGATGCAGCGTTTCTACGTATGTCTTTGTCACTCACCTGTCTTGTAAGATCACCAGATCCTCAGCAAATGCAGTGTTTTGCTCTTCCCTGCAGTTTCATGATATGCTAGGAGTAGGGGTGTGATTCTCCCTCTGTACTGGGCACTGGAGAGTCCTGAGGGTAGTGCAGGGCCCCTCACTGCAAGAAAGAGGTCAAGGGGCTGGAGCACGTCCAGCGGAGCAACAAGGCTGGAGCAGGTCCCTTCCCAGGGAAAGGGGCTGGAGGGAAAGTCTGATGTGGAGAGGCTGAGGGAGCTGGGGGTGTTTAGCCTGGAGAAGAGGCGACTCGTGGGGGGACCTTCTCCCTCTCTACAACTCCCTGAAACCTCCCTTCAGGTAGTCAGGTGGGGGTTGGGATATTCTCTAGGGCAACCTGCACTAGGATGAGAGGGCAGGGCCTGAAGCTGCCAGGGTTGGGTTAGAATCATAGAATCATAGAACATTAGGGATTGGAAGGGACCTTGAAAGATCATCTAGTCCAATCCCCCTGACACAGCAGGATCACCTACACCCAGGTTGGATGTTAGGAAGCCCTTCCTCATAGAAAGGGTGATCAGAGCCTGGAATGGACTGCCCAGGGCAGTGGTGGAGTCCTCATCCCTGGAGGTGCTGAAGGCCAGCTTTGCTGTGGCCCTTAGTGCCCTGGTGTGGCTGACGGGGTGATGTTAGGTCCTGGTCTGAACTGGCTGAGCTCAGAGGGCTTTTCCAACCTCAGTCATTCTGTGATTCTTCCATGAAACCTAACTGATCTCACAAAGAAAGTTGAAGATAGCTGAATAAATCTGATCAACAGCACGTTGCAGATCAAAGTGTCACATTTGTGGCTGAGTCTCGTGCTCCGGAGCCGCTCAGCCACAGTGGAATTTGTTGACCACTCTTGGCCTCAGCACAACTTGTCATGTTACCCCAGTAAAGGATCTGTCTTAAATTACAAAGCAAAATCATATAAAACTAATTTTCATTTACCCTGTGACCTTCCCTTGCCAAATTGCAGTCACCCAGCGTGAGTAATTTCCGTCGAATACATTTTCCCCGTTACGATCAATAATGGAAGCAGGGAGCAGAGGAGACCATACACTGTAGCCGTGACGGCAAATTTTCCCAACAGATCTGAGCGACTGCTTGATTTCTCACAAATACTACATTTTTAAAGCAGTTCTTACATGTTTTAAACGTGATGGGTAACACCCCTCGCCAGACCGTCGCTGCACAGCAGTGCCTGAAGCACTAAAACGTTGAAACTAGTGATCTAAAATTTCAGAGGGAGAACCACGGTGGATTTGTGTTTCTGTTGCAATAAAATATTTTAGTGTGAAGAAAATGACTCAGAATTTCATGAATAAAGCATGGACCAAGGGAAAAGAAGGTACCCAGTGTGTGTGTGTGTGTGTGTATGTATAAATATATATATATATATTCATGTCAAATATCTCTTGCAATATAGAATCATAGAATGGCCAGGGTTGGCAAAGACCCTAAAGATCACCCAGTTCCAACCTCCTCTGCACAGGCAGGGACACCTTCACTAGAGCAGGTTACTCAGGGCCCCAGACAACCTGGCCTTCAACACTGCCCTCACAGCACCCTCACAGCAAAGAATTTGTTCCTCACAGAATCACAGACCATTAGGGATTGGAAGGGACCTCGAAAGATCATCTAGTCCAATCCCCCTGCCACGGCAGGATCACCTAACTGCCATCTTACAGAGCCTCCACACAGGTCGTGTAGCTGGAACTCTCTAACAGTGACCACTTAAGCTCCTACTTGAACGATTTTAAGCATCTAGAAAAACCCAAGAAATAATAACAAGGAAAAGATTAATTATCTCCCATCTAAAACAGGAACCTCAGGAGACACCAAAAAACCTCACTGAGTTAAGATCAGATGTTGTCTCACAAACCTCCCAAGTCTGGAACCCTTTCCCCTTGTCCTCTTGCTACCACCTGTGTCAAAAGCCTTCCCCCAGCTTTCTTGTAGCCCATTTCCTTTAGAGATTGGCAAGCTGCTGGAAGGTCCCCTGGGAGCCTCCTCTTCTCCAGACTGAACAACCCCAACTTGCTCAGCCTGTCCTCATAAGGGAGGTGCCCCAGCCCTCTGCTTATTGGAGTTGCTCTCCTCATGACACCTTCCAGGAGCTCTGTGTTCTGTTGTTGGTGACTCCTGAATTGGACCCAGGACTCCAGATGGGGTCTCACCAGTGCAGAGTAGAGGGGCAGAATCACCTCCCTTGACTGACTGTCACTGCTTCTTGTGGTGCTGCCCGGGGCACAGTTGGCTTTCTGGGTTGCCAGCACACACTGATGGCTCTTGTGAAACTTCTGCTCCACCACCACCCGCAAGTGCTTCTCCTCAGGGCTGCCCTTTCTCCTCCCAATCTGTATTCATGCAAATATGCAAACGGCGCGACTGGTGGGAGACTGTTCCCCTCTCATGTCAGCCTAAGCGCAGGCATCACATCAAATAGCTAAGTTAATATTAATTCTTCTTGCCTTGTGCCAAGAAGTTCCTGCTGATCACAGCAAATATCTCCTTGCAGTTTTCATACCAATTCCCATAACATTGGATAATTTTTTTCTGTTTTGTTTGAAAACATCTTCACTGACTTCTGACAGACTGGAAAGGTCACCAACCCGTTTTGAAAGAGTTGTCTGATTGTTTTCCTGTTGTGATGGTGAGCAACATCTTTATTTGGAACCCATGAAGAGCAAAACACGTTTTAGTTTTCCTCCCTTACAGACGGCCTCAGCATCGCTTGGGATTTCTGCTTCACGTTGGAAACGTCACTGAATCATTCTGAGCTCCTTATTCACTCCTTAGTCTGCTCCAGGAATTAAAGCCGAGCTTACAGAGTTGATGGTCACAATGATTCTTCAAGTAAAAAGAGCTAAGGGATCTAAGGTAAAATAAGTGTAGGATGGAGCAATGGATGGGTCAGATGCAGCGCAGCAGCAGGGTACAGCTGGTCATCCAGAGCTTCTGGCCGAAGGGCTACTAAGACAGACTTTATAGTGATAGAAGAAGAGTGAGTTCTCGGTGTTGTTCTGCACCTTCTAACGTGTCTGCCAACCCTGCAAGGATGTTTCTGTCCAGTGTAGGCTGGAGAAAACAGGGTAACTCCCTCCCTGAAGCTCACAAACACTTGTCTGCCCTCCTCAGTGCAAAAGCTCATGCTCCAGCCCAGCTTAAACCAGCAACCGTGGCCAGAGGCAGGACATGGGCTCTTCTCAAAAATCCCTCAAGTCTGAATTTGGAAGTGAAATGCCTGCAGCAGGGGTGAGAAAGGACCATCTAGCCTACCATAGGGTGCTGGAGAGGCCACCCACCTAGGACCATGGACCAGCCAACCTGCTAGCAGGGATCTCCGGCACATGCTGTCCTTCAGCCCCCACAAGGACATCAAGACTTTGTAGGTTCTGTGTTGCCTCATGAGGCCACCCAGCTCACACAGCCAGCGATGCACAGCGAGCCAGCCTGTCCCAGTGTGGGCTGGCGTGAGAAGCACCAGGCTTGGCCATCTTCTCACAGTGGCCCATTGACTGCTGTAGGGCCACAGACAGCAGCCTCCACTGTCAGGGTGTCAGACAATGTCCTTCACTGGAGGCTTTCTTCTGTCATCTGCCTGGGTGGTGAGGAGCCGTGGGGGCAGCTCCTCATCCCCTGCCAGGAATTATTAATGCCTTCCTTTATGAAATGAGAACGGCATGGATGAGCAATTCCCAAACACAGCCTGGATGGCTGGATCGGGGGGCCGCTGCTCTGGCGAGGAGCCACCTCCTGTTTTACTGTGAGATTTCAATGGGGGCCTCCAGCACTTCCTTGAATCCTCAGATTGTCTTCTCTTGTTAGGATGGGCAAGGCAGCAACTGCACTGCTTTCAAGGGATGAGCAATTCCAAGCTGTGAAGAAGGAGCTGTTGACACTTGGCACATCCAGAAATCTACTAGTCTGCAGGGGTATGGGGCTGAGGCTAGTGTCAGCAGCCTGCTGCTGGAAAACTGGATCGCTCTAAGTATTCTAGAGCCATAAGACAGAGCCAAAGAATCAGCAAGGTAGGAAAAGACCTCCAAGACTACCAATGTATGTCTGTACTGTATGTATTTCGTGCAGGTATCTATCCGCAAGAAGTATAAAGAAGCACGGAGGGGGTAACGGTTGGAAACGCTTACAGCTCCTGTGCCTTGTTTTTCAACCACCCTTCTCCCATGGTGAGCCACAAAGAGGAGGGGAAAACCTTTACTCCAGTAACACAGGCACTTTATCAGACTGTGTTTCCAGTAATGGTAGATCTCTGAATAAATGTGGATCACAAAAACATGTGTGTTTTATCCTCGTAAATAATTGCAATTTAGAACACCATCAAAAGAAGTCAATGAACCCATTCCCAGGAGATCAGAAACCAGCGTTGTCCAAAGATTACAATCTAGTAATTCTCAGTAGATGTCTTTCTCATTTCCCTTTCAAAGCAACAGCCGTACATCACACTGCAACTCATCGCAGAGCTGTAGTAAAAAAATACAGAATCCCACAATGATTGAGGCTGGAAAAGCCCTCTGAGCACATCCAGACCAGCACTTAACATCACCCCATCAGCCACACCAGGGCACTAAGGGCCACAGCCAGGCTGGCCTTCAACACCTCCAGGGACGGGGACTCCACCACTGCCCTGGGCAGTCCATTCCAGGCTCTGATCACCCTTTCCATGAGGAAGGGCTTCCTAACATCCAACCTAACTGTCCCCTGGTGCAGCTTCAGGCCCTGCTCTCTTGTCCTGGTGCTGGTTGCCTGGGAGAAGAGCCTGACCCCCACCTGACTCCAACCTCCCTTCAGGGAGTTGTAGAGAGGGAGAAGGTTGCCCCCTGAGTCTCCTCCAGGCCCAACACCCTCAGCCTCTCATCATCAGACTTTCAAGACTTAACACTCAGCCATTAACCGGCAGAAAGCAATGGGAGGGGATGGCACACACTGACAAAGCAAAAACAACCCAATCCAGCCCAGACAGGAGATTGCAAAGAGCTCCAAAGCAACTAAACCCAGCTAGGAAGCTTGGTAGGTGGGCGGTAGCACATGAGATGAAGCTCAGCCTGCACTTGTGGTTCATGGCAGATGATTTAAAACTGTCTGTAAATTCCTACAGGCTCTGAATAAATTCAACTTCCCAGGAAAACAACAATGCAACAGCAATTAAAATAAAGTAAAATAAAAATCGAGGAGATATTGAGCTGGAAACAGGGAGATAATAGTCCAGGGAACATTGGAATCAATGAGATGCCTTCAGCTTGCCACATCAATACTTTGTTTGCCACCTCTCCTGAAATCCCTGCCCAAAGGGCCTCGCAAACCAAACCAAAAAAACAAGTGCAGGATAAATAACAACAAAGGGAGATAAATTTGATTCTCTGCTCACACACCAGGTAAAGAGCAAAGGGTTGAAATGAAGTCTGGGTGAGGGCTGGAGAATTTCTGCCCAGAGAAGAACAGAGGAACAGAGAAGTGAGAAAGCAAATGAAAGTGAAGGTCTGCCCTGACTGCCGGAGAGGGAGCAGTGCAAGTCGATGGCTGCTGTGTTTGTGGGCTGACATTCCCATACATAGCAAAAAATCTATATCGGATGGATTACCAGAGGTTAGCCCCGGGGGATTCATAGGCACCGGTGCGGTGATTGCAGGGGTGGACCTCAAGTGATGCAGCCAGGGTGTAGAGTCAGCTGTTTCAACTTTCTGGGTCCATTTTTCACATCCCTGGTTTTGCCTGTGTTTTTTCCCTGTTGGCTGGATGGATTGTTGAGGTTACAATCGACTGATGTTTTCTGTGTGTTTGTGCAGAACAGGAAAAACAGGGGGTATTAACTGTGAAAGAAGTGCACAGAACGATGCTGAGAGGCTCAGAGCAAGGCAGCGTGACCCTCGTCCGTCTGGGCCGTGCCATGTGTACAACAGCTTTACAGTGATGGTGTTCAAGTGGATTTGCAGCCTTAAGAGGAGGAAAAGAGTGCAAAGATGCTACTAGATGGCAAAGAGTAAAACTAACAAAAGGACTGAGTTAAGGAGGCTTTAAAAACTTAGCTAGAGCTCAGATGAAGAAGTCAAAGGTAATGACGCTGAACACTAATGGAGAGGCTGACAGTCACTCTTCTAAAGGTGAAAAGGAATCAATGTCCCTGATGGTCAGAAGAAGAAAATAAGAGGAGAAGCGTTAAAGATCACCCACAAAGTCATAGAGTCAGGCATTAGCACACGCGAGAATCAAACTCCGCTTCCCAGTGACCTACCGACAGACTCCACTGCAGGAAAGTGACTGAAAGGCTCCATCACTGATGTGCTCTTGAAGTTTCCAGTTAGAGGTGAGCTGCAAACAATAAAAAGGTGAATAAGGGGGGGAAAAAAGGGTGTCCTGAAAATAGCATTAACTTGGATAACCTCATTTCAGAAAAGATGTAGTGGAAACAGAACCGATCAAGAAAGAATAACTAGGTAGAATTGGCACTGCTCAGCTTTTGGGTTGTAACCCCAAGAAAGGGCGCAGGAGTCAACACAAGAAGGGAAAATTAAGGAGAACCAGTGCTGTAATGTGCTGAGATTTAACTTCAGCCACAATCTCACCCCTCACCTACACATCCTACCTTTGGGGATGGGTATTCACAAGCAGCCTCCTCAAACACACAGCTTGGTCCTCTCTAAAAGCCTGGTGCTAGCATCATGTGTGTCTGTTTTGTTCCTACATGCAGAATAACTCTGAACGTGCCAGGGACTGCTCTGGTGTTTCATTTCTTTGTTAAGTAAGGAATTTCAACCCAAAAAGATGGCATTAATTTCTTTCTAAAATCTCATTTCAGCCTTTCCCCCGCTCCCTCTTCCTCCCACCAGCCTGTTGTTTTTCAGTGGAAAATGTCCTGTTCTGCGTTTACACCGCTCCAGCGGCTGTTCGGTTATAACTTGCTGCAGGAAACATCCTGGCAAGGGGACAGCAGAAGGGGACATTAAATGCTCTGGAGGTCTAGAAATTAATCTGCTGCTGTGAGTATGCCTGTGCAGGCAGGACAAGCAAGTCAGGTCCTTTTTCTCATGTCTGGGCTTGTATTAATATAGTTCACCCCTCACAGACTCATGCAGAGGATACAGGCAATAAAGGGCTGAGTTATTAAGCACTTTCCAGACCAGAAGAAGTTACTGCACCTCTCCATGGCTGCACCCAGGCAAGAAGACATCCTCCCAGGAGAGGAATGCATTAGTAGCCTGGTGGCTCATGGTTATCGTTCCTGCACTTACATGCTTCTTTTTTCTCATATTAGAGTTTACTAGCCACCTCCCTTTACACTCTGGTCCCAGTTCAGAAAGCCAAAGGCACTCTGAAGGATCAGTTGTTCAAGACCACTCTAGAAGTAAGAAATACGTCTGGGAATCCATTTCCCAAACTACACAAGATTTTGATGCATAAAGCTGGGTGCAGTAAAGTCTTGTTGCCTCTCAATGGTGCAGTAAAACCTCCCCAGACCCAAGGAGGTGAAAAATTGCCCAAGGTCACAACGGGGTTCAGTACCACAGGTTGAGTGAAGTGTACAAACATGTGAGCTCTGATTTTCGTCATCCAGCTATTGAACAACACTCTGTATTTCCAGCTACTATTGATTTACACCCTTCCACCCTCGGAATCCAGCTGGCATTTTGTTAATTCAATATCCAATAGCACATAATGATCGTGCTAAAGATAGGCTGTTATGAGGCCATCAGCTCCACAAAACCATTGTGTGAACGTCTGACCAGCAAGTCATGGTTCTCCCATCGCTCCTCAGTCTGAGGAAAGGTTTTGCTCAGCACAGTTTGATGTAGAGCTGGTGAAAAGATTTCCAGTAGAAGAGTTTTCTGGCAGAATTCACTGAGTACTTTCAGATGGAAGTATTTTCAGGAATGATGTTGCCTATATCCAAAAGTCTAACCAAGCCTGACTGAGAAGCATCGCTTCCCCTGGCAGGGACGTTGGAGTAGATGATCTCTAAGGTCTTTTCCAACTTATGACAGTCTATGATTCTATGAGATTGTTTTTAATTTTCAGTGGGATGCTACTGGGATTTTTCTAGTTTATTAGGATCATAGAATCATAGAATGTTCTAGGCTGGATGAGACCTCTGGAGGTGATCTAGTCCAACCTCCCTACACAGGGACAACTCTACCTAGGTCAGGTTGCTCAAGCCTGACCTTAAATGACTCCAGGGATGGGGCCCCCACCACCTCCCCAGGCAGCCCATTCCAGCCATCAACCACCCTCACATTGAAGAATCTGTTTCTAATATTCAGCCTAAACCTATCCTTTCCCAGCTTGAACACACTGCTCCTTGTCCTATCTGTACAAACAATCCTGAAAAGACCTTCCCCTGCCTTCATGGAGGCCCCCCTCAGGTACTGGAAGGTCAAAAGCAGGTCCCCCAGAGCCTTCTTTTCTCCAGGCTGAACAGCCCCAAGTGTCTCAGCCTGTCCTCATATGAGAGATGCTCCATTCCCACGGAGTGGCCCTCCTCTGGCCGCGCTCCAGTCTGTCTACATTCTTCCTGTGCTGGGGACTCCTGAACTGGACACAACACTCCTGGTGAGGTCTCACCAGGGCAGAATAGAGGGGCAGAATCACCTCTCTTGATCTGCTGGCCACAGTTCCTCTGATGCAGCCCAGAATATGATTGGCCTTCTGGGCTGTGATGGCACGCTGGTGGCAAACACTTCCCCGTAATAAGAAAAGAAAGGAAAAACCTCACTCAAGAGACGTAACTATCAGGAAGATCTGAAAAGAGAAGCTAAAAAAAGAAGAAGGAATTTTATCACATTGTTCATTTTCCAGATTCCTTGGGTGACACAACACGTCAACCAGCATCACTCACGCTATGTGCCGTGACGGATCCTGCCTGACACCGTGAATCACAGTTGCCCAGGGTATGTGACTGGCAGCCACTAGTGTTGTGAGGCTGGTACATCGCCGCTTTTCATTTACACCTACCTACCATACGCTGGCAAAGGCAGTGGCTGCACATGCAGGCAGCTGCTCTTGGTTTATCCACAACAGCAAGGATCAGAGAGCCCTTCTAGTCATCCAACTTCTTTCCAGTCCTCTGTGCGAAATGGCTAGAGATTTCCATTAAAAACATCAAAATATCCTCCTAGGTGCAAGACCGAGGCTGCATAAGATAAAGAAGCGAAAGCTGTGTAAACGGTCTCAGGAGTCCAAAGCCTCCTCCAGCCAGCTGCAGTGTGAGTTTGTGCTGACCTTGGGTAGGAAACGGTCTCTTTCTGCCAGTAATTTGCCTGGTGGATGGTGCTTTGGAGTCGGGATCACAGCAAATTGCAGCGTGAACGTTCTGAGGGATGGGAAGGGAACAGAGCTTGAGTCTCTGTTCTGAGAGCTGCACCAGGCAGGACAGGCTCCAGCAGAGTGAACAGAACGCTATTCCTCATGCGAGTGGAGAATTGTGTTGTTTCAAGGAGTGAAAAGTCCTTGTGTTGTTGATGTACGTCCACCAACACGCATGGCTGGGAGCTCAGGAAGTGAAGTGTGTATCGGCCAGGGCAGGGGGTAGAGTGGGTCCAGGCGTCACACTCCACATATTGGAGAACAAACCCTCATAAGGAGAAGCTGAAGGACCTGGGGCTGGTTGGTGTGGACAAAAGGAGGCTGAGGGGAGACCTTGATGTCTACAACTACCTGAAAGGAGACTGTAAAGAGGCAGAGGTTAGTCTCTTCTCAGAAGAAACAAGCAACAGGACAAGAGGAAAGAGCCTCAAGCTGCATGAGGGGAAGTTTAGGCTGGACATCAGGAAAAACATCTCCCTGGAAAGGGCCATCAGGCCTTGGAACAGGCTGCTCAGGGAGGGGGTTGAGTCAGCATTCCTGAATGTGTTTCACAGTTGTGGAGATCTGGAGCTCAGGGATAGGGTTTAGCAGTGGATTTATGGTTTATCTGGGTTCATGGTCAGACTCAATGAGCTTGAAGGTCTCTTCCAACCTGACTGATTCCATGATTCTACGGAAGACTTTACTCTTAGAGCAGTACCAAGGCAGCGCAGGTACATCCACCTGCCGGTTGATACTGCAGGATATAAGCTGTGGTTGCTATTTCTGTCTCTCTTTGTAACGCGTTAAAGTATTTTGTGAGCTCTTCACAATTGTGATCTCAATTTGGTTCAGTTACAATAAACATCACCTCTTGTTTGGAGAACACCTTTGTCCCACAGGATCTGAAACTACTTAACACAACTGTTCTGTTTTCCTGGATACTCATTTTTATTCAATAAGATCGTAACGTGCCTTGTACAGTCAGAGATTTTTCTAAGTGAATCTTTAGATGTGTCAGCCCTGGCCCAAGAGGGTTTCAGTAACTAGGCTTAGATCATTGATTCATGCAGTTCTGGACCTCCTCCACTTTATTCTAAAAAGTCAATAATTTTGAAGGGTTCGGTGTAGGGATGTTAGTGCAGCACATTGGTAAAGACAGCTCTTCTTCTAAGGGGATGTGAACGCTCGCGCCAGAAAGACACAGTAGATATGGAAAGAATATTGCTCATGACAGAGGAGCCGACGAAGGAAAACGAGACCCTGAGTAAGCACATGCGGTGTTTATCGGGCAGCCAGTTCCAACAGGGAGGAAGAGTTTCCTGATGTGCAGCACGATGCGAGAGATGTCAACAAACGTGGCGTGGTGACACGCTTGACTTGCTGCCTAAAGGTATATTCTACCCACCGTCCCAAATCACAGCATCACAGGACATTAGGGATTGGAAGGGACCTCAAAAAATCCAGTCCAATCCTCCTGACACAGCAGGATCCCCTAGATCCAGTTGCACAGGAAAATGGCCAGGCACGTTTTAAATGTCTCCAGAGGAGATTCCACAACTGCTCTGGGCAGCCCCTTCCAGGGCTCTGTCACCCTCACTGGAAGGAATTCTTTCTCAGGTTGATGTGGAACCTCCTGTGTTCCAGCTCACACCCACTGCTCCTTGTCCTGTCATTACGTGCCACTGAGCAGAGCCTGGCTCCATCCTCCTGACACCTGCCCTTTCCATTTTTATCAACATTCATGGAGTCACCCCTCAGTATCTATTTTTTCCAAGCTCAAGAGACCCAGATCATGGTGCTGTGGAGCAGCACAAGGGGAAAAGCTGGATGAGGTGTGAGGAGACGCGGCCATGGAATCCCATCTATGTTGCACCGTGGATGTCTCAGAGGCCTGCAAGACACAGACTTGATGATGATGCTTATGTCTTCCTGCACACTCAGAGAGGAGTCACGTTCAGTTCTCTGTCCCCACTACTGCCCAGGGCTGTCCCTGTCATCCCCACTCTCCTCATCTGCGCAGCGGAGGAAGAAAACCTGCTTACTGGGGTGACACAAAGGGCTTTGAGACGACACAGCGTAAAGCGCTGGGTAAATGTAAGTGACAGCCAGGTCACGAAGAGTAAAGAGTGTTTGACCTTCCTTCCTGTGTTTGCACAGAGGATAGAAGGGGTGTTCTGCAGCTTTGAAGTAGAGATGAGCTGTTCCTGTTGATCATATCCGTGCTGATGATCTTTCACAACAAGCTAAGGACAAAGAACTCAAACATCTCTCCAAAACAGGCCACTCTGCAATGGATCTATAACTACAGGACAGTGGCCAAGTGACACCCTGTCTCCTGACTCCCTGCCCCAGTATCAGCAGTGCAGGCAGACTGCCACCACTCTGCCCCTGCTTGGCACCAGCAGAGTAGGCAGGGTGCTGCCCACATTACTCACACAAGGTGTGCTTCCCTCAGGTCTCTACCAAGGGATGGCAGAACGCTTACTGCATTCAAAAGGCTGCTGCTACCCTGGCTGTTCCTGCCAGATAATGGGACACCAGGTGTCCCTGGGAGGGCACAGGGGCCGTGGCATCATTTCTATCCTGTGTTTGCTACCAGTGACTGGATGAGCCCCCATATGCGCACATTGTTGCTCATCTCGGAACTGTAGAATCATTCAGGTTGGAAAAGACTTTTGGGATCTTCAAGTCCAACAATTAACCCTCTTCTACAAAGGTCACAGAATCACAGAATCACTCTGATTGGAAAAGACCCCTGGGATCATCAAGTCCAACCATCTACCCTACCTTACAAGTTCACCCCTAAACCAGATCCCTCAACACCTCATCCAAACAATCTTTAAACACATCCAGGAATGGCAACTCAACCACCAACGTGAGAAGCCCATTCCAGTGCTTGACCACCCCTTATGCGAAAAAATTCCTGCTGATATCTAGTCTAAATCCACCCTGTTGTAATTGAACCCATTCCCTTTGGTTCTACCACTAATTGCTTGTGAGAAGAGACCAGCACCAGCCTCTCTACAACGTCCTTTCAGGTAGTTGTAGAGAGTGATGAGGCCTCCTCTCAGCCTCCTCTTCTTCAAACTACAGACCCTCAGCTCTTTCAGTCTCTCCTCATAAGATTTATTCTCCAGGCCCTTCATCAGCTTAGTTGCCCTCCTCTGCACCTGCTCCAGCACCTCCACATCTCTCTTGTGTTGAGGTGCCCAAAACTGGGCACAGCACTCAAGATGTGGCCTCACCAGTGTCTAATACAGGGCGGACGATAACCTCCCTACTCCTGCTGGCCACACTATTTCTAATACAAGCCAGGATGCCATTGGCCTTCTTGGCCACCTGGGCACACTGCTGGCTCATATTCATCCCCCTGTCTATTAGAACCCCCAGGTCCCTCTCTGCCAGACAGCTCTCCAGCCACACCTCCCCAAGCCTGTAGTGTTGCAGGGGGTTGTTGTGGCCCAAGGGCAGGACCTGGCACTTGGCCTTATTGAAGCTCCTGCCATTAACATTGGCCCACTGCTAAAGAGTGAGGCACAGGAGGCACTGAGCACCTCGGCCTTTTCTGCATCGTGTGTTACGAGGTTTCCTTCACCCCTAAATCAGATCCCCCAACACCACACCTTTCCTGCTGCTTCAGTAAAGCTCTGTTTTATGCTGATGTCCTGGTTTGGAACAAGTTTGGGTTTAGAGCCTGTTGATTAGGAGTTTCCCTCCCCTCGATTCAACTTCCCTGGGTCACTCTGTCCTCCTGAGAGAGACAGAGAGAGAGAGAAAGAGAGGAGCAACAAATAAGCCAAGAGCACCTGGATGCAAGTGAAAGAAAATAACCTTTATAACTCAGGATAGTAAATATCAGCGTAAGCAGAAGTAGGGCAAGCCACCCCAAGAAGAAGAGTGGCCCCCCTAAAGCTCCTGCCACCGTGACAAGCCCTCTCTCTCCACCCAGCTCCCTGCCCCCAAGAAACCCCACTCCAGTACAGATTGGACAATAACTATAGGAGTCACTGCTACTGCTAACCTGAGCTAGGTGGAAACAGCAATCCTAGAGCAAGGTGAGGGTTCTGAATGAACACACAAGAATCAGGGTGAGAGGATTTATGAGTAAGCAGGAGACAATTTAATACCTGCAAGCACCCAATCAATACTGCAAAATCATCTCAGCAAGTTGTGCTCAGCTCCTGACAGGGTCAGAAAGGTTTGGCTTCCTTCCGCAGCTTAGAAACAAACAAAGAAACAAAAGCTCCTTGGAAATCCTTAGGGAGCAAAAGGACTTCAGCACTTGATGGTAGAGAGGAGGGAGGAGATTGGGAGGTGCCAGGCTCCAAAGGAAACATCTTTGAGGTCAAGTCATGGGGAAGACCAGGCACAGATGTTCAAACCCATCTACTTTCTTATGGAAATCAAAATATGTTCTTTCACCACCCAAGGACATAATAAAAGAGAAAAGCAAAAGGGAGGTGGAGACGCTCACAGATCTGCTACAGGACCACAGTTCTTCAGCACGACCTGTGGCCTCTGACCTGGTCTTCCTGCTAGTCCTTCAGAAAGGGAAGCTACGCATTCTGCAAGAGAGGTGCTGCCAGGAGAAACTCACAAGTCCTCGTTTTGTGCTTTGGAACCAAAATCTGGTCTTCAAAGGAAGGACATGAATCTGATGAATTGCATGAGAAAGCGCTGTATGGAGCTAATAGAATCATAGAATGTCAGGGGTTGGAAGGGACCTTGAGGGACCATCTAGTCTAACTGTCCTGCCAGTGTAGGATCTCCTAGAGATCATAGGGACTGTGGAACTATTGCTTATCAGGACATTCCTTCCTCCAGCTCCAGGGTTACTGCTATAACCTTTGTATTTTCATTTCTTGCTGAGAGAGAGAAGCAACAGGATGAGGTTTAACAGGGCCAAGGGCAAGGTCCTACACTTTGGCCACAATAACCTGCAGCTACAGACTGGGGGTGAGTGGCTGGAGAGCAGCCTGGCAGAGAGAAGCCTGGCAGGACTGAGTGGCAACTGGCTGAACAGGAGCCAGCAAAGTGCCCAGGTGGCCTGGAAGGCCAATGGCAATAGTGTGGCCAGCAGGACTAGGGATGTCATTCTGCCCCCTCTACTGGGCACTGGGGAGGCCTCCCCTTGAGTACTGGGGGGCAGTGCTGGGCCCCTCACTTCAAGAAAGAGATGGAGGGGCTGGAGCAGGTCCAGAGGAGCAACAAGGCTGGGAAAGGGATTGGAGGGAACATCTGATGAAGAGAGGCTGACAGAGCTGGGGGTGTTTAGCCTGGAGGAGACTCAGTGGGGACTTTCTCCTCAACTCCCTGAAGGGAGGTTGTAGTCAGGTAGGGGTTGGGCTCTTCTCTCAAGCAACCAGAACCAGAACAAGAGGGCAGGGCCTGAAGCTGCCAAGGGTTAGGGGACCCAGAGGAGGGAATGGTTGGATGTTAGGAAGCTCTTCCTCATGGAAAGGGTGATCAGACTCTGGAATGGACTTCCCAGAGCAGTGGTGGAGTCCCTATCCCTGGAGACGTTGAAGGCCAGCCTGGCTGTGGCCCTTAGTGCCCTGGTCTGGTGGATGTGGTGATGTTAGGTCCTGGACTGGGCTGAATGAGCTCAAAGGGGTTTTCCAGCCTCAATAATTCTGTGACTCTATAACTAACAGCTGCCTGATCTAACCGCACGAGCTGGGTGCACATGGAAAACTACCAGAAATCAGATGACCTCCTCGTGCTGGATGCGAAGCCAACACAAGCTGACAATATTTGTGTTGTAATCCCCCTGCGAGCTCCGGAGGGGGGATTTTTCAATCAGACTCATCTCAGCAGACCATTCCAAGCTGGATTTGACCACTTTTGCCTAAGGGAGGGTAACAAACACGACTGCTGGGATCTCTGCCTTCCCAGAGCTAAAGATACAGATGGAAGAAAATGTAATTTCAAACCCTTAGATCTGCTGGTTTTCAGCAAGGAATCAAGTTTTTGTGTTCCTGACATGGTCTAAATGGAACAAATCAGGTGCTCAATGCTCAGCTCTTGGTCTCAGTGCTTGGAAGGGACCTCTGATACTAAACGTCTCACTCAGCGGAGAGGAAGACAAAATACACTTCCCTGGGCAGCACAAGCAGGACTTAGAGTGAGGGTGAGAAGAGCTGTGAGCTGCAGTCTTGCAGTGGCCAACGTCACCCACAAAATGGGATGTTCTTCAGCTGCCCCAGCACTCTGGTTTGCCCTTGTGGCCAGCAGTTGGAGATCAGCAGGGCTGCAATGCTGATGGAAAGAGATGTCACAGCATGGATGCTGAGCAATTCTTCTCAGCTTCAGCTCAGCAGAAAGGTTGTTGATTTTGTTTTCAGACCAGGCAGAAGTCTCAAAAGCCTGAGAACTTGTCTGCTTTCCTGCAGATTTATTAATTGGTTTGATAAAACCCATCTCTCCCTGTGACCTTCATCTCATGCAGAACATAAACAACCTCTGAGATAAACAACAAACTTCAACTACATGATGGCTATTTAGTATTAAGTGAAAATTGAATGTGCTGCTTTATATCAGCTGCACAGGAAGGCAGAGACACAGCTATTAACCATCTGCAAAGCCCTAACAAACACCCAAACTACTGACAAACCCCAAAATATGGAGCTGGGCTTATGGACATATGGCTTCAGCTCCAAGGAATGGGCAAATCACTTGCTCCTGGATGTGATTCACAGAATCATAGAAAGTTAGGGATTGGAAGAGACTTCAAGAAATCATCCTGTCCAATTCCCCTGGCACAGTAGGATCCCCTACATCCAGTCACACAGGAATATGTACAGGTAGGTTTTAAATGTCTCCAGAGAAGGAGACAGGAGCCTCCACAAACCTCCTGGGCAGCCCCTTCCAGGGCTCTGTCACCCTCACTGGGAAGAACTTCCTTCTCAGACTGATGTGGAACCTCCTGTGTTCCAAGCTCACACCCAGTGCCCCTTGTCCTATCATTGGGTGCCACTGAACAGAGCCTGGCTGCATCCTCCTGACACCTGCCCTTTCCATTTTTATCAACATTCATGGGGTCACCCCTCAGTCTCCTTTTTTCCAAGCTCAAGAGACCCAGCTTCCTCAGCCTTTCCTCATCAGGGAGATGCTCCACTACATCCATCATCTCTGTGGCTCTGCACTGGACTCTCAAGCAGCTCTGTGTCCTTCTGGAACTGAGTGACCCAGAACTGGGCACATTATTCCAGCTGTGGTCTCAGCAGGGCAGAGTAGAGGGGGAGGAGAACCTCTCTCAATCTACTAACCACCCCTTTCCTGATCCACCCCAGGATGGCATTGGCCTTCTTGGCCACCAGGGCACATTGCTGGCTTCTGGCCATCCTGCTGACCACAAGTGTCTTTCTCCTACTCTACTCTCCAACAGGTCAGTCCTCAACCTGTACTGGTTCCTGGGGTTGTTCTTGCCCAAATACCAGACTTTGCCCTTGTTATAGTTCATTAAGTTTCTCCCCATTCAACCCTCCAGCCTGTCCAGGTCCCAGTGAAATAGAAGTAACAAGCCTTCTCACAACCCAGGAGCATCCTGGTAACCCATGAGCTGATATTTTCAGAGCCTTTAGCAGCCAAAGAGAATCCATCACCTGGAGCCAGGAGGTCAGAGTTTTGCTGAGTTGGTGTCAACCAGGAATTCCCCTGCCACAAAGAATTTACAGACCAAAGGGCACTGATGCTATGGAGAGCATAAACCAAGTATTCCTGACCTTTATATCACTTAATTATTCTTCTTTGCACAACATTAATAACAGACCTTAAACCTTTGCGCAGATCAATAACCAATCAATAATCAAAGCAAAAAGCAAGGACTTCTATCATCCCAGTGCAAGTGCAAAAGGAACTAGAAGGGGACACCCCTCACAATCAATTCAGTGTTAAAAGCTGAGTGCTTCTGCTCATTGCTTGATCTGAAGAACCACAGCACAAGCCTACGCTGCCTCCCATCACCCCAGTGCAGCCACCAGGCTGCATGGAAACACCACCCTGTCTGTGCTGGGGTGATCACCGTAAGCAAATGAGGGGGCTCCCAGGTGGCTGCTTGGATACACCAGCCCCATTATGAACGTGGCAGAGGAACTTGGGAGGCTCTTCCAAGGCAGAGGCTTTGTGGGGTAAGTCAGGCCAGCAGCAGCTAAGGGTGGAAGAGCAACCCAGCCACAGCAAGGGCTTTGGCTCGGCACTTCCCTGTAGTCACCTTCCACTCCCTGAAAGGGGCTGTCGAAAGGCTGTTCACAAGGGGAGGGAATGATAGGATGAGGGGTCATGGTTTGAAAAGGGCAGATTGAAGTCAGACATTAGAAAAAAGTTGTTGAACCTGAGGGTGGGGTTGCCTGGAACGGGCTGGCTAGACAAGTGGTGGAGGCCCAACCCCTGGAGCCATCCAGTGTCAGGCTGGATGATGCTGTGGACAACCTGGTCTGGTGAGTGATCGCCCTGCTTGTTGTAGGGGAGTTAGACTAGATGCCCCTTGGAGACCCCTTCCAACCCTATGATTCTATGAGTCTATGATTTCCTCTTGGCTGGACTTTTCCAATGTCTGTTGTGGATCTGCTCAGGTTCCCACAGATGGCAACAAATCAAGGGATGCAGGCAGGGAAAGTCATTCTGGTTCCCATGTAAACTGGACCTACCATTTCTGGAGCAGACTGGTGAGCTCAGTGAATACCACAGGCCTGACTTCAGAGAGACCCCAGCAAGGCAGAGGGACATATTTCATCCACCACTCTTCAGAGTTGCAGCAGTAGATTTGGAGGCTTTAAGGTCAACAGGATGGTTATGGTCCTCTCACCTGTATAAGGGGAATCACAGGTTATCCCCAGCCATGGCCCCATCCATCTCAACACCATGCACTGTGGTGAGGACAATATTCTTGGACAGACAACCAGCTCTGATTTACAGGGTCCACATAACAGATATTTGTCCCTGCCCTGGGAACCCTGTTCCTATAATGAATTAGGAGGAGGAGAGCCATTTGGTCAGTGGTGCCTGGGTACAATAGTTTTACACACTGCAGTGGTGCCCACTGCAGTAAGGAAATTACCCCCTGGGTTTCATTTGTACACAAACCTCATCCATGAGGTTTGGCAGGGGAATTCTCCAGCCTAAGATAACATCATCTCCACAGCAATAAGGGAGGTGGAACAGTGCTGGGGAAACAGCTGGGACAGAGGGAGGATCAACAAACAGCAGCCAGCTGTAAAATGGCTGTGCTGGGGCTACAGATGCTTGGCTCTGCCTGATGTAAAGCACCAGTTCCACCACAGCATCCTGAGAGAAATAATTGTGGGAGAGGTTCACCTCTTCCCCAGAAAATCAAGGAGGCACCTCGTGGTCACGCTGGGGCTGCGGGGCATCCCAGGAAAAATGGACTAAGGTCCATCTAATCAGAGGGAATTGGCCATAAAGCTGGGGCTGCTCTGCTTATTTATGTATTAGGTTAGGTCCAAGAGAACAAGAGCCCTTTTTACTTTCTGAATTTGGATGTAACTACAGGCAGCTTTTCATTAGAGGTTCCTAACCCCCATCTTGGGCTGTGCTGCAGAGGGAGCTGATGGCATCGTTCCCGTAATAAAACAGAGGAGCTGATCCTCAGAAGCTGAGGGGTGATTTGGCCACATTCTTGCACCATCCCAGTAAGAGATCAAAGATGACAACATGTCCCCACTGCTCCATATCTCTTCCCCATGTGCCCAGCAGAAGAATCATAGAATCACAGAACAGTTTCAACTGGAAGAGAACATTAAGATCATCAAGCCCAAGCTTTTCCCAGCCCTATCAGCACCTCTAAACCCTGTCCCCTAATGCAACACCAACCTTTCTCTTCAACACTTCCAGGGATGAGGACTCAGCCCCCTCCCTGAGCAGCTGTTCCAGTGCCTGACAAACCTTTCAGTACAGAAGTTCCTCCTGACATCCAACCTGAACTTCCTCTGGTGCAGCTTAAAGTAATTTCCCCTCAGCCTATCACTGGTCACTAGGAGAACAGACCAACACCTGTCTCTCATTTCAAGTAGTTGTAGAGGACAACAAGGTGTCCCCTCGACCTCCTCTTCTCCAGGCTAAATAGCCCTTCCTCATACAACACATCAAAGCCCCAAAAGCCCAGCATAAACCACTACAAAGAGAGTCCATTTTGCCCACCTGAAGCCTTCTCCTCCGTGATCCAGGGGATGGTTATTTTTGCTTTGGTAATGTTGACCCATCTCATGGTGCTGTAAGAAGCTTTGTGGAGATCAAGTGTCTCTACCCCAGGTGATTTCTTAGCTGAAAGATGGGGTACAGCTGCTTTAGGCCATTGAATTGTTTCTTTAGTTAATCAGTGATCCCCTCCAGGACAGAAAGACTTGTCATCTCATGGCTGAGAGCAGGGCACCAGTGCTGAGAACTGCTGCCAGACCTCAGCTGAATGCAACACACACACAAGGCAAAAGCAGGATCTACCAACGCTGCCCAAAACTGCACAAAGCTGCCTGTCCCCATCCTAGGTTCCCATTCTTCACTCATCTTGTCCCACCTTACTCTTGTCTCCACGCTTTTCTTGCAGAAGAAACCAGGTAGACATCACTTGACCTTCTCCTGCTCATTTCATTCCCACCTCTTTGGCCCCTCCACCACCAGGTCACTGGTTTGTCTTCCTCTAGCTCCTGGGCTCCTCCAAAACAGGACACCCTCTGCCCTCCCTTGGCTGTACAAACACAATTCCCATGCTTTTTGCTCTTTCCAGAAGTTCTGGCCCAAACTGTCTTCACCCTCCTTCTCAGTCTTCACCTTCCTTCTCAGCCTGGAAACCTTTGCCACTTCCCCTGGCTGCTCTCATATCTTTTTAATGACTCCTCAGGGCTTCTCTTCACCTTCTTTACAGCTCTCAGGAGGAAATGAGGTGGATCTCTGCTCCCATTTCTCTGATCTTCCTCTTGCAAAGCTTATTCTGCCCAGAAACTGATCGTCCCTGGACCTTCTTTCTCAGTTCAGATCTGCAGGGACCAAGCACAGTGTGTTCCTCCATATGTTATACCACATCTTTCTGTTAACTTGCTCTCTAGCCAAATTAATTGTTAATTAACCAACAAAAATGAGCCTCTCCAAAAGGAATGGGACAGAAAAGAGAGAGAAGAGGGAGAGGCACAAAAATAAATGGGCTCTGTCGTGGAGCAGGGAGGGTGGGCATGTGAGGTCAAAGTTTGGAAGCCTCCTTAACTCTGACCTCCTGAAGCATCTGAGTGACTGCCAGCTCAGAGGAAAAAGGTTTTGTCTCAGCTCTTTCCTCCTGCCCTGTGGAAACACTCTCTGAGGTTGCTGGGAGGCAGGTCTGTCTTCCCAAAGGCACAACAGCCCTGTGAGGATGCTGCTGCCATATCAAGCTCCACTGCCAAGGCGATGGCCACAGGGGACATCCAAGATCCACTCCCCAGCCACATCCAGGAGGTTTGTCACTCTCCAGCTGGTCCAACAGCAGGTTTGTGGTTTTAGTAGTCCTTCAGCATCATTTGATCACTCTTTTCTTCCCCTTAAGTGCTTTTAAGCAATACTAGACTAGCAAGGAGCAGGCAAATGCCTCTCCTGTGCCTGTCATCAGCAGCAAACCGATGGTCTACAGATGCCTTCAGTGGGAATGTGATCACAGCAGCTACAGATGAAGCTCTTGTGCTGTACATCTGCTGAAGAGGGCAAGGTGCACACCCCAGCAGAGGACAAAGACTCAGTATCAAACTCTAAAGACTCTGTGTTCTGCCACAATCCAGCTGCCACAAGCCATTTCCATAGAGCAGAGTAAACACAAAGCCAGTCAAACTGAGCTTACAGCTGCTTTGTGCTAGACTGGCACAGGACAGATCATTTTTCAGTAGGACTGGTCCCTACAACGTTCCTGGGGCTGCATCAGGCCACACTTTACCCTCCCACTGCAGCTGCAGGGATGGGAACTGCAGAACAGGAATGGAAATACAATCACAAAATCACAGAACATTAGGGATTGGAAGGGACTTCAAAAAATCATCCAGTCCAATCCTGCTGACACAGCAGGATCCCCTACATCCAGTCTCACAGGAACACGTACAGGTGGGTTTTAAATGTCTCCAGAGAAAAAGCCTTCACAACCCCCCTGGGCAGCCCCTTCCAGGGCTCTGTCACCCTCACTGGGAAGAACTTCCTTCTCAGACTGATGTGGAACCTCCTGTGTTCCAGCTCACACCCAGTGCCCCTTGTCCTGTCATTGGATGACACTGAGCAGAGCCTGGCTCCATCCTCCTGACACCCACCCTTTCCATATTTATCACCATTCATGGGGTCACCCCTCAGTCTCCTTTTTTCCAAGCTCAAGAGACTGAGCTCCCTCAGCCTTTTCTCATCAGGGAGATGCTCCACTACCTCCATCATCTCCGTGGTTGTGCACTGGACTCTCAAGCAGCTCTGTGTCCTTCTGGAACTGAGGAGCCCAGAACTGGGCACATTATTCCAGCTGTGGTCTCAGCAGGGCAGAGTAAAGGGGGGAGGAGAACCGCCCTCGATCTACTAATCGTGCCTCTTCTGACCCACCCCAGGATGGCACTGGCCTTCTTGGCCACCAGGGCATATTGCTGGCTCCGGGCCATCCTGTTTGCCACCAGAACCCCTGGGTCCTATTCTCCTACACTGGTCTCCAACCAGTCAGTCCTCAACCTATACTCTGTGTAGAATTGCAGCAGAGCAGGTGTTCTGTAGGAAACCCTTTGACATCAGCTGCTCTGGAGCACGGAGCAGAGCGCAGAGCCTCCCAAGAGCAGCAGCGCTGCAACGTTCTTACCCAGCAGCATCCTCCTGCCCCCCAGCCCGGGTCTGAACACTCAGATTAATTCTGCTGTGGGATGAGGAGAAGCTGATGTGCTGCCTGCTTTTAAGTATTCAGCTAAAAACTTCTTACCGGAGAGCCGAAGAGATCCTTTTAGCCCAGAGTGAAGTGTGGAAAGTTCATTGTTCACACGAGGTTTGCAAAACCACCCTAATAGGATGTGATTGAAATTCAAAAGGCTATAAATTTGTAACGAGATAAAGGGGGGG
>VXBP01008005.1:0-96163 GCA_013400115.1 Rhinopomastus cyanomelas | reverse complement strand
GAGATAAAGGGGGGGGGGGGCTGCAGGGAAAGCAGCGAGGGACTGGAACCAGTGCTTCAAAATGTAGAGTGGAAAAAGAAAGACTCAGCACTCTCTGGCGAAGGAGGAGGTTGTGTAAGCACTTGAGAGGCAAAAAAACAGGGGAAGGAAAAGAAGAGAGAGAGTTTTTTCCACTCAGAGAATCAATCTGGGCACTGACCTTCACCCTGCTGTGGCGCTTGCCCCGGGGGAAGGGCAGGCACGGTGCGAGTGACAGCAACAAATTCCTGCGGAGGAAACTCTTCTGATGGAGACATCCATCCTCCAGGCTCAACCCCGCCGTGCTAACACCCAGTGCCCGCCGGGCTAATGGGAAACTTCCCACACGGAGAGCAGCTTAGGAGAGGGCAAAAAATCACATCAGTGTGGGCTGGGGTTGAATTCCTCAAGCACTTTGGCTTTGGGGCTCACCCAGCCCACAACACCCCCAGCCCTCTGATCTACTGCTCACGCAGGACCGATGGCAGCGGCTCTGGGTTATCAGCGACAGCGAGCTGCTGTGTTGAGTGAGGACATGGATGCTCAGCGCTAAAAGGGAGAGGGAAGCAGCAGTAAGGGATGGAGACAGTTGCTGTAAGTTTGACCAGGGGCAAAATCAAATCGATGCAATAACTGGCACTCAGTGCACTTCAGTGACCCAGCGCATTTACTGGATCCCACGGTGCTGTGTGGCCGGTGATGGGGGAGGAGAGAGCTCAGAGGTCATTCCTGCAAGAGCTCAGCATGCAAAACAAATTGTTGGAGTGCCTCAGGTTTGTCAGCACTTTGCACAGGCTCCTGGTTCTGCCTGGCACCCTGGATTGGATAGAACCTTCCGGCAGTCACCTCAGCACTGCCCTCACATCAGAAGGACACTGAGCTCCTGGAAGATGTCCAGAGGAAAGCAACTCAAATGATCAGAGGGCTGGAGCAGCACCCATGTGAGGGTGCTGAGATGCTGGAACAGGTTGCCCAAGGCAGTTGTGGCTGCCCAATCCCTGGCAGTGTTGAAGGCCAGGTTGTCTGGGGCCCTGAGTAACCTGCTCTAGTGAAGGTGTCCCTGCCTGTGCAGGGGCATTGGAACTAGACAATCTTGAAGGTCCCTTCCAGCCCTGGCCATTCTACAATTCTATGATTCACACTCCCACTGCGTCTGCCTTGCTAGGACCAGCAGTGGGGCTGCTCCAGCGCTGCACAAACCCTGGCAGTTTCCTAGGTTGGTTTGATGGAAACGGCACAGCTGCTTTTTTGGGAGGTTTTTCTTGCAGAGCAAAGATCGAAGAGAACTCATCCCAGTCTTGGAAAGCTACAGAATCTGTCAGGTTGCCTGCAGCCTGCAGTGGGACTTCACATGGCATCAGTTATCCACACAAACCGGGCAGGCCGTCCTCAGAAAGTGCAACCCTGAGGGCTACGTGAAGGCTCAGATATCTTCAGTTACCTGACACACTGGGGAACATCCAGGGCCACACAGTCCTCAAGAGATGGAAAGCTGAGTTCTTCCCCCTTGTTCTGGAATTAATCAGTCTTTGTCCTTTTCCCTCTTTGCCATAGTCACCAAAGATGCTGAAGACCCTTTAAGACCATCTGAAACAACATTAAACACTCCAACAAGGCCCCCTTGCCCAGCTCTGCACAAAACAGGGAGTTTTCCCCACTCTTCTCCACCTAGCCCAAAAGCTGAAGTTCAGAGCTTCTCCATCCTGATTTGTTGTGAATGAGCTGGGCTGGGAAGAACCTTGACAGTTAGCTTGGTCAGGACATCTGCAGGGATCCACAAGCCATGGACTTATCTGCTGCCACTTCCATCCCCACAGTGAAAGGGAGCACTGAAAGGGAGAGGGAAGCAGCAATAAAGGACGGGGGCAGTATGACAGGACCCTGAAAGTTGTTGGAGAACAATCCCACTGAACCCTGATATCTTCTAAAGTGATGTTGAGGACACAGTAACCTCCAGAGCAGCAGGAGCTGCAGGCAGTGCACACCCATAACTGTAATGGCCTGGGACTCAGCAGGCTGCAGTGGCCAGACCCTACAAGACCCGACCTCAGAAATCTGTCCCCCAGTTGTAGAGGGATAATGATCTAGAACCATTTGGGTTGGTGGCTGTGACTGGGAGGCTGGGTTTGCTGAGTGTCGCCATAAATCACTGTGTTTTTCCAAGGCTTCTCCTCACTTAGAGGTTAAATAGAATCAATTGCAGAGCCCAACCCAATAAACATCCAACAAATGAGGGGTGAGGAGCAGCCACTCTAGTGTTCCCACCTCCTTACACCAGTTCCAGAGCTTCTGCCACATGTTATATGAAAAATCTACTCTAACACCAAGAGATTCACCTGAGGACCAGAAAGCCCAGAACCTGAAAGCGTGAACCTGAGAGCTAACACTGCTTGAACAGCAGTGAGGACGCTTAGGGGTACCTGCTTGGTGTTTAGGAAGAGTGAGGTGCAGAGCTGTTAAATGGGATTTTTCTCTTGCCTCTGTTGAACGTGCACTGCACCAAGCACAGCACACACAGCAAAGCCACTGTACCTTCTCCACTGACTCTGAGGGGCAGTTCCAGCCCCAAGGTGAGGAAAGTATTTGTAGTACTTCCATGACAAAGAGAAGTTCTAGGGCCCTCAGTTGCAGAAGGACACAGAACTGCTGGATAGAGTCCAGCACAGAGCCACAAAGATGATGAAGTGGAGCATCTACCTGATGAGGAAAGGCTGAGGGAGCTGGGTCTCTTGAGCTTGGGAAAAAGGAGACTGAGGGGTGACCCCTTGAGTGTTGATAAATATCGAAAAGGGAGGTGTCAGGAGGATGGAGCCAGGCTCTGCTCAGCAGTGCCCAATGATAAGACAAAGGGTAGCGGGTGTGAGCTGGGACAGAGAAGGTTCCACATCAATCTGAGAAGGAACTTCTTCCCTGTGAGGGTGACAGAGCCCTGGAACAGGCTGCCCAGGGTGGTTGTGGAGTCTCCCTCTCTGGAGACATTTAAAACCCCCCTGGCCATGTTCCTGTGCAACTGGATCTAGGGGATCCTGCTGTGTCAGGGGGATTGGACTTTCCAGGTCCCTTCCAATCCCTAACGTTCTGTTACCCCAGTGCCACAGGGCTAGGGATGGGCTCACTGATGCCCTGTGAGACTGCTGCTTGGGAGCACGAGGGAGACAACAGCAATCGGGGATTCACTCCCTCGCTGCTGAGAGCAGAAGGTGGCTCTGCTCCATGAGAGGGAGAGAAAAATACACATTAGATGTATTTGCCTTTGGAGCGAAGCAGACAGATTTCAGTTCTTGAGGGGATCGCATTTAAATCATCCTCGGGTTTGGAAAACAACCGTCATTGCTCGGTCTCACAAGCAATTCCCAATTTTTAGATCTTCTCGAGCTGGCTCGGTTTTGGCCCTAATAGCAGCGATTCCATTACCACTGCGAGGGAAATGGAATTGCGGGCGCCGCTATATATTTTCCTTAACAATTATAAAGTGACAAATGTTTTATTTCAGCTCCTCTTGAGGATTTGCTGGATATTAAAAAAAATCTTAACGCAGTCGCCGGCTGGCGTTAACGCACTGCTCTAACTGCCTGTTCTGGGGGGAGCAGAGGACTGGGTTTGCCCAGGAGCCTCTCACAGGGTGATGCTCACAGGATGCAGGCACCACTCAGTGAGCAGGGACTGTACTTTTGTGCTTTGGAAGTCAAATCCCACCCCTTCTCCAGCTCAAAGCAACCTACTGTCATAGAATCATAGCATGGCCAGGGCTGGAAAGGACCTTCAAGATCGTCTAGTTCCAACCTCCCTGCACAGGCAGGGACACCTTCACTAGAGCAGGTTACTCAGGGCCCCAGCCATGCTGGCCTTCAACACTGCCAAGGATTGGGCAGCCACAACTGCCTTGGGCAACCTGCTCCAGCATCTCAGCACCCTCACAGCAAACAATTTGTTCCTCATGTCCAACCTCAATCTCCTCTCTTCAAGTCTGGAAGCCTTTCTCCTTGTCCTCTTGTTACCACCAATGTGAAAAGCCCTTCTCCAGCTTTCTTGTAGCCCACTTCCTTTAGAGACTGGAAAGCTGCTCAAAGGTCATCTGGGAGCCTCTTCTCCAA
Source organism: Rhinopomastus cyanomelas (assembly GCA_013400115.1). Taxonomy (NCBI): domain Eukaryota; kingdom Metazoa; phylum Chordata; class Aves; order Bucerotiformes; family Rhinopomastidae; genus Rhinopomastus; species Rhinopomastus cyanomelas. Next base: position 92,051 of record VXBP01008005.1, on the reverse strand, counting down.
GCTGAACAACCCCACCTTGCTCAGCCTGTCCTCCTAGGAGAGCTGCTTCAGCCCTGTGATCATTGGAGTTGCTCTCCTCATGACATCTTCCAGGAGCTCTGTGTCCTTCTGATGTTGGGGACCCCAGAACTGGAGAATGCAAACAAGAGGGGCTGACACAAATCAAAACAGGAAGAAAAGTCATTTCCTCTTCATTTCTGTTGTTTATTCCTTGCCTTTCTAGCCCTAATGCGGATAGTCCCAACTTGATCATTCTCATACTGTCTCCCCAGCTTCCAGATGCTCCATCAGTGGTGGCAACAGTGTGCTCAGGTCAGCCAGACCTCTGATGCATTACCGCCTGCATCGTGCAGATCCAGAGTAGGTTTAGCGCATGAGGTACTGAAATGGGACAGATTTTGAGAAAAAAACTGACCCCCCCCCCAGAAAGCCTGGAACAGGCACCTCCCGAGCCATCTGTTTCTTTCTTGTGTTGTCAAAAGTGCAGAGTTGCTGTAGATGCCTCTGCTTCTCCAAGACAAGATGCCTAATGGAGCCAGGTTCTGCTCAGAAGCACCCAATGATAGGACAAGGGGCAATGGGTGTGAGCTGGAACACAGGAGGTTCCACATCAGTCTGAGAAGGAGCTTCTTCCCAGTGAGGGTGACAGAGCCCTGGAAGGGGCTGTCCAGGGGGGTTGTGGAGTCTCCTTCTCTGGAGATGTTTAAAACCTGCCTGACCGTGTTCCTGTGTGACTGGATCTAGGGCATCCTGCTGTGTCAGGGTGATTGGACTGGATGATCTTTCGAGGTCCCTTCCAATCCCTAATGGTCTGTGATTCCTAAAACTGTAGGACTTTTTTAGTCTTCTACAGGGTTACCAAGTGAAAAGCCCACAGGGGCTGTCACAGCCCTCAGATGCTTTAGGCAGGCAGGAACCCAGTGTGGATCCTTTTTTGAAACCCCTAGATGTACCCCTCAGCTGCAGCAACTGCTCTTCCTTGTAGGTGTTTCTGGATGGTTAATCACAGAATCATTCAGGCTGGAAAAGACCCATGAAATTATCAAGTCCAACCATCAATCCTACCATCAATCCAAGTTTACCCCTAAACCACATCCCCTAACACTGCATCTAAGCAACTNCCTCCCTACTCCTGCTGGACACACAATTTCTAATCCAGGCTGGGATGCCATTGGCCTTCTTGGCTACTTGGGCACCCTGCAGGCTCCTATTCAGCCACCTGTGGACTAAAAGCCCCAGGTCCCTTTCTGCCAGACTGCTCTCCAGCCACACTGCCCCAGGCCCGTAGCGTTGTGAGGGATTGTTGTGACCAAAATGCAGGACCTGACACTTGGCTCCACTGAAACGCAGACAGTTACGCTCAGCCCATTGATGCAGTCTGTCCAGGTCCCTCTAGTAGCCTCAGTACCCTCCAGCAGACTGACACTCCCTCCCAGCTTGGTGTCATCTGCAAACTTACTGAGGGTGCGCTCAATCCCCTCATCAAATCATTGATAAAGATGTTGAACAGGAGTGGCCTCAGCACTGAGCCCTGGGGGACACCAGCTGCTGCCACGTAGAGAGGAGGGGAGAAATCTGAAGGCAAACAACTTACAGACTCTGAATTCTCACTTCTGCAATTTCAAGTCAGTGAGACCTGTGCTGGTTCCTCTGCAGCCACCACCTCAGCAGCTGTTGATAACTTTGTTTCCTTCTTCTTCCTGCAAAATCCCAGGAGCAGTTTTATTTTGGGTTTTCTGCAAAGAAAATTAGCTGGTTCTCAGCTCCCTTCAGCAGCAAAACAGCAGTTAATGGAAGAAGGAACTGGGGAGGAGCTGCTCAGACCAGCTGCTGCAGCGTGGAGCACCCATCCATCCTCACTGTGCAGCAGGGATGCAGGTGATGTGGTCACGGAACTGCTGAGGAGCCAGCAGCTCACAACCTCTGCATCCAGACCCCAGTGCTGTAGAGAAACAGCAGCGTGGAGTCAAGCCCTTTGCGCAGCCATCAGCAAGTCAGCACCCTGCTCAGGGTCGGGAGCAGAATCTGCGCCGCTCTCGTAGCCCTGTGAGTACAAGCAGCAGAGGTTGGCTGCTTTTCCCTCTGCAAGAAAATCAGGGGTTGAGCAGGGCCAACTCTCTTACCTGTCTGCATTTAAGTGGTGGCACAAGCTGTTCCAGCGGGATTGTTCAAAAAGGCCCCAAAAAGTTCATGTAAAGTTGAACTGATTGTGCAACAAAGATTTGGGGCCAGAGCCTCAGTTTGTGTGGGCAAAGTCCCAGGGACTTTACAGACCTGGCCGTGGGTTATTCCAGCTAAGAACCTGGTTGCATTTCCAACGTGGCAGGGGAACCAGCAAAAGCTGCCACTGGCCCTGCGATTCACCTCACCAACACCACGGAGAGCCCCAGTGGGGCTCGGTCTTCCTGTGCAGACCACATTCCCATACAGGAGAGATGAAGCAGGCACAAGCCTCTCACTCATCTGATTCATTTGGGATTTGATCTCCACTGCCTACCCCAGGTGAGGGGTGTGCAAGGACAGCAGTGGCTCAGTTCAGCTCTGCACTGCATCTCCAGGACTAGCCCTAGTTTCCCCACTTCTTACCTCATTCTGGTCCATGGCACAGGGCAGCACTGGAGCACGCAAACCTGATCCCTTCCAGATGAAACCAAGTTGGACGGTGCAGATGTGATCCACTCCATCCCCACATCTAAGCCACCCCCTCCAGCAGCAAAGGCACGTTTCACCTTACAGCTGGCCCATGCCAACGGCTCACGTAGCTTCTGCAGATGCAGCTACCTGCATCCAAAGTAGTGCATTCCACCCTGAGATGTTCTGGGTCAATAACGCGGCAGCAGACCCAAGGACACAGGCGTTGAAGGAACAGGAACGCTGCTCTCACATCATTTTCAGGGTAACACTTGCTGCTTGTTTTCAGGCAGGGAGAAGCCCAGAGCTGGTATCACACAGTGATGGCTGTTGGGATGCTGTGTGGAGGAACCTGGAGTGACTCAGGCAACCAGAACAGACTCACCTGCATCTCTCAGCCACAACGGTCTTCAGTGACTGGTAGGTCAGATGAGATGACACTATAAGGACTTCTCCACACTCTGGTGGTCTGAACCACAGCAGAGATGAGGCCAGCCTGGACAACTCTGATGGGAGCAAATCAGTGACTAACCCATCAGCCATGATCCCCAGCCCGTTGGTGTCACCAGGAACTTTCCCAGTGTGAGATTCACCTAATGAGATGCTGGTACCTGTGCTGCTGGGCCCACAGGCAACTTGCTGTTGTCAGCAAAGGAACCAGCACATGTGAGGTGCAACTTATCTCATACTAAACCCCATGTCTGAAACTGGTAAGGAGGGCAATCCCCAGCAAAGCTTTGTTGTGTCCACCACATAGGGAGACCATGAGGTCCAACTCTGACAGAGAGGAGCACTCTGTAGGCATCTAGAGTTAGGTGGGATCAAAGTAGTCCCCTATGACTGTGGGAGGCTTCTGAGAACCCAGTAACAATAAACATGGGAAAATAACCCATGGAATAGAATTATTGGAAGGGAGCTCCAAAGTCTAGTCCAACCCCCCCTAAAGCAAACAGGGCCATCACCCACCAGACCAGGTTGCCCAGAGCCCCATCCAGCCTGACCTTGAATTGCTTTAAAGGATGGGGCCTCCACCACCTCTCCGGGCAGCCTGTTCCAGGGATTCCCCACCCTCAGATTCGAGAGGTTTAACCTGATGTCTGACCTTAATCTGCCCTTTTCCAGTTTCAAACCATGACCCCTCTTCCTATCGTTCTCTGCCCTTGTGAATAGCCTTCCCCAGACTTCTGACGGCCCCTTTCAGGGACTGGAAGGTCACTGTAAGATCCTCTGGAGCCTTCTGCTCTTGAGACTGAGCAACAAATCTCAATCAGCCTTCCAAAGCCTCAGCCTTTCCTCATGAGGTTGATGCTCCACTTCATCATCTTTGTGGCTCTGTGCTGGACTCTCTCCAGCAGCTCTGTGTCCTTCTGCAACTGAGGGGCCCAGAACTGGACACACTATTCCAGATGTGAAGAGCCATTCGTCAGACTACCCTGACCTCCAGACAGGCAGTTGCCACACTCCCACATTCCAACTCACAAGAGCACGAGCACGCTTTCACTGTCCTGCCTCAAGAACCAAACCAGACTGCAACAGAAACGTAGGTCCTTTATTGACAACTTTCCAAAATAAATCCGGAGGATAAAAGTCTTTGGTGACACTGTCTGTAAAAAAAACAACCTATCTCAGATGGTCAACCTAGGGCGTTACAGAGGGTCATGAAGGAAACCAAGTTGCCTGGCTATTTCATCTGGCACTCTCGCTTTTCCTCGCACTCACACACTTGCTCCAGCCTTCATGGCGTCGAGGAGTCAAACAACGAGGGAGAGAAACACTTGGAAAAAAGAAGGGGCAGCAGCAATGATGCAGCAACCATGAAAACAGCAGCAATGCATTAGAAAACTGTCCTCCAAAATGTACATTTTGTACAAAATCAGGGTGGAATTTGGTTTGTTGGCTCCTTTTTTTCTCCTGTTTGCTATTTCTTTTGCTGTACATTTGCCCACCTAACAATGCCCACATCCCAGTCCCGGTCCCATCGCCCAACCCCTACACAGACCTGTTCTCTCCAAACGAATACACAGAGTTATGTACAAGGACACAAGGCCTGTTGGACCAGCACTAACCCGCTGTGGAACACTCACTACAGCCATGGTGGGAGAGCAGGAAGGAGCGTCCCGGAGCATCCGTTAAGTCCCATAACCTCCTCTCGTTTACTCCCCCTAACTTAAACAGTGTGATGAGGGTGAAACCAGATGTATAAAGGCCAGCCTGACTTTGTTTTAACCAAGGGTGAGATGCAGGACAATTTGGAAGATGCAGTTTTATTTCCAGTTGAAGAACCTGTGTGGGGCAGGTCCTTTTGGGAAGATCCCCGGGTTCTTCTCCATGAAATCCCACTAAAGGCCAGCGAAACGGCTCTGCCAGGCTGATGCCACATTTCTGCCACAGACCGAAGAGCCAGCCTGGCATGAAAAGCAGGAGCTCACCCACCCCTTGGTGTAAGAGGGTGTTTAACTGCAGGGAGTGAATACAAGCACTGTCAACCAGTTCAGATGTTGGGACAAACACTGAGTGGCCTTTTGGTTCCAGGATGGGGGGAGCAAGAAAGAGGAAGACACAACATTTCACAGCGGGAACCAAAAGGTTTCAAAGCCACCTCGACTATCTGCCTTTCATCGCTTCAGATGACAACTTCCCCCCTCCAAATGACATCTTTTGGTTAATGAGCTGTTTGAAAAGGTGCTCACTGGTGAGAGATTAATTCCTTTGCCAACGCTCACCCTACAAAAGGAACCACAACCTGGACCAGATCAAATCGGCGGAGTTTGCCGACAGCAAAGACCAAAGCGCTGGGTAGCCACATGCCAGCGCACCAGCCAAAGTCTCACAGAGCATCAGCCATTCACATCTACAAAAGATTATGGCCAAGTAAGAGTTTTCCACACAAAACAGGACGAGGGCAAAGCAAACCCCGTCCGTGCCCAGGGGAACCGCACGGAGAACCAGACACTTTCTGTCATGGAAGCTTGCCCCTAGTTTCATAGAATCACAAAACATTAGGGATTGGAAAGGACCTCGAAAGACCATCCAGTCCAATCCCCCCACCACAGCAGGATCACCTAGATCAAATCACACAGGAACAGATCCAGATGAAACCCTCCCACAGCAGTAGATCTCATTCCAATTATAACTGGGAAGGGTTTCATTCTCTCTCTTTTTTCTCTCTTGTTCTTTTAATAAATTGAATTAAAAATTCATCATTTCTCCCAAACTGTAACGATTATCCCTATCTGTATCCAGGCTTGATGGCCCAGATCTGCTCCCATGCACCAACACACCTCACCCCTGATTAAGTGAAGGTCAGTAACCTTTAGGAAAGGCCACGTGCGTGACACTCGGTCAAGTCATCAGGTGTTCAAGTACCTGTAAAGCCAAGGCTAACATAGCCTGCTCTTGCAGAAAACCGCTAACAGTTAAAAAAAACCTACAAAAGGAGTTACAAGGCGTGAACCTCGTTTCAGCACCATCTGAATTAAGGGGGAAGGGGTGGAAAAAGATGTACAAAGAAAGAAGCGTTGACTTGCACCTAGGACATGGCAACAGAGTGATTTCATCATCGCCTGGTTCATCAGCAGTCTGCAAACACGAAGGGCCTCTAGTCCCTTTCAGGCACCCCAAAACGAGACGATAAGGGAGTGTCAAACAGCCCTAAAGCTTGGCCTGACTGCTTGCACTCCAGGGAAGGTTAGCTACCTCCTCTTCTACTGAAAACCCAGCCCATGTGCCCTCAGTGGCATCAACTCAAGCAGAACTGTCACTCCTGTTTCTGTAGGGTCACCTCTTTCTCTCTCCTGCTGGCTACAGACCCTTAACACCACAGACCCTAGAGACCTGGAGCTGCTCCTGTGGACACGTCCTGGGACCTGAGCGGAGCACCACCACGCTGTCCTCACCCAGTGCCTGACACACTCTCCAAAATCCAAGTCTAAAAGGAAAGTCTGTTCCAGTCCCTGGAGGAGCTGCCCAATCGTCAGGAACTGCTGAGCCACTGAGCCTGGAAAACCACACCTCTGGGCTTCACCTTCGTTTGCAGACCCAAAGTGCAGAGCTGAGGGCAGAGGGAGGTGAGGTTAAGGGCTTTATGGGATGTGGGGAGCTGATACAGCAACTCACCTTACAAAGAGGACATGCTGCTCCCCTTCCCTTCCTCCCTCCTTTTGCCTCTTCACACAGCTCTCCACTTGCTGCTTTGAGTCTCCAAAATGGCAACAGATATCCCCAGTAAATCACCAGTCTGCTGCTACTGAAGAGCTGAACGGGCTCTGAGAACCATCTGGTGGGCACCAGCACCGGTGCGGCAGGAAGTGTCGGGTGAGTCTGCATGGCCAGGGACTGGGAAAGCAACAGGAGTGGAGGGAAGAGCAGCACCTTCTCCTCTCAGCAGCTCAAGCCATCAGCCTCACCACGTTTTGGCAGACTCCTTCAAAGATTTGGTTCAGATCGACAAGGGCACCTAGTGACAGGATGCAGGGTAACAGCTTCAGGGGGGTTTCAGAATCAGGAAGGCATTCTTTGCTCTGAGGGTGCTAAGACACTGTAGGAGGTTGTCCAGAGAGGCTGTGGGAAGTGTTAAAGGCCAGGCTGGATGAGGCTTTGAGGTGTCCCTGACCACAACAAGGCCATTGGATCTAGATGACCTTTAAGGTCCCTTCCAGCTCGTATGACGATTCTCTGACTGTAACACAAGCCCTGATGTTGCTGCCCTGACTCGTGCTCGTCAGTTACTGCAATCCACAGGCACAGCAACACACTCTTTGCAGGTCTTTACATGTCGGGCTGCACACAACACCCAGCAGCATGGGCTCTCCTCGTAGGGATTCTGCTTTTACCAGCAAGAGGAATTATTTAGGCTTCGTAGCATCCGCTCTGCAACCAGTACCTGTCACTCTAACAAACAGGGACACCGAGGCACGACTGGGTTACGGGAGGTGCTTAAAGCTGTGCAATACATTGTGCCTGAGCCTGAAGAGAACTGGTGGGAATTCTGGTCTGTCCTTGCTTCCTCCAGCTACTCTTCACCCCTGCTATCAGACCCCACACATTCACAGAGCAATGAGGTATAAAAAGGCTTGTGGGCATCAGCACTGAACCCTCTGACACCACTGACAGAGCTCTGGGGTGGTGGCTGGTACAGGGCACCCCAAACACACCTCACCAAAACGTGAGGGTTCAGGGTGGTTTTAAAGTGCTTGTGTGTTCTTAGCAAATCCTGACAGCATCTCCCTGACCCAAACCGCTGCTTCTGTTTTCATTCGTCGATGGAAACAAACACAGCAACAAGCAAAGCCCTGCAGAGAAATAAACAGCTAGAGGGTTTCAATTGAAAACAACCTGCATTTGAAATGCTAAAACTGTGCTGGAGCAGAAGGAACGAAGCAGCTCAGGGATTTCAGGTGATCTCAGGTACAAGTTGTTTTGTGCCCAGATACTCTGCACCAAAACACAGGCAGGGTCTGACCCGCACACCTTGTATCTCAGCTGTCAGACCTCCAGGAGGAGCTTCCGCCTCTCAAACTCCCTCAAAAAGAAATGAAAACTCAAACAGAGAAGCCCATGGTGGTCACAGAGCAAAGCCCTGCCTCACAGGCACTGACACAGCTGTCTTTTTTCTGCCAACACCCCTTTCACCCACTACTTCTATTGCTGGAAATTCAGCTGCCATGGCCAAGTGGATCACAGGGGACTCAAAAGGCTGTGCACGGCCACCACCACACTGGCCATGTGTGTGGTTGCTTACTCATGGACACAGCAACCTCTCATACCTGAATAACTTTCTCCTACCTGAATAACCATCACTACAAACCCCTGCTGGGCATGAAGACCCCACAGCAGCCCTGCTCCTCAGTCCCTTCCAATCTCCTTTAGAAAGGAGGTCCCCAACCAGAAGGACCTGATCTCTCCCGTGGCTTGTGGCAGGTCCTCCAGAGTTCCATTCACCCGCAGGGGTTTTGCCACACTGGCTGCTACTGTTTTGGGGGAAAACATCAAAAAAACACCCCAAAAAAAGATCATTTACAAAGTCACCAGTTACTGAGAGACCTGAACACTTCAGTCCTGTCCTGCCTGTGCTCAGTTTGCTTCTGAACCTGCTGCATTTTCTCCCCGTGAGCTTCAAGCATTTAACTTCACGGGGGAAAATGAACCAAAAATCGCACTGACAATCATGAAGGAAAGAAAACGGCACCTCTGAAACATTCACAACCAACACAATTTTGATTAAAGAAAGAACTCTGTTTTTAATAGGGGTTTGGTTTGTTGTTGTTGGGGTTGGGGAGGAGGGGGTTTGGGAGGGGGGGTTGTTTTTTGTTGTTTTTTCTTTGATCATTAAAAAAGTTTAAACCTGCATAGCAATCATTTCAAAAATAATTATTTAATGTTCCATAATGAAACTGTACACGACCTAGTCTGGAGCTGACAGAAACCTGCCGGGCGCTTCGACGCAGTCCGGAGCAGCCCAGCCCAGCGCCGGCAGCGCGATGCTCTGCTCACGGGGCTTGGCGCGGGCTGTCAGCGGCACAGTCTGGCTCTGGGCACCGCCGGACCTCCCCGCAGCAGCGTCCGTCACAGTCGTTCAATGTCTCGGTACTTCTTCCTCAGGATGGAGACCTGGTCTTTAAAGAGGACAGGGTCGAGCCTCATCTGCGAGTGGATCAGCGGCATATAGCCAAACCAGCTGGCAAAAGTGTTCATGCAGCTCTGCCGCTGGGCAAAGTGGTCGGGGTCAGCCCAGCGCGAGGCCCGCGACGTCTGTGGAGAGGAGAGCAGACATCAGACGGTGGCTGTGACACCTCAAGCTGCAGGGTTCTGCTGGAGGCTGGTGGGGTAGCTGGAATCTGCTCCAAGCAGCAGGAGGACACCCTGCCTGCACTAGGAGCTTGAGCCTGGTCACTCCTGACGTTCAAAGCACCTTTGGTGGGACCTAATTCCACCTGCAAGGAGACCCCCAAAGCTTGCCAGCACACTACCTCACCCCATCCCTCACTTGCTCTTTTTCAAGCCCTCAAGCTGTCTCAGAAATAGAATTAGTCCTTAAAAGCCACCAGCAGAAGCAAGAGGGCCACCCCTCTGCACTGAGGTGCACATCCAGCTGTGGGCCAGCTGCTGCCCACAGTCTCTAGCCACAGCAGAAGAACCTGCTGCAGTTCCTGTGGCCTCTCAGGCCAAACCCTTTCACTTCTGCAGAAATCTGCACCTAAGTCATTTCCACCGGCTTGTAACTGGGCTCAGCAGAGGTCCTCAACGTCTGGGGTTACCCAGGCATGGAGACATCCTGCAGGAAAAAGCAGGGTGCTTCCAAGGACCCCATCCATAGAGACCAGTGCCTAGGGACAGTCCATCTCCTGGACAGAGAAAATTAACTGGAGTTCCTCTGAGACGAGGCAAACCCCCCAGTCTGTGTGTGTACATGCACCGTACTGCAGCCTCATCGTCCAGAGTCTGGGGCAGCTCTAATTCCTCTGAAAGTCCATTGAAATTCGAAGAAGGTTAAATATCTAAGAGCTCTGAACCAGATCCTACTCTCTAAAGCGAATGAACACGACAACACTGTGATTTGAGATCAAGTCTGAACGCTAAGAACAGCTTGAAGGGATTTCTGGTGCCACCTCTCCTGCCTCTCTCCACAGCACTTACGTTTTCTCTGTATTTAACAAACAAATATAATTTGATAAACTCTAAGGATCATCATTAAAACATGAAGACATGGATAAAGCCTAATGAACGAGCTCCCAGCCTTGCTCTCTGCCCTGGACCACTCGAGTGGGTTGTGATTAGAGCCTTGTGGTCACACTGGGCCACCAAAGAGCAAGCAGACAGCTTTTTGCTAGAGGATTAGAGCAGCCCCACTGGCCCTGAGCAGTGAATTTCCATAGGAGCATTCATCTCTGTCGCAGCACCGAGGTTATGATAATTTTTTATTTGTCTTGCAAGCAACTATGAACGAGGCCCATCACACTTCCCAAAGCTGCAGGAACACTTGTCTTCAGGAGAGAGTTATAGCTCCTGGCTGACTCGAGTCACCCGTGCTCAGAGAAGACGAATGAACGGTCAGACTTTGCCCAACAGCCCCAGCACAGCCCTGCGGAGAGGTGAAGCTTCAACTGGAAGCAATAGGTACTTTCTGGATGGCACCTTCTTGTTCACACAAGTCTCCTGGGCATCCAGAGGAGTCAGAATGGCTGAATTACTGCCTCTAGCTCAGACCAAAGGGCAGTGCTGTGCAGAGAATGGGGTCTGCTAACTGCCATGGCCACCCCTTAAAGATCCAAGTCATGCAAATGGGATAAAAAGCAGGGGGAAAGCAGATTCTCCCTTCTTTCTCCTGCCCCCTGGTCATTCTGCTCCTGGTTGTGATGCAGATCACTCACTCCACAGCAGCACAGACGGGAGGTTGTTTAGGACTTGCAGGTCCTCCCATCACAGGAGGAAAAGTGCTCCCAGGTTACCCCATATCCCCATTACTAGAAGGGGCATCCACTTCTACAGTGCCAGAACTCTTATCCCTCTAGCTGCAAGAAGCTCTAAGTCAAGAATTTCAGAGCTGCTAGGGACCGGGACAAAAAGTTCCTCATGGGGAAAAACTCCTTGAATACCATGATGTCCTCTGTTGTGACAGCCCAGAGTCAGTGCTTGAACCACAGGGCGTAGGTTAAAGCAGCCCAGGGATGGCCTGATGCACTGCATTCACTAACAGCAATTAACACCAGAAAATCCTTCCGGAACTCACTGCTGCTTCTTGCTTTCCACGGCTCGGTCTTGGTTTTAGAGTCTTTAACTAGAAAACCAGAGTTTAACTGAAATTCAGTCACCACAATCCTCAGCTCAATGAGTTTGGGATCACTGTCAATAACTCTGAGAGGAAACTATGAAGAGATGGTGTAATCTACAGTAGACAACTGTCATTTCTCCTGTTGGGTTTTCCTTCACTGTAACACGCAGCTAAAATCTATCTAAAGTCCACCTGAAGTCTAGGTACAGTCTGTTTTCAGTGCTGCTACACTAAATCTGTGACAAACTAGTCAGAACTGATCCCTCTGTAAACCCAACCTAGAAGTCAAACAGTTTTATCTTCAACACAGCCCATCCCAACTGCCAGAAGCAGCTGTGGTCACCTACCTGTCCCATCATGGTCTCCTTATACTGTTTTTTCTGTGTTACTTTGATTGGAGGCAATTTTGTCACTGCTGACACCAAGAAATTCATCAGAATGTCCTCACAATTGGCCAGTTGGTCCACCATACTCTTCAGGCTGGCAGGCAGGTAATGGGTGTACAGGTAGTGATAATATCTGGAAACCAAGAGTGCTGTGATTAGTACCAGTCCCTGGGTCCCCCTGTCCAACAAATGGGTTATCTCATCCCATCACCCACGAGTGCTAATGGAGATATAAAACATGTACAGAACTTCTTTTGACTGGGCTGAAAGAAATGCTGCAGTGCTTATTGAGTGTCAAGGTGATCGAGACGTAGGAAAGAGAACTCCATGCTATTAGAGAATGGTAGTCATAGAATGTTCTAGGCAGGAAGGGACCTCTAGAGGTCATCTAGTCCAACCTCCCTACACAGGGACAACACCTAGGTCAGGCAGCTCAGACTCTCATCAAGCCTGACTTTAAACGACTCCAGGGATGGGGGCCCCACCATCTCCCCGTCAGCCCATTCCAGCCACCAACCACCCTCACACTGAAGAGCTTTTTCTAATATCCAGCCTAAATCTTTTTTCCAGCTTGAACCCTTTGCTCCTTGACCTGTCTGTACAAACCCTCTTGAACAAACTGCCTTCATGTAGGCCCCCTTCAGGTACTGGAAGGTCAAAAGAAGGTCCCCCTGGAGCTCGACGGTGATAGAAGACACTGATGGCTTCATCCTCTGGTCTTTCAGGTTGGAGCTAACTCTATTAAAATGGTCTTCAGCTGACTGTATTGTCAAAATTATTCTCCTTTGGGTCTGTATCATCCCCTCTGGTCTGTCTTCTCCTCAGCAGGGAGGTGGATTGGATACTCCAAACTCTGCTTTCTCCTAAAATCTGGAGAGGTCTTCGGTCTGAGAGTTTCCCCCAACAAGCTGCAATAAGCCAATGGGTGACGCGTCCACTCCTCTACATTTCTACAGTATCCAGAAGACTCTGCAGCCTGCAGCTGTCAGCCAACACACACCCTGAGCTGGTCTGGGAGTAACCTCCTTTCTGCTACGCTACAGGCCATCCAGCTTAATGAATTCGGGAACTCTTTGAAGTGTGCAATTCCTGATGTTAAAGAGAGCGGTCCGACTGCCTCAAAATACAAGTGACTTCAAAGGGATCCAGCGAGCGCAATAATGACTCCCAGATCCCCAGAGCTAAACCCAGAACTGAAATTATTACCCCATAAAAAGTAGACCCATTTATTTTCTTTCCATTTTGCTCTCCCCCATCCCTGGAACAATGTTCTTCACACCCACCCACACACCCTCCACTGCTTCGTTTGCTACAGAAGGAGGATGGCAGATGCTTTGGGTTCTTACTTGTGGTAAATAGCAGCTCCTGTCAATACCATGGAATAGTCGTTAGTCCACTTGGAGGTGTAACCCCACCTCTCCTTAGTGTTGTCCCAGAAGTGACTGCGAGCGGGGTACCCCACAATCCTCTCTGGAAAACTCTGCCAAACTGTAAAGGCAAAATCCACCTGTGGACAAAGGCCAAAGGAAGAGCAAAAGTGTTTCAACAAATGTCAACAAACCCAAACATTACCCTCGCCGCTACCTCCCCGTTGCCCCATCTTGGAACTGTTGCAAAACAGTAATTCTCTGTATTTGTCCGTAAATTACACCGACTGCTTGACATTTTGCCCTGTAATTATGCACATTTTAATGGCTCCTGGTAAAGGGAGTCGGGAGCATCACAGCATCACATTAACATTTTCAAGCCTGCCCTTTTCGTCTCAAACCTTTTCCAGTTACGGAAGAAGCGGCTGTCGGTGCACAGATTTAAAGGGAGCTGCGATACAGGGAGGTGACAGCCATGTAGCAAACAGGACCTTTGCACAGCTCCGTGCTCCTCAGGCCCTGCTGCAGCACTGTCAACACAGCAGTGGGAAAAGCACTGGTCAAAGCCCTTCAATTATAAGGGTGGCTCGGTGAGATTAAAACAGGCAATCAGCACCGAGTCCTTTCATGGATTCCGTCTACCCTGAGCTTTTGAGGAGCAGGCAGGTCATGCTTTTAAGACTGTGTGTGTGACCAAGAGGGTTAAACATATGTCTTAATAAAGAGGGAGATGATTCCCATGGAGCTGAATAGCTTTTGGAGAGAAAAGTCCTTTCTTCATGCAGTATCACAGAACATTAGGGATTGGAAGGGACCTCAAAAGATCATCCAGTCCAATCCCCCTGCCACAGCAGGATCACCTTGATCCAGTCACACAGGAACATGGCCAGGTGGGTTTTAAATGTCTCCAGAGAAGGGGACTCCATGACCCCCTGCGCAGCCCTTTCCAGGGCTCTGTCACCCTCACCAGGAAGAAGTTCCTTTTCAGATTAGTGTGGGACCTCCTCTGTTCCAGCTCACACCCGTTGCCCCTTGTCCTATCACTGGATGGCACTGAGCAGAGCCTGGATCCATCGTCCTGACACCCACCCTTTCCATATTTATCAACCTTAATGAGCCACAAAAAGATGTCAAATGCTGCCAATAGGGTTTTTTCTAAATGTTAGCATCTGGCTGTAACTCTTCTAATAACTCAGCTCTCTGAGCATTGAAAAGGGGATCCTGCTGCTCCAGGATCCCACCAAAGAAATGCTAGCAACACCTGAAAGGGAGGACTGGAGCAGTTGGCAGAAGGTGGCTCAGCACTGGATTTGAAAGGAATTTAGTCCAAACAGTGATGTAGGGCTGAGTGGCAGTCCCTGCACTTCACCTTAGATTTTGGAGCTGAAGCTAGAACATCATTTTCAGGAGAATTAAAGACAATTCCAGTTGTCCCAGTCAAACCCTAGAAAACAAGAGCTGTGTTTCTGCACTGCACACTGAGTTCCCTCCAGTACCAGGAGGACCTAAAGGATCAAAAAGGCCTGAAAAACCTTCCAAGAACCTAACCAAAATCCAGCATATAGAGGTTAGAGAAAGAGTAGCTGCTCTGAGAACAACCACAATTTCACAGAATCATAGAATCACAGGGCTGGAAGGGACCTTCAGAGGTCATCCAGTCCAACCTGTCCTACAACAAGGAGGGCCATCACTCACCAGACCAGGTTGCCCAGAGTCCCATCCAGCCTGACCTTGAATAGCTCCAGGGATGGAGTCTCCACCACCTCTCTGGGCAGCCTGTTCCAGGGATACTCCACCCTCAGATTCAAGATCTTTTTCCTGCTGCCCAGCCTCAATCTCCTCTTTTCCAGCTTCAAACCATTTAGTGTGATCCCTGTCAGGCTGCTCGCATTTACAGGAGCTTTTATGGAGCAGCAGAGTCACACAGGCACTGGGACACAGAGCTGGGAACTGGTTATGTCCTTTCCAGTTGTTTCAAGGAACATGAGGCCAGCTCATAACAACAACGGGCACAAACCAGTTATCGTCGTGACAGATCTGATCTTATCCAAATCAACGCTACACAAATGAACTAAAGGGTTGGGTTTTGGGTTTCTTTCACCCTGTATAAGCCTTTCCCATAAAATGTGACATCTGTTTTCTTTAGAGAAGTCTGAGACTCTTGAACTTAAATAAATAATAAAGCAGCTGCACTCAGGGCCCTCACTTGTGCTTTCAAGTATCTGTCCTCATACCAGGGAGATGCACTAAAGCAACCACCATAGAAGAAAACTCCTCTCATTAAAAAACCCCCACGTCCTTCATTCTATACAGCTCCCACTCAGCTGAGGGGCAGGAAAAGCCAGGCAGGCTACTACTCTCAAACCTTGAGCAACCAAGTTGAGAGGGGTCACTGCCCATGGCATGGAGGTTGGAGTAGATGATCTCTAAGGTCCTTTCCAGCCTCTGACAGTCTGTAACTCCATGATCCCATTCCCATGACTTCTAATCACTTCCCACGCTAATGTGAAGTGTCTTACAGAATCCCAGAATGACTGAGGCTGGAAAAGCCCTCTGAGCTCATCCAGCCCAGACCAGGGACTTAACATCACCACAGCAGCCAGACCAAGGCACTAAGGGCCACAGCCAAGCTGTCCCTCAACACCTCCAGGGATGGGGACTCCACCACTGCCCTGGGCAGTCCAGTCCAGGCTCTGATCACCCTTTCCACGAGAAAGGGCTTCCTAACATCCAACCTAACACCCCCCTGGCAGCTTCAGGCCCTGCCCTCTTGCCCTGGCGCTGGTTGCCTGGGAGAAGAGCCCGACCCCCACCTTTCAGGTTCAGGGAGCTGGAGAAGGTCTCCTCCCCAGTCTTGTCTTCTCCAGGCTTGTGCTTGTCACAAGAGCACTCATAGGTTGTTCTGCTCTGAAAGGAAAACCTTTGCTACGCTGGAGCTGGTGCCTGGTGACAGCTCATCTCAGCAGCAGTGGCACTGTGACTGATGAATTTTCTGAACTGCCTGTTCTGGGCTTTGCCACAGCGACTCCACCATGAGCAGCTGGTTCCAAGGCAAGTCCCACACGACGTGTTTCATGTCCACATTTCCACACGTGATTTCCTTGTCTAAGGGGAAAGAAACTGATAGAAAAGCCCCAGTTCCTTACACAGAGCCACCAAAGTGAGCTGCTGGCCCTGGCACCCTGGCACAGACATTTTGGAGCTGCAAGGTGAGTGCTAGCAAGAGCTGGCTGGCCAGTTCTCTCTGCAGCACAGGGGCCACTACAGGGCTGACAGAGCCAGCAGCTGCTGTGCAAACACACAGCACTGTCTGCAGGCGGCTCACAGGAGGGCAGAACTGCAGGGAAACGCTTCCGTTGTCTCACACAACGACAAACACTTTCGTTGCAGAATGTGTGCGGTAAAGCATGGCCAGGCCAGAGGAGAAGCACTGTTTCTTTCAGATGTGTTTAAGAAGCTTGAGTGGCTCCAAAGTTTGGGTGGTGCCTAAATACCAGTTTTTAACCCCAACACAATTCCAAAGCTCCACATTCTTATATTGGCTGAGTTGCTGTAAGTGCCACCTCAGGGCAATGAAGTCCTGAGGGGTCTCACGATGGTCCCCAGGGCAATGGAGACAGGACCATATGGGAAAACAGTCCTTCTGGAAAAAATGCTGTGACACCTCGGGGAACACAGCAGTGATCCGTGACTAACTTGTGTTGTCTTCTGTTTGTTTTGAGCCAGCAATGGGCCCTTGTGGCCAAGACGGCCAATAGCATCCTGAGGTGGATGACAAGGGGAGTGGTCAGCAGATGGAGAGAGGTTCTCCTCCCCTACTACTCCGTCCTGCTGAGACCACAGCTGGAATATCGTGTCCAGTTCTGGGCCCCTCAGTTCCAGAGCTGCTTAAGAGAGTCCAGTGCAGAGTCACAAAGATGATGGAGTGGAGCATCTCCCTGGTGAGGAAAGGCTGAGGGAGCTGGGTCTCTTCAGCTTGGAAAAGAGGAGACTGAGGGGTGACCCCATGAATGTTGATAAATATGGAAAGGGTGGGTGTCAGGAGGATGGAGCCAGGCTCTGCTCCAGGACAGTTTTCTAATGCATTCCTGCTGTTTTCACAGTGCTGCTGCCCCTTCTTTTTTCCAAGTGTTTCTCTCCCTCGTTGTTTGACTCCTCGACGCCATGAAGGCTGGAGCAAGTGTGTGAGTGCGAGGAAAAGCGAGAGTGCCAGATGAAATAGCCAGGCAACTTGGTTTCCTTCATGACCCTCTGTAACGCCCTAGGTNCTTCTCTGGAGACATTTAAAACCCATCTGGCCATGTTCCTATGGATCTGGGGATCCTGCTGTGCCAGGGGGATTGGACGATCTTTTGAGGTCCCTTCCAATCCCTAATGTTTTGTAATGTGTGGATTTGCCTCACTGACATACCAATTACAAGCAGAGGCAGCATCAGCAGAAGACTCTCATCACTGACAAAAAAGCATTTTGATAAAGGGGAAGTGAGGAGAAGGGGATGGCCATGAACATGGGCAGGAGGGGGAAGGGAAAACAAAAGAAACAGTTTTTCAAGCCATTCACTGGCCATCATTAATAATGTATTTCCCAAATATTGCACTCTGTACAAACTGCCATCACGTTCCCCCTGTGGTTCTCAGGAAGAGTTTCCAGAAATCAATACTCATCCCAGTCTTAAAAATTGGTTTTTCTGCAGTATTTTTCTTTTCTCAGGGCTGTCTTGCTCTTGGCACCAACACTCTTGACACCTAAACCGGCAAACACCTCCATTTTGATGGGGTGACACAATGGTGAGAGCCTGGTAACGAAGCTTTGGAAGCGACAGCAGCCCCCTGTTGCTGGCACCTCTTGCTTCCCCTCCTACATGCTACTGATAACACGAGGGGGGACAAAACCCACCCCAATGAGGAAAGTGAGAACAGAGTATCAAAGCTGAGTGCTCTTGGCTGCCTACAGCCGCCTGCAGCTACGTTACTAAAATAATAAGGAAAGGAAGAGCCATATGCTAATGCTGAGCCAATTAACCAGGGTGAGGAGCAGCTCTGACGGCAGGCGGTAGCAGGGCTGCTGAAACAAGGGCAACACGTTCAATCTGAGGAGCCTAGCCACGAGAAGCACAGAGTCATCAAGGTTCAAAAAGACCTTCAGGATCATCAAGTCCAACCAGCTGCCCTACAACCCCCAACCACTAACCCAGCTCCTCAAACACCCTGGCTGTCCCTTTGTTGAACCCCTCCAGCGATGGTGCCTCCACCCCCTCACTGGGTAGCCTGTTCCAAGGCCTCCCCACTCTTTCTGGGAAGACATTTTCCTAAGATCCATTCTGACCCTCCCCTGGCACAACCTGACCCTATTTCCTCTGATCCTTCTGTTAGTCCCTAGGGAGAAGAGGCCAACCCCTGCCTCACTCCAACCTCCCTTTATGTAGATTTAAAGAGCAGAGATGTCTCCTCTCAGCCTCCTCTCCTCCAGGCTGAACAACCCCAGCTCTCTCAGCCTCTCACAATCAGACTTGTTCTCCAGACCCCTAACCAGCTCAGCTGAAGAGCTGATCTGCTGTGCTCAGTCTGGGATAAAGAGCCCAGCAGAGTCCTCAGACAAGAGAGAGCCCTACCTCAGTGGTGGAAAGCACGGTGTCCTCGTCCAGGCTCAGCACTGCATCTGTCATGATGTTGTCATAGGGTAGGAAGCGACTGCTCATAACCTGTGGGAATGCAGGGAAAGAAATCACTTACAGGATTCATTTCCAAGGGAAATTATTCTATTCCTCACTCCTGTTTTGTTTTGTGTGAGGCACATCACAGATCTTCGTCTGAAAGGATCCTTCAGCCCAAGACTGAACAACAGTCGTTTCTGTCACCCTGTGGTCAGCCTACACCTGAGGAGTAACTTCCGAGCTGACCTCCTGCTTTGGAGCAGGCTGCCTTCCTTTTGTGATCAGCTGTCTGTACTGAGGATTAGCTGGCCCTACACCTTTTCCTAGCAGTTAGGAGTCTCCCTCTGCTCTCCTGTGAGGATCAGAAAGAAGGAGCATTGAGAAGGACTTTGCAGCATTCGTGACGTGACACAGCTAGGAAGCCAAGCACTCCAGTCTGGGTGCAAAGGACATTAGGCTGCCAGGACGGTTCCCCTATAAAATCATGCAGCTCCATCCTGTGCACTGCTGTTGTATCCACAGGGAGCTGCTGCCAAATGGGACAACATCCTCCATCTCAAGAGAAGAATGTGCTACAGAACATGTGTGATGGGCTGAGCTTCATCTGCACCAGGAATTATGTAAGTCTTGCAGATTTGAAGAAGTCACAACCTTCTATGTGAAACCTACAGGCTTTTGAAAGCTGTGGCAGAACAGTTGTCAGAGCAATAGGAAATAGACGGGAAAGTGGGATCAAAAAGATAGCAGCAAGAAATGGGGATCCATATGGTTCCTTTAGCAGACTAATTAGCACCTTTTGAGAACTGATGAACGGTAACAAGGACATAACACTGTTTGCTTCCCTCATTTGCCAGGAGAAATAGCCTGGCTAGTTAACAGGCTTCTTTTCCAAACTATTCTGCCAAGAAAACACCACAAAAATCAGGTCCAGGAAATTGCCCCACAAGGGACAGTATTCAGACCCATCTGGACAGGCTGCTGGGACATCTAATTTAAACTACATTTTTAGCTTGACAGGTTGGGCCAGATGTTCCTTGAGGTCCTTTTCAACCTGGTGTTTTATGAAATCACTGTCTGGAAGCAGGGATCTGGAGAAGTTTCACATGGACACAGTCAGATCTGTGCCCTCCTACAGCTTCTTTGGAAGCAAGTCTTTAGGATGTGTGTCTCAGTTCAAAGAAAACTCTGCCTCCTTAATCAGGGCGGTCACAGCATCTGCCATCACTACAGTAGTGGCAAGGAGGAGGTAATGGTGGGTTTGCTTTGCTTAGCAGAGTGGGCAGCCAGAGCCGGGTCCTCACTGCAGCTCTTTACAGCCCATGTAAAACAGTCAAATGTTGTGACAGAGGGGACTGCCCGTGTGTTTGCTTTTGCAGCCACAGCTCCTTTTTGGGAGTGATAACAGGTGTGATAATGGCTCTTCATGTCACGGGGCAGGTAAACACAGACCTCTGTGCTCACCTGCCCAGAGTAACTGCCTGCCAGCAGGGCCTTGGTGAGCTGTGCAGGGGAAAAGCAGCTTCTTTGAGCAACCTCTGAATTGCACTGCTTGGGCTCTGCAGGCTTTGTCCAAATAAACAGTTTTTCTGCTCAAGAAGCCATCTGGCACAGGTTGGGGTATTAGGGGGAAGTGACTGTCCACTAAAAACACACCTTTGTGTGCTCAGGAGACTCATTTGTAATCTAAACATTGCCCAGGGCCAATTTCCACAAACACAGTGGATGTGGGCTGAGGTTTTCTCCTCTGTCTCACCTCAGCAAGGTCTGCACGAAGACAGACAAAGTCCCTGCAGCATTCCAAATGCTCAGCCTTTCTTGGCCTTGCAGCTGCTCTCCTGATGCTGTTAAGTGGCTGGCGAAGGCCTGAGCCATTAGCTGCCAACCTCTTGCTTTGCTCTTGTTAAGGTGACTGGGGGAAAGGCCCAAGACAGGACTGTAGGTACAAAACATGATTGTACAGCCAAAGCAACCACAGATTCCCTTTGCAAAGGCAGGGCTGGAGAGCCAGCTGAGACGCTGCAGGGGGGACCAGCCCAAATCTGCCTCAGTCTAGAAGCAAATCCTGCTTCCCTCAGGTAGGCATTTGGATGGAAATCTTCCACTTCACTGGAAAACCACCCCTTCTTCTTATCTGGATGGTGTCTGATTCAATAACGTGGACGTGCAAACGTGTGCACAGCACAGAATGACACAGCGCTTTGGCTCCCATGCTGCCACTCCTTGTCCTTTCCTCGCTTTTTACTGGTTGGATCTCACCAACACCACCCTACAACTGCAGCAGCACCCTACAAAACCATCCATTCTTATCTCTTCCTCTGCTTTGGAGTCCACAGCTGACCCCTGGTTTTGCATCTGAGTGCTCAGACCCAGTGAATCCCGTTGCATCACTACTTGCAGAGAGCCAGACATCTCCACAAACAGGGCCAGCACTACCTATTCTCAGGGCCAGGTTTCAAAACGTCTGAGAATCCCAGATTCATGGCCTTAATTCTCACACTGATCACATCTAGGAGCACGAGCCTCGTGCATGAGACACAGATTTGTGGCTGAGCTGGTACCAGGGGCTGCCACACTACTGGGACCTACAAACCTTTCACCAAAGGAGCTGGAACCTTGGTCCAGCAGGAGGGGACGGGCAATATTTCCCCAAACAATCCCCACCTACCTTGCTCTCTCCTTCGATGACGATGACAGGCACAGAAGTGGCAGGCCAGCGGTGTTTGGCTGGGAGGGGTTTATCACAATTCCATAAAACAATAATCTGAAAGATAATATTGGCCCGCATGAGAGAGCCCTTTGTGCCAATGCAGTCCAAAACCTAAGGACTCAGATTGCCCCCCCAGGGCTAAACTGAAGTTAGGAATCTCAAACCAACAAGGGCAACAAACATCACCCCAAAAGAACACTTCTACAGTCATCTCACCATCCTGGCTATTGACAACAGACAACTGCAGGCTGGAGAGGAACTTGGGAAGTCCAGCCAGGTCAGACAGATGTGGCTGATTTACTTTGGCTCTCACAACCACTTGTGACACCCCAGCGCCAGAGGATGCTCCTACTGAACTCCCCAGGGTTTCCTGTGGAGAAGCCCAAATTCGGATACTGCTGAGACCACGAGCCACAGTGGGAAGAAGAAAGGTCAAGGAGGGGGCTTTTGAGGTGCATTCATCCTCTTGCAGCTCACACAGCCCTGATCTTTAAAGCGCAGACATTACTTCACCTGCCTCATAGAACACAGGGCTTTAATTACTGTCTCTGTTCCGCTCCCCCAACAGCTGGACTGTCTGTTTTGGTCAGGACAGCAGAAATCGCAGAGAAAAAAACCATCAGAATGGAGACAGGGGATTGAAATGGGACTGAGAAGACTGGAAGTGAGTAGGGTCCTCACTGCTGGGACAGCAGATCCGTTCCTGTTGCAGTTGCTTACCTGGGCACAGTACTGGGATTTGGCTACAGCAACCAGGAGTTTCAGCACAGGCTGAGATTGGGAAACCAGGGGCGTTACTGCGTGGATAACGGCAGTGAATGTGGAGAGAGGCTTCAGACCTGAAGGGAAGAGACATGTGTTCAGTACAGACAAAATTATCCCTGTTCAGCACAGGCCAAAGGACTCTGGAGATGGAAAAACAATCTGCACTTAATGCAAACCTTGCTGTGTTTTTTTAGGCCATCTCCTCTCGTCTCCAATACCAGGATACCAGATGCTTCAGAGATCACACTTCCCTTTAACTCCCACACCCTGAAAGCCTTGACTCCAACACGACTGCTACCTCCTTCCACAGATAGCCTGCAATCTCTCTCTTTCATTCCATTTGCCCCACAGAAAACACCAATATCCAGTTGGTTTACCCCAACACCTCTCTCTCCACGGGCTCAGCCTTGCTGCTCAGCTCTAGATTTTCCATGTTTTCCACAGATCATCTCCACAGCTTCCAGAAGCTCGTTCAGCATCCTCACTTCCATTACTGCCACATTTTGGCTCTTTCTGGGTCAGTCTCCCCTACCCATCTTCAATTACCTCCTGAGCTGATAATTCTGCCTGTGTCCCTGCCTCCCAGTTTGGTATTTTTGTCTCACTATCATTTCCTTCGCTGCCTGAAATAACAGATCCTACTGGCACCTACCCCTCATTACTGCTCCCAGTCTCATCTAAATTTGCCTCTGTGGGGTCACAGTCGTTTCTCATCAAAATCCCCACAGAAACCTCCTCTTCCCTTTTTAACATGGCAACGGGAAATTTTTAGCAGGGGAGCAGGCCAGATCCACACCAGTGGGATGGCACAGGCTGAGCCAAAAGCAGCAGTCGTCGGCCAAGAAGGATCCCGTTAGCTTGCAGGCACAGTCCCCTGCAGAACTCCTAGTTGAAGCTCCGCTTCATAGAAATCATAGAAATAATAGCATCATTCAGGGTGGAAAAGACCCTTGGGATCATGAAGTCCAACCATCAATCCTACTCTACAAGTTCACCCCTAAACCAGATCCCCCAACACTGCACCTAAGCAATTTTTAAACATATCCAGGGATGGGAACTCAACCACCACCCTGGGCAGCCCATTCCAGTGCCTGACCACTCTCTCCATGAAGAAGTCCTTCTTGATATTCAGTTTAACCCTCCCTTGTTGAAGCTTGAAGCCCTTCCCTCTGGTTCTGTCACTAATTACCTGTGATGAGGTCTCCCCTTAGCCTCCTCTTCCTCAAACTAAACAGCATCAACTCTCTTAATCTCTCCTCAGAAGATTTACTCTTCAGGCCCTTCACCAGCTTCGTTGCCCTCCTCTGCACTTGCACCAGCACCTCCCTGTCTCCCCTGTACTCAGGTGCCCAAGACCCAGTACTCAAAGTGTGGCCTCACGACTGCTGAGTTCAGAGAGACAATCACCTCCACACTCCCGCTGGACGCACAGTTGCTAATCCAGGCCAGGATGCCACTGGCCTTCTTGGCCACCTGGGCACCCTGCTAGCTCAGATTCAGCCTCCTGTCAATTAGAACCCACAGGTCCCTCTCTGCCAGACTGCTTTCTAGCCACACATCCAAGTCCTCCTCAGCACTTCCAGCAGGCTCCACGTGAAGCCACAGCATGCAGGATCAATCCATCCCAGCCCCGCTCTCCCATAACTAGTGTCGCAGGGAAATTAGCACTTTTCCCATTTGCTCAGCACAAACAAAGCAAGCTGGCAAGAAACTCTCGCTCTTGTGTCCCCTCGGGCCCCTCATGGGTCAGCAGCTCAGGCATTAATTAATGGCAGCTGAAAAGTATGAGGGGACATGGATTTTATTTTAAAGGAGTCTTCACAAGCAAAAGGCACTTGGTGCATGTTGATGAGTCAGAGACACTCCTGAGTCTACAGCGACACAGGATGCTCGAATGGCATCATGAGCTAGAAACGAACAGGAAAACACTTGGAACAATCAAACTCCCAGTTCCCACCAGAAATTCCCAACCCCACCAGACTACAGTGAGGATTCACTCACCGAGATTCGCATAGTAGTAAGGAAAATCTCCCAGATATGAGGAATACTGCGGCAGTACAAATAACCCTCCTGGATGTTTGTTCCATATTAAGCTGTTACGTGATATGTGCTTAAATATTCTGTCCTGAATAATCTGCAAAACAAGAGAGGCAGCGATTTTGAAACAGACTGGAACAGCCACTGGAAGAAATTTCGAGGACTCCAGCTGACTGGAAAAAAAGCTGAGGCGCACAAATGACCAGATAGCTCTGCTGAATCCCTCCAACAATGACACTCAACCTGCACACTTCACAGAATCACAGAACATTAGAATGGAAGGGAACTTGAAAGATCATCCAGTCCAATCCCACTGGCACAGCAGGATCCCCTAGATCAAGGAACATGGCCACGTGGGTTTCAAACTTCTCCAGGGAAGGAGACTCTACAATCCCCCGGGCAGCCCCTTCCAGGGCAATGTCACCGTCACCAGGAAGAACTTTCTTCTCATATCGATGTGGAACCTCTTCTGTTCCATCGCACACCCATTACCCCTTGTCCTATCACTGGGTGGCACTGAGCAGAGCCTGGCTCCATCCTCCTGACACCCGCCCTTTCCATATTTATCAACATTAACAGGGTCACCCCTCAGTCTCCTTTTTTCCCAGCTCAAGAGACCCAGCTCCCTCAGCCTTTCCTCATCAGGGAGATGGCTCCACTCCCTTCATCATCTCTGTGGCTCTGTGCTGGACTCTCTGAAGCAGCTCTGTGTCCTTCTGGAACTGGGAGTCCCAGTACTGAACACAATATTCCAGCTGTGGTCTCAGCAGCAGGGCAGAGTAGAGGGGGAGGAGAACTTCTCTCAATCTGCTAACCGCCCTAGAAACCACTTCAGCAGCTTAGACTTCTGCAAGAGGTTTCAAAGCACCTCATTAGTCTCTCTGGACATGGGGACCTGCATTTTGTAGTTGAAGTCAAATATTTGCTCTATTAGGGTATCTCAGCAGTTGTAAGGGCATCTTCAGCTTTGCTACCTGGAGCTCACAGAAGTTAATTATGTGAGGATGGCATTACAAAGCTAGGCATTATTGGGAGATAATTAGAGCATTCAAAGCCACAAAGACTTTCAGCAAATCAGGCTGCACTGATTATTCATTTTTGCTTAATTATAATGAGATATTTGCATTCAGATCCATCACTGATTCCAGGTCTCAGTTCCACAACAGCTCCTTGTCGGATGAAACAGAAAAAGACCTTTTGGCATCTACTCCCTATCTCTGCAGAGGAGCCACAAATACCCATTCCTAGACTTTCCAAGTGAAAACAGACTGCCAGGTCGTCCAATTCATTATCTGGAACACTCAACACCATTAAAAACATACAAGGTGATGAAGAGAGAGGAACATCTCCCTGATGAGGAAAGGCTGAGGCAGCTGGGTCTCTTGAGCTTGGAAAAAAGGAGACTGAGGGGTGACCCCATTTATGTCAAGAAATATGGAAAGGGTGGGTGCCAGGAGGATGGAGCCAGGCTCTGCTCAGTGGCACCCAACGACAGGACAAGAGGCAACGAGTGTGAGCTGGAACAGAGAAGGTTCCACATTAAGATAAGAAAGAACTTCTTCCCAGTGAGGGTGACAGAGCCCTGGAAGGTGCTGCCCAGAGAGGCTGTAGAGTCACCATCTCTGGAGACTTTTCAAACCCCCCTGGCCATGTTCCTATGAAACTGGATCTAGGGGATTCTGCTGTGGCAGGAGGATTGGATTGGATGATCTTTCGAGGTCCCTTCCAATCCCTAATGTTCTGTGATTCTGTGTGAAGACTGTGCAATTAATATGTTTTCATCAAACTGATGATGGTTCCTTCACACCAGATGTCTGTGCAAGGTCCTAGTGGTTCTCACACCCATAGGAGCTTTGGCAAGTTCTCTGCAGAGTGCAAAGGCAGAACTGGATTCAGCAGTGGGAAGCTGTAACCAGACAAATCCAGCCTCTCAATCATCTGCAGCAGTGTTGGGCCACATGTTCTTACAGATTTGCCTCCCCACAGAGCATCGAGGTTCGCAGGTCTGGAGAGGGCACCTAGCAGAGGGCCAGGGGGCAGTGAAGAATTTTCCCCAAGATGGCTAAGCAGGACTACCTTGTCTTCTTGTGCAGCTCATCTCCTGTGATCTCCTGAGCACATCTCACCTAACTGGCAGTTTCTGCATTGCACAGGGCTCAGTTGTCAGAACTTACGGGCTCTCCTAATCAAACAACTGTGGCCTTAACACAGAATCACAGAATCGTTTAGGTTGGAGATGAACTCCAAGTTCACTGAGTCCAACCATTAACCCAACTGTCATAAGGCCACCACTAAACCTGTCCCTGAGCTCCAGATCCTTGGGTGAAACTCTCTTGGAGTAATCCCTCATTGTCCACTTTGTCCTTAAAATCTACAGAATCACAGAAAGCTCAGGAAACCAGACAGACCCACCACAAGCCAAACAAGAGCAGCTGCTGGAGTCCAAACAACCTAAAATCTCTATAAGCAGCTGAGCTCAGAGAGTGAGCATGAATGGAAATACAATCACAGAATGTTGGAAGGGACCTTGAAAGATCATCCAGGCCAATCCCCCCTGCCACAGCAGGATCCCTCAGATCAAGTCACACAGGAACATTGCCTGGCGGGTTTCAAACATCTTCAGAGAAGACTCCACAACCTCCCTGGGCAGCCCCTTCCAGTGTTCTGTCACCCTCACTGGGAAGGTTTGCTTGCCTGTCTACATCTGCCTACAGCCAGTTGCCATGGCTAACATGCTGTCATTTGCTCACAGGAGCGAGTTAATTCAACTTTTTAATTTTGGTCTTCAAATAACAGACTTAGGATTGAATTACCACCCCTGACAAGAGCATTTCTGCTTGGAAAATCAGGTGGCTCAGTTGTCAGATCTCCTGCACTATAGTGAGGAGAGGCAAAAAACCAGAATGATCTCTGTTTCTCCATCTGCAAGTTCTGCCACTAAACAAAGACAGACCCTCAAGAGGTTTATTTACCACAAACCTAAAGATTACATCTCCTTCCCCTTGCTTTCTCAGAACTGGGGTAGAATCAGATAAGGAGAAGTCTGTGAATTTAAATGCTCGGGTTTTCACAGACGGTGGAGTTTTCTACCATGTCAGTAGCCAACAAGGCTGCAGGGGAAACACATGGCTTGTGTTCAGCCCCACCTCAGCACAGAATCCTGTAGGTTGGAAAAGACCTTTAAGAGCATTGAGTCCAACTGTTTGCCCAGCACTGCCAGGTCCTCACCCCAAATCTCCATGGCTCTGAGACCCCTCCAGACACAAGGGCTCCACCACTGCCCTGGGCAGCCTGGGACAGGCCTAGACAATCCTTTTGGGTAAGAAATTGTTCCTCAGGACCAATCTAAACTGCCCTGGTGCAACCTGAGGCTGTTTCCTTTTGCTTGTTTCTTGGGAGGAGACCAACCACCACCTCACTCCAACCTCCAAGTTCAGGGGATTGTTTGGAGAAAGAAGGTCTCCCCTGAGTCTCCTCTTCTCCAGTTACCCCCACTCCAGCTCCCTCAGTCACTCCTCAGAAGTCATCCAGACCCTTCCCCAGCTCCATTGCCCTTCCCTGGACCTGCTTCAGCCTACCCAGAGTGAGCTCAGCTCCGGCACAGGGCAGCACCCTACTGCCAGGCAGCACACACCAGGCTGGGGAGCTAGCCCTAGTGATTGATCACAGTCAACAAACAGAAGATTAATTAATTGCATAAGAAACACAGATGTCTGTCGTGACAGAGAGAAGAGACGCTGGCAGAAAGAGCATATAAAAGCGTTAAGGATGGTAACAGGGAACACTAACGGATTAAAATGCAGTGAACAGTGCAGCCCATATTGCAGAGACAGGCAGCAGCTCCACGGCCTCACCAGCAATGAGGCATGACAGGATGTTTAATAAGAGAGGGAAGGGGTTGGGATCTCTGGTGAGATCTCCTTAGCATTCTTTTTCAATTCATTAATACTCTGGTATTTTTGTCTCCACCATCCTCCTGCTTGACAATGTTCCCACATTACCTGAATCACTTCTGCTCATGAACAGCGTTTCCTAAACCAGGGCACTAGGCACATCCTCTGCCCTGCAGTAGGCACTTGCTGGCCAAATGATTTAAACCCCTTATTTTGGGCTATGAGCTGCCTGGCTCAGGCCAACAAATGTTGTGACAAGATGAAGATGATGTGACTTATGTTTCCAGGGTAAAGGGCAGAGGAGAGTTGTGTCGTCCCTACAGACATCTGAGTGGGTGAAGATATCTTCTGTGCCGATACCCTCCAGTGTGGGCAAGTATTAG
This sequence comes from Rhinopomastus cyanomelas, assembly GCA_013400115.1. Taxonomy (NCBI): domain Eukaryota; kingdom Metazoa; phylum Chordata; class Aves; order Bucerotiformes; family Rhinopomastidae; genus Rhinopomastus; species Rhinopomastus cyanomelas. Next base: position 63,458 of record VXBP01008005.1, on the reverse strand, counting down.
CCCTGCAGTCAGCAGGTAATTGATTATTCTGATGACATGCAGCAACACCAGAGCACTCTGTGACAGCAGGAGATGGATAACATGCACCAGAATAAAATCCTGTCAGGAATTTACTTGCAGGCATCAGATGTTAAGAAGAGGACGTATGCTGCCCTGTACCTCAGACATCAAAACTCACTCTCAACTGTTTCACTCCTTTCCGAAGAAAAGTTAACTCAGCATTAGGTTTGAAAGAAGTGGAAATGTGAGATCCTAGGAACACAATCCCTCTCAGTGGTCTCAAAACCTTGTGAAAGTTTGGAATTAAAAGACAAACAACCCCTCAAACCCAAACCACCCCTGCAAACAAAGGAAAAAGCCTGGAACATCCCTTCAACACCAGGCATGCATTACTGGCCTTCATTAAATTAAACCTGCCAGGGAGATTTCTGGTTTTGCTTTAGTTCTTCCCCTCCAAGCGGAAGCTCCAGCTTGCTGGCTGCCCAGCTGCTTCAGCTTCCCTGTGAGTTTTGCTGTCCCATGGGCTCCTGCAGCCACATGGGCCAGTGTGTCTCTGAGCAGTGCTAAAGGCACATCTGTGGGTTTGGAGTTTGGGGATTACTAAGAGGACGGGGGAAGTACATGGCTCTTGTAGCTGCCCTTCTCCTGCCTGTGCTGGGGCTGATCTTGCTGGCCATCACCTCAAAGACAATAGGGTGTGTGCAGGGCAGGGGCAGATTTGCCCTGGGAGTATCACAAAATCACAGACTGGTTTGGGTTGGAAGGGACCATAAAGATCATCCAGTGCCAACCCCGTGCCATGGGCAGTGACGCCTCTCACTAGATCAGGCTGCCCAGAGCCCCATCCATCCTGGCCTGAGACACTTCCATGGATGGAGCAGCCACAACATCTCTTGGCAGTCTGTTCCAGTGCCTCAGCACCTTCCTGGTGAAGAAGTACCTCTGTGAGGGTAAATGAAATTTGCATTGGCACATGGGTTTCCAGCTTTGTGAACCTGGTCCTGGTGTCAGCTGAGCTAATGATCAGCCCCTCATTGGTGCTACTGGGGAGTCCGAAGATGCAGAGGAGCTTCTGACAGGCAGCACAGCTGCTCTTCTGAGAGTGAGGAGAGTGTTTGTGAGGACAGCTATGCTGGGGGCTCTGAAAACATTCCCTGGCTGGTTTTCTTCACTGGCACAGAAACCCCTAAGGGACTGCCTTGCAGCAGCTGGAAGTAGATCAGCCCCAGGCAGCCCGTCCCGCAGGCAGCAGCACTCTTTTGCAGTTTGCAGGGGAAGGCAGGCACAGCAGGGAATGTGGAGCTTTACCACTGTGCACAGAGGCGGATGCAACCGCAGAAGCATTAGCATAAACCAAATGCATTTGCACCTACAAAGCGGAGCCGCTTCCAGGGGTAAAAGGGTGTTAAAAATTCCTCTGCAAAACTGGGAAACAATTAGAAGAGAAACCTGCTTTTGAAATTGTAGCCTGAGCTCTGCTTCTAAAGAGCCTTTCATCCGACTCTGAATTCAGGAAGGATTCTCTCCACACATGAGATCATCTGTCTCCTTGTTTAATAGCAGTCTAATTACGATTATTTATTAATATCCTATTAGGATGATCAGGCCTTTCCCCTATCCTCTGTGTGAAGATAAGGCACTGTCATTTACAAGCCACCACACCCCTCTTTCTCCTTAAGCCGGACCAACAGCTCCATCACAAGGCTTCAAAATGTTAAGGAAGGGTCAAGGAGGAGCTCTACAGCAATATGTTTCCCCAAGAGAATTCCAGAAAGGTTCCTAGAAAACACATTTCACTGCCAGTGACAGCGATTCATGAGGCACAGAGCCCTGCCAAGGCACCATCACGCATGACGACTCTCCCATGTGCTGGGCAGCTCCCATTTGTCACCCTGTCACTTTGCTAACATGGATCCTCATAATGAAGAAACTATTTCCTTAAGGAAGAAAATTTATCAAGATGCCAAGCTTTTCCCCCAGTGATCAATTCCATGTCACGAAAGCCAAGATCCGAGGACAGGAGCAGCAGACAGGTAGGGAAACATCAGTGCTGGGCAACGTCTGGGACGGTTGGTACTCACCTCTAGTGTAGTCAATACAATCTTCTCAACTGAAGAAAAATAAGCCTCCCACAAGAACTGTGTCTGCTGTCTAAGTGCTAGGATTTTATCCTGATGGATAGACCTGATTGTAGAAGGAATCTGTAATACAAGATGTAATATAGTCAGAAGCCTCAGAAAACAACCCAATCCCATCGCACTAAGATGCTGCTGAGAGGCCCTCTCCTCTATTAGCAAGCTGCACAGCGTCGGTGCTCCTGTCCAACACAGATGTATGTGTCAACAGCTAAAGTCTTGATGTAAAACGAATGAGACACAACCCTTTATAACCTTTGGGACTGAATACATGAATATTTTTTTACTATTGTTATTTGCTTTCTTTAAGGTTGTGGTTTGTTGATGGTAACAAAAGCTCCCCCTTCCCAGCACAAACAGGGAGCATCTCCAAGCCCCTCACACATCAAACCTTTCATGGACTGGTAGTTTAACAAACTAGCACCTACAGGTCTGGAGGGTCCATCAATAATCCCTTCTCTCAAAGTATATTAAAGGGATCTGATCGCATCATGGCAACATGAAGGGCCCTAAGGAAAACACGGCAACAGCTTAAAGAAAATCCCACTTTCTGAGAGCCTGTGGATCAAACTGTGTTTTATGATCACTGTAGGCAGAAAGAGGTATGTCCCCCAGGTCACCTGTAATCCACAAGGGAAAACACTGCTGGGTTTTCCCCCCCTTTCCATTAAATCAACATGGTAATTCAGGTATAAGCTGCCTTACAAATAAACACCAAACTGGCCCTCTGCAGCATAACTGCTCCGTGGCTCAGGAAGGGGAAGGTTTCAGTTCTGGGCTGTGAGATGCTCTTTGCGCATCCCAGCTTACTTGGAAGTTCTCCTGCATCCTGCCCTTTCCTGAGCAGAATACACTCTGCTTATTCCTAACACATATTCATAGAATCATTCAGGTTGGAAAAGACCCCTGGGATCATGAAGTCCAACCATCAACCCTACTCTACAAGTTCACCCCTAATCCACATCTCCCAACACTACACCTAAGCAACTTGTAAACACATCCAGGGATGAGGACTCAACCACCACTGGGCAGCCCATTCCAGTGCCCGACCACTCTCTCCAATGAAAAATTCCTTCCTGATGTCCAGTCTAACCCTCCCTTGCTGAAGCTTGAAGTCCTTCTCTCTGCTTCTGTTGCTAATGACCTGTGAGAAGTAATAAGCACCAACATCTCTACTCTGCTCTTTCAGATAATTGTAGAGAGCCATGAGGTCTCTCCTTAGCTTCCTCTTCCTCAGAGTAAACAGTCCCAACTCACTCAATCTCTCCTCAGAAGACTGATTCTCCAGGCCCTTTATCAGTTTCGTTGCCCTCCTCTGCACTCGCTCCAGCACCTCCCTGTCTCTCCTGTACTCAGGTGCCCAAGACCCAGCACTCATAGTGCTGCCTCGTAAGTACTCAGTGCAGGGGTACAATCCCCTCCATACTCCCACCGGATGCACAGTTGCTAATCCAGGCCGGGATGCCATTGGCCTTCTTGTCCACTTGGGCAGCCTGCTGGGTCCTATTCAGCCACCTGTCAATTAGAACCCCGGGGTCCCTTTCTGTCAGACTGCTTTCCAGCCACACTGCCCCAAGCCTGTAGTGCTGCATGGAATTTTGAAAGGTGGAAGTGACCATCAGTTGCATCCGTGTGCTCCTGAACCAAAGGATTTCAGGCAGAACATTTTCCTGAAGCAAATCTGAGATTTTCAGCATTTACCTGTAAAACACCTCCACATGAAATAAGAGGAATGGTTTCCATCCATGTCCAAAAGGACTATAGCTCTGCAGGCTGCAGCACCAGATGAGACAACCTGTATCTCTAAGCCCTTTGTCCCTTAGCCCTTCATCTTGCAAGTCTGGCTAACTGGAGAACTGAAGGTGAGCTCAGCACAGGAGCAAGGGGGAAGAGAAGAACCTGGTCACACTGACAGAGGTCTTTCAGAGTGAATATTCAATCTTTTGGGTACTCTTCCAACAGGTAGTGGGATGGTCACAGAATCATTAACGTCAGAAGAGACCTCCATGATCATGGAGTCCAACCATCACCCTAACCCTACCTTGCCCACTAAACCCTATTCCCTAGGGCCATATCTACTCCTTTTTTGAACCCCTCCAGGGTTGACGACTCCACCAGCTCCCTGGTTGCACACAGATGTGCATGGATCAAAGTCACCCCATAGCTGATACGGAATTCTTGGTGTCAGCTTGAGAGGTGCACTGTGTACAACCCTGGGTGTGTGTGTGCAGGGGGGTTAACAACAACCCAAATCAATACTCATTCCCCTCCACTTATTTTAAGGGCAGGCTGCTCCCCCTGTGAAGGTCATAGCAAGCTGTTATGACCTGACAGACCACCTTGAGCCTGTGGGTGCCTGCAAACACAGCACCAAGGTTAAGGAGAAGCCTTGGCGCCTGCTCCACTACGACAGCTGGGAAGGAAAACCAGAGCTCCCACTTCAACTGCATTTGCCTATTAGTTATTAATCTTCTTGTCTAGAAAGACAGGTGGGGAAAGTGATGCATCAACACTAATGTGGCAGGATTACACTGGAATTATTAGAATGGGATGATGTCTTAATAAAAGGTCATTTCAGTAATAACCAGAGGGAAGCGATCTCCCCCAGCCCCCCCAACCCTGCACAAATAAACGCAGAAGGGCTGGATTAAGCTCCCCCCGTGCTGTGACGAGGAGAATATGCAAATCAAAACATCCAAGCTGCTCTCCAACAGGAAATGAAAAACTGTAACACAACAAAAACTATTTCCCAGAGCAGACATTCAGGCCCTCTGCCAGCTCTTTAATAAGGGAGCGGGAGCTGCTCCGTATGGAAGCAGCTGTGATGAGAGGGAATGGCGTGTTACCAGAAAGCAGGAAGATCAGCAAATTATTATTATTATTATTTAAAAGAGAAATAATTCTGCCCAGAAAAAAATAGGACTGTCCACAGAAGCAAAAATCAGATGGCCCTTTTAATATTTACAGCCTGTTCACAAAATCATAGAATCATTCAGGGTGGAAAGGACCCTTGGGATCAGCTATCTGCCCTACTCTACAAATTCACTCCTAAACCATATCCCCCAACACTCCACCTAAGTGACTTTTAAACACATCCAAGGAAGGGGGCTCAACCACCAGCACTGGGCAGCTCATTTCAGTGTCTGTCCACTCTCTCCAGGAAGAGATTTGTTCCTGATGTCTAGTCTAACCATCCCTTGTTGAAACTTGAAGCTCTGCCCTCTGGTTCTGTCACTAATGACCTGTGAGAAGAGACCAGCACTAACATCTCTACAGTGTCCTTTCAGATACTTGTAGAGACCCATGAGGTTTCCTCTTAGCCTCCTCTTCCTCAAACTATCAGCCCCAACTCTCTCAATCTCTCCTCATAAGATTTATTCTCCAAGGCCCTTCACCAGCTTCAACGCCCTCCTCCAGCACTTGATTCTTGTCGCGTTAAGAACAGGCAGCGCTCTGCATGGCTGGGCAGCCCAGTCCTCACAAATATTTACTGCTTCAGGCAAGTGAAAAAGGCTTCTAATGAGATTTCCAAAGATGCTTCCTTTTTAGGGTGTCAAGACACTGGTACACTCCAGGATGACACTTGGGAAATCAGTTAAAGTCAACCACAAAAAGCCAAACGTCCTGAGTGGCTGCTCCAGATCCCATGGATCACAGCTCTGTGCTGGGCAATGGCACTTCCTCAAGAGTTACTTTGGGGAAACCAGTTTTTCAAGGACTTTTTGTAACATCAACTTCTCCACAGACTGTAGAGATTTAAACTATAGAACCCACCAAAGAAACAGCAAAACAACTGGAGTGAATTTAAAACCGAAGTAAATGCTGCAGGTAGCAGGGAAATTCTGCCTTCTTGTTTTATGGTCTCAAGATCAACAAGAAGTGACCTGATCACTGCTTCAGAGAATAGTGTTACATGGTCCAGACATCAGAAAAGGGACTCTGCTTCCCACACTACAGCCTACTTTCCTGAGGAGTCCATGGTGCTGCTGGGACCCCTAAGGACATAACTCTTGGGAAGGACTAGAGCAAAACTTAGAATCATGGAATTTCAACCTGTACCGGGCTGGAAGGATCAAAGGACCTCCAAAGGACCTTCAGTCCAACTACCCTACAACAAGCAGAGACAGTTCTAACTAGAACAGATTGCCTACAGCCCCATCCAGCCCGACCTTGAACAGCTCCAGAGATGGGGCCTCTACCACCTCTCTGGGCAGCCTGTTCCCAGGATCCCCCACCCTCAGATTCAGGAACTTTTTCCTGATGTCTGACCTAAATCTCCCCTTTTCCATCTTCAAACCATGACCTCTTGTCCACTTGCCTCTCTCATCACAGCACCCAGTCCAGGACAGCTCTGCCTCACAAACCGCCTAGGTGCTCTAAACCAGAAGAGATTTCAAACTCTTAGGAAAAAATAAGAGAGTCTCTTGCATTTAAGGCAGTGGTCTGGTGGCTGTGATGACCTTCAGGTCACAAAATGAATGATGTCATATTAAATGAGTTCACAGCTGCTGCAACACCGACAATCCCTCCCTGATAAAAATTCTTTTACAGCCCTGACCTTTTGGATTCATCCTCCTCATCCACTTAGAGAGCAGCAGCAATAATCAGCCGATGGGCTGAAGGCCGCCACCGCTTCCTTACCTGTAATAACAATCTCTCATCGCCAATGACGGCAGCCTGGTTCCAATCAATCACCTCGGAGAATGGCAGCTCCCATCCATTGCTGAGCATCACTGGGACACAGGCAGCCTGCACACACAGAGCAACATCGTTAGGGGGTACCTGAGAACTGAGGCAGGGTCTGAGCTCTGCACCAACAGCATGACTCTTGTTTTCTGCACAAACTCTGAAGGAAAAGCACCATGGCACAGGAAGGCAGTCCCAAAGTTTATGGGTTTCCACTCTGAATTGATTCCTGGGCACTCAAAGGTGTTTGGCGACTGCATAGAGAGTGATGTTTGAAACCTGGTGCTGATGCTGCAGATGGGGGCAGAAGGGTTAAAATGCTGCAGAGGGAACACCAGAGAATTTCACACTAAATGATGGGCTCCCTTGCTGCTTGTGAACCTCTCAGGAGGGAGATAACTCCCTCGACTGTTATGATATGGTGCAACACAATCCACTGCGAAAAGAGATCACATTAAATTCCAGAGCATTTTTCTCACAAAGGAGGAGCAAATTCCCTGTCCTGGGTGATACCAGCTCTCCAAGCAAAGTGCACAAATCCAGCTCACCTGTCATCACCTGTCCACAAGAATAAGAATTGCCTTCTGTCTTAAGAGAAACAAAACCCAGGCGTATTGAGGGTCTATTTCCTATCAGCACAATCTGTCTGCATTATTTAATCTTTTATGAGTTGTTCCTCTGCCCAGAACATTGGGAACGTTCAGTAAACTGGGTGGTATTTCAATAAACAGCTGATGGCCCTGTGTTCTGATCACCTGGATCACAACCTAAGATCCAAACCAAACCCCTCCTGATGAGATGAAAGAACCTACTGCCAGAGGATCTGCACTGAGCCTGTACTCTGCTTCAGTTCTCTTCAGATTAAGCCAAGCCTAAGGGCTCTTAGTTAGGTCCTCATGCTCATAGTATCAAGGGGAACCTTCCAGACACTGGACCTTCCTTGGTAATGTAACCAGACCTGAAACCTACCAGACAGGATCTAAGGCTGGCAAGGTCTCTGCCTCACAGCAGTGCTTGCACTGTGTGAAGAACCGTGAGCTTGTGCTGTTTAACAACTCTACTGCATGAAAAAAGTCAGTGAGAAAACACTTAGTGTGTTTTCATGTCTAAAACATTCCACTAATGTGGAGCAGGTCTTTCAACATGCCCTAGAGCCAGAGAGAAACTGGGAATTCATCATGATTTGGTGGCTACTGCTGGCAGCCTGCCAGGAAAACCCCCAGGGTCTGCATTTTATCAGCACTGACCTGGAGCCTCCAAGTTCTGCACAGTGGGACCTGCTTTCTTCTCCAGAGATGACGAGTCTAACAGAAACTTCATGATTTGGGTCCAAATGAGAGAAGAGCTGAGAAATGCCCTTCAGAAGGATCTGAAGTGACTTGTCATCCCAGATAAACCAGTCCCGTTTCTTCCTCTGAAGAAGGAACAGCACTGTGTAGGCTATTAATCTCCACAGCACAATCAAAGTGTTAAGTAACAACACAGAACTTCTCAAACGTGACAGCACATGAGTGGTGCAGTGGTTAAACCTATATCCAGCATATTTGGGATGCTCCAGGGCATCCAAGATACCCATCAAAGGCTGCTGGATGTGACATAGGATCTACTGGAGACCTTCTGGAGAAGCAGCAGTCAGAAGTGTACCCCGGGCTTCTAAGACAACATTACATGCTCACACTGATGTACCTCAGTCCTGCTCTACATTGTGGTGAACACCCTTTAACAGCGGCTGGGACCTTGTGTGGTTGATGAAGAAAAGGGACACTCATTAACAGCTTTCCTGCTAGTGCTGGGACACTTCCCAAAGGGCAAAAGGACACCAAGGCAGAGGCCCTGTGAGGTGTCCTCAGCTGCCATCTCCTTGACACCTTAGCCTCCCCTTCTCTGCACTCCAGCCCCTACAGAGATGGCGATGCTAGCCCCAGAGGACTCAGGAGCCACAGCACTGCCGCCTTCTGCTGGCCCACAGCACAAAAGGAGCCTATTGACCAAAAGATGAAGGATCCAGGTGCTGTCTCAGACACCCGGTGAGGTCCCTCAGATCAACCTGTTTCCACCTTTATGTGAAGCTTCCATCTGGGGCTTCTGCAGCCCTCAGGCCACCTTCTGCTTCTTCAGCAAGAACCATCTCCAGCCAGGCAACACATAAGCAGGTCTGGTTTAGCTAAGTGAGAAGAAGTCTGTTCTTACTGCCCCAGGGCTTCGCTGCAGAGTCTCATTGGTGATAAAACACTATTATGAACTGGTCCAACCTCCCAGCCTCACCACATTCAGGGAAATCCTTTTCCTGGAGGTAACACGATTTAACCTTCTGATGAGCTGAGTGCTCAGCCTCTTCTGGAAGAGGTTGCCAATTGTTCCAGGAGTATGAACTGAGCTTTGGCCAAGCGGATTACTGTCCACCAGGGAGATGAAACCCATTTCCATCCTCCCCAACCTCCCTGCTGGGGTAGCTGATACTTTAAACTGCAGCTCTTACCTGCAAGGCTTCCAGAAACCTGAAAGAGCCAAGCCTGCGGCCACGGGGAACCAGACAGAAAGTGGCATTGTGCAGCATTTCACGGTAATCATACCTACCAGGAACGGGGAGAGAGGAAAAGAAAAGAGAACATTCCATTAGTGCAGAGCTCCGGAGTAACTGAGTGTGAAAATGCAAACAGCTGTTGAGACACATCTGGAGAAAACACTCCCTGAGAGAGACTGCTCACCAGCAGGTTGAGCAGCCCGTGTATGTCTGCAGGGTCCTTCTGGCTCCTGCCTGCTCATCCCCCACCACAGGAGAGGGATCAAGAAACTGAGAAGGAAGGGAATAGCCTTCCCTTTGCAATAATCAGCTGTTTCTGCATTAACAGGGTGTTTCTAAGGTCCAACCATGAGCTTGTGTTCAGTATTTTGATACCCAATGCATCGCTGCGGCATGTCCCTGACCCTGATCTACTTTTGGGTCCAGTCTATTGCAGGTAGCTGCCTTCCTTTCTGCATGGGGGGTTTGCACAAAGCAAGAAATCACATAATCACTGAATCACAGAACATGAGAGATTGGAAGGGACCTTGAAAGATCATCTAGTCCAATCCCTCTGACACAGCAGAATCCCCTAGGTCCAGTTGCACAGGAACGTGACCAGGCAGGTTTTAAATGTCTCCAGAGAAGGAGATTCCACCCTGGGCAGCCCCTTCCAGTGCTCTGTCTGGGAAGAAGTTCCTTTTCAGATTGATGTGGAACCTCCTCTGTTCCCAGTAGCACCCAATGCCCCTTGTCCTATCATTGGGTGGCACTGAGCAGAGCCTGGCTCCATCCTCCTGACACCTGCCCTTTCCATATTTATCAACATTCATGGGTTCACCACTAAGTCTCCTTTTTTCCCAGCTCAAGAGACCCAGCTCCCTCAGCCTTTCCTCATCAGGGAGATGCTCCACTCTCTTCATCATCTTTGTGACTCTGTCCTGGACTGTGTCCAGCACTCCTGTGTCTCTCTAGAGGAGAGGATCCAGAGCTGGACACACTATTCCAGACATGGTCTCAGCAGGGCAGAGCAGAGGATTTCTATTTTACAGACCGACAGGACTGAGGCTCATCACTTTCACTCTATATCCTATGACAGAAAATGTTAATAACTGCCCAAAATAGAACACCCGTAGGGCTAGAAGGCACCAGCCACAAGTCCCCCATCATTAGCCAACTCAAAATGTAAAATCCGATTAATACCTTGGAATGCAACAGTAGCCCCAAAACATCACTGGCAGAACCAGAACACAAAACCCAGCAGAGAACAAGGCTGCTCCAATCAAGTCCTCCACATGCCAGCAATTCCTTTTGCTGGGCACCTTTCCTTTCTCATCCAATTTGCTGATACCAGGAGAGATTTACAAAGGGGAAAAAGAAAAGGGGAAGTTGCTGCTCATTTCCCACCTGGAAAGCAGTTGTAGTGTTTTGCCTCCATTTGTGCATTTAAAGCCTAACGTGTGATTTATTGCCCAGCTCCAGAGTCGCACGGTCCATGGTCACCAGGCAATTCATCTACATCATCTGGACATGGAGAGCCTCATCCTAACCTTGATGTGGAGGCACTGCATTTCCATTCACTCCAGGGAGAGCCCACAGGCACAGCAGGTGCAGACTAAGGGGAAAGCAACACCCACGGAGGGCTGCTGCAGCACCAGGGATCCTTCTCAGGATTAAATTCTCTGCAATTTCTAGCTCAATAAGAACATCGTTCGGGTTGGAAGAGACGTCCATGATCATCCAGTTGACCCATCACCCCAACCCCATCCTGCCCAGTAAACCCCAGGGCCACAGCTACAAACGTTTTCAGGCGATTTGTAGTGCTAAGGGAATGATTTCCAGTTTGAACCCATTCACCGACCGCTCCTGGATCAAGCATCAGTTTGAAAGCCTCAAACACAAGGTGCTAATCTTACTCCTATAGCCTGCAGGTAGCCAGGCAGAGTCACAGGGGCCCCCTGCCTGAGCTGAAAACCAGCAGATAAAGCATCATGTTGAAATAGGAATTGGGAAGTGCTTCTCACACAGCCCCTGCAGCCAGCCAGAAACATGGAAACAAGAAATAAGAAGTTCCACCTCAACATGAGGAGAAGCTTCTTTACTGTGAGGGTGATGGAGCCCTGGAACAGGCTGCCCAGAGAACTTACAGGGTCTCCAGCTCTGGAGGCTTTCAAACCCCATCGGGATGCAGCCCTGTGTCTGCCCTAGGGGATCCTGCTCTGGCAGGGGGGCTGGACTGGATGATCTCTAGAGGTCCCTTCCAACCCCATCAGCCTGCGATTCTGTAAGGATGCAGGAGCACCTCTGTCACTTGAAGAGTTGCTGGCAGAGCAAACTGGCTGCATAGACCAAACAGCACTTTGGAGTAGAGTCTACAGCAGAGACCANTCTAGAGGTCCCTTCCAACCCCATCAGCCTGCGATTTCATGCTGAGTTTCATGCTCAGACTGCCAGGCAGCACCTGGAGATCTGGACCACTAAAAACATCACTTGGTGGATGAAGCTCCAGCCCATGGCTCAGACAGAAGGTTCAGGAAAACCCTCAGTTTCAGTCCCATTCTGACTCAGCCCAGGCAGCAGGACGTTTGAGCTTTGCTGGTGTTTTGTTGCGCAAGTCAAACTGCTTTGTCCAACTGGTGTTTCCTTCCACCTGACAGCATCTCTGCACTTCTCCTAACCGATCTCAAATGAAGTTCTTGAGGCAATCTCTAGGATGAAAGTTAGGAAATGGAGCTAAATCTTTGCTGGACTTGTCCAGAAAAGGAATAAAAGCTGGAGGAGACACCCAGAACAGCCTCTCAGCTAAAGCTGGACACTTGAGCATCAAGTACCAATCTGGCACCTACTGCAAATACCAGTATGACATCAGCAATGGTCTCCATTTCCACCCCCTCCTCACTGACTGATCTCAGCAAGAGCTTGGGAAGGCAATGAAGTGCTGCAATCATGCTCTGACTGGCCTTAAGTTACAGAGGTTCTCCTAGAGCATCTGCTGCTGCTTCTCCCATGGCAATGAGGGATGTTCCTACTCTCAGAAGTCCTTCTTTCCATTAGCTGGCAGTAGCTGAAGATGGCAGGAAGACTGCAGAGTTGTGCTTTCTGCAAAGCCTGTGGGGTGGGAAAAGACCTTCGAGATCATCAAGTCCAACCATCTGCCCTACAACCCCCAATCGGTAACCCAGCTCCTCAAACACCCTGGCTGCCTGGTTGTTGAACCCCACCAGGGACAGTGCCTCCAGCCCCTCCCTGGGCAGCCTGTTCCAAGGCCTCCCCACTCTTTCTGGGAAGAAGTTTTTCCTAAGATTCAATCTGATCCTCCCCTGCAAAACCTGATCCTGTTTCCTCTTGTCTACCGCTAGTCCCTAGGCAGAAGAGGCCAACCCTCACCTCACTCCAACCTTCCTTCAGGTAGTTGTAGAGAGCAGTGAGGTCTCCCCTCAGCCTCCTCCAGGCCGAACAGCCTCATTTCCCTCAGCCTCTCCTCATCAGACCTGTCCTCCAGACCCTTCCCCAGCCATTACCCTTCTCTGGCCCCAGCCCCTCAATGTCTTTCTGGTACTGAGGTGCCCAAAACTGACCCCAGTACTTGAGGTGTGACCTCACCAGTACAGGTGGACAATCCCTTTCCTGCTCCTGCTCGCCACACCAGTGCTGATGCAGACTAGGCTTTACTTTTAGCATTTAGAGTAGAAGAGCTGTGAGAGGAGCCCTCTGCTTTGCCAGGAGGGTCTTTATTTCCACAAAGCTGCTGGTTTCCATGTTAGCAGGCTGCTGGGGCAAGGGGCACGTGTTTACTGCACACATTCCTGTAGCTCCTCGCTCTGCACATCTGCGCGGAGGATACCGTTTACTGCCAATTTTAGAGTTGGCTTTGCCTGAGCCTCAGCTGCATCATTCCAACACGTTAAACCCCAAAATGCTTACACCTTTAAAGTGACAGTTGGGCTTTAAAACTGAAATAGCTTCAGATTTAACCCAAAGCTGCTATCCCTCTCTAAGGATCAGTTTGATTAACTATCAGGCTCCTTTCCGTAATGATGAAGCATACCCTGTTCATAGCTAATTCCTTCGTAGGCAGCATAAAGAAATACAAAGCTCTATTTGTAATCAATCCCAGGTTATTCACCCTTTAATTGAAATATCCCCTCCCTGCTACCACCCAGAGCTGAGAAAACATCTCCATCCCCATCGATCACGCAGGTGTAAACGCTGCGATTCCACCTGAGAATTATCCGGAGCAGAATCATGGCTCAGCCCAATGCTCTGACCAGTTTAACTTCTTGATCCAACACGTTGTGTCTGTCTCTCCCATCCTGTTTCACCACACCTCCCTTTTTCTTTCCCCTCTCTGATGTGCCGACCCTGTCACTCACCATGTGCATTAGAGAGCTGCTTGGGATTCTTGTCTCCCCATTATCCCAGGCAGCCTGGGCAGGCTGCAGAGGCTCTGCAGTCACTAATCAGCCATTCCACACATTCCTTCTAACAGCTTAAGCATTTCCCCGTGTCACCACACTCGAGAGATTATAAACTGGCCTGGGAAACATTTTCATTAGCAATTTTACTATCAACTATGTATTTTTCCCCAATCTTAGAATCATTCAGGGTGAAAAAGACCCTTGGGTGCTTTGAGTCCAACTATCAACACTACTCTACAAGTTCACCCCTAAACCACACCCACCAACACTACATCTAAGCAACTTTTCAACAGCTGCAGGGATGGTGACTCTACCAACCTGGGCAGCCCACTCCAGTGCCTGACTACTCTCTCCATCAAAATTCCTTCCTGATGTCCAGTCTAATCCTCCCTTGTTGAAGCTTGAAGTCCTTCCCTCTGGTGCTGTTGCCAATTACCTGTCAAGAGACCAGCACCAACATCTCTACATTGTCCTTGCAGATAGCTGTAGAGAATGATGAGATCTCCCCTTAGCCTCCTCTTCCTCAAACTAAACAGCCCCAACTCTCTCAATCTCTCCTCATAAGATTTATTCTCCAGGCCCTTCACCAGCTTCACTGCCCTCCTCTGCATTCGCTCCAGCACCTCCATGTCTCCCTTACCACCATAGTCTGAAGCAAACTGTCAAAAGACATTGGCTCTGGAGATCAGCAGATGCATCCAGCTCCCCAGCCAGATGATTATCAAACCTTACGCAGCTACACCTCACCTATCACACAGAAATAACAAAGAACTGCACGTATCTTTGTATCTAATCCTCTAACGCTGATATGGGATTCCATCACCACGGAAAACCTGAGATACAGGTGACTGGTGGCTTCTCCAGCAGCCAGTCAGACCTTGGGAACGCTACCGCCAGCATCCTCACTGGTGATAGTGCGCTCACCAAGAATCAGTCACGTGTTCTGGCTATCAAAACTCATATGGGAAGACAGGAGCAGAACCCAACTCAAATGCAGCAGCGTGACACAGCTTAACAGAGCCACACACAATCCTTCTTTTGGCAGAGAGCATCCACACACACCAGTGAAGATGAGAGACTGGAGCTGGTTTGTGCCTTCCCAAGTTAAAACAACTGTGATGGCACTTGAGCAGCCATGACCAGGGCTCCCCCTCTGTGAGTCCACAAACCCACAGACACACACTTCATCTTCCAGAGTCTCTGCATGGATTCAAGTGCTACAATAAAGACAGATATCCACAGAGTCATTCAGGCTGCAAGAGACCTCCAAGATCATCCAGTCCAACCATCACTCCAATCCCACCTTGCCCATTAAACCCTGTTCCACAGGGCCACATCTGCTTGTTTTTTGAACCCCTCCAGGGGTGACTCTCTCCCTCCCTGGGCAGCTTGTTCCAACCCCTGACCACTTTGGCAGGGAAGAGATTTCTCCTGATGACCAACCTATCCCTCCCCTGGCACAAATTGAGGCCATTTCCTCTTGTCCTATCACTGGTGAATGGGGAGAAGAGACTGACCCCTACCTCTCTCCACCCTCCTTTCAAGTAGTTAAATACCTACAACTCAGAGTGGAGTGGGTCCAGTTTTCCAGCCTCTACCATCTCAGCCATTACCCAAGTGGCCACGTTTCTGCTTGTGAAGGGCTCTGAACTGACTGGAGCTGGAGAAGAACTCCCCTTTGTCACACAGAGCTCTCGTTGCCCGGATCCCACTCAGGTATGTTGGCTTTTAAAGAGACCATCAAGGCAAACTTGGCACAGAACACTCTGAGTGAGGAAGTGTCTTTGTAAAGAAGCTGACAGCCCAACTCTGCACCAGACAGAGAACTTTGCGTTTGGATTTAGGGCTGTGCAGCACTTTGGGGTCACCCTAATGCTGGTTCCCAGGCTACTGGCTGGCAGCAATACCCCCTCAAGTGCTGGTTTGGGGATGAGGAAGTTTTGGAGGTGCAGAAACATAATTGGAAACCTGTTTTTTCCCTCTTTTTCCCCTGCTTAAAGAGCTAATTGATTTTGCAGGTGTTTAATTATCATTTGCTGTGAGAGAATACCTTGTAGTGCCATAAAAAATGGATTTCATTTGCGAGCGCTCGCAAACCCATTGCCAAAGCCAAGCTAGAGCTCAAGCTAGATAATTATTCAATAAATCAAACACACTGCCTCCTTTCTTTGAAATTTTTAATACTTGGCTATAACCATATCTGACGACCTTGAAACTAACATGAAAAGGGTTTTCTTGCCAAGTGCTGAAAGGCAGACAGTGGAGGGTTTTCTTTCAGCCTGGTTCATTACATTGGACAACAGGAGAAATCTCTTCCCTGACAGAGTTGTCAGGGTTGGAACCAGCTGCCCAGGGAGGTGGGGAGTCACCATCCCTGGAGGGGTTAATAAAACAAGTAGTGCAGCCCTGGGGGACAGGGTTTAGTGGGCAGGGTGGGGTTAGGTTGATGGTTGGACTGGATGATCTTGGAGGTCTTTTCCAACCTGAAGCATGAAAAAAGCATGAAAAAAGCATGGCCAGCAGGCCAAGAGTGGTGATTCTGACCTTCTACTCCCCTCTCCCGAGACCCTGCCTTGAGCATTACATCCAGCCCTGGGGTCCCCAGTGTAAGAAAGATAAAGACCTGCTCAAGCAGGGCCAGAGGAGGCCACAAGGAAGGTCAGAGAGCTGGAACTGCTCTCCGATGAAGAAAAGCTGAGCAAGTTTGGACTGTTCAGCAGGAAAGATACAGCTCAGGAGAGACCTTACAGCAGCAGGAGGTTTGTAAGAGATGCAAAGAGACTTTTTACCAGGGCCTGTAGTAACAGGACAAGGGCAACACTTGGGGTTTTTCTGGGTTTGTTATAAATGCACAGTGCCTTGTTTGCACTTTATCCTTCTCTTAGCAGTGAAGCCATGTCAAAAACTTGCCCTAAATAGCCCCATCTGGTCCTATTAACTGAACTCACATGCTGTGACAGCCCAGCTGGGAAGATCTCTGGGGTAATTCCCACTGCAAAGGCAGTTTTCTTATTGATTGATTCTCTAACTCGGAAAAATAAATAATAAATAACAATAAAAAACCCAGCAGCACTACTGGAATTTCAGTCATCGCAGCATCAGTTTGCATTGAAGACCCAAATGAAGGGAAATCCATACTGCATTTTCCAAACAAAGGAACTAATTTCAGCTCCTTTGCCACCCACTCCAACGCTGAGACAACAGGACACACCTGAGAGCCTCAGAGTGCAGGGAAATGAAGAGACTTATTGTGAGTCCTCTCACCTGTCAGCACCTCTGAAGCAGCTGATTCTCTCCTGCCTCTCAAAAAAATCTTTCTTAATTATTTTTAAATAGCTCTTTATTGAAAGCCTGAGGTTAAAAAGCACCAAAGAGGATCAGTTTTCTAGAACTTCCTGCTTCAATACTGAGGCTACTGAATGTTAACTAACCCACCTAAAGAAAAAGCTGTGTACAAACCCTGGATGGTACAATATGAATCAAGTCACTAATCTGCACCTACTTATTCACAGAATCATAGAATCGTTCAGGTTTAAAAGACCCTTGGGATCATCAAGTCCAACCATCAAGCCTACTCTACAAGTTCACCCCTAAACCAGATCCCTCAACCCTACATCTAAGTACAATACGAGTCACTACTCTGCACCTACTTATTCTACAGCCCAACTGCTGGACCCAGCAGAGTCTGTGGTGTAAAGACACATTGTCTCCACAAAGCTGCCTGTAGGATGGAGACTCCAGCAGGATAACAGAGAAAGCACAAACCTCTGCAGATCGAATTAGAAGGGGTTATAATTTCTATTCTTGCTCTGAATGTCTGGCTGGCTGAGCTCTTTACCCCAAGCAGTCACGTGGTCCTTACGAAGCTGATCATTTTCTGTTCAGCTGCACAGATTTTCCCATTATGGCTATTGAGCTCCTAAGTGGCTTGTTGGCATCTTTAAAAGTTATAGTCCTCCTGACGCAATGGCTGAAAAGGGAAAGCAGTGATGATGAGCAGCGCTGGCTCTCATTCTGCACGAGTTCAATTCTATCCATGGCTGGATTTGTCACCAAAACCACAGAGAGGGATTTTAGGCAGCAACTGCTGCAAGCAAGCTCCATGCTGACCCAAAGTGAGACCATGCTTGGAGGAGAAATTAGTAGAAATACACAAAAATAGCAAAACCATGGGGCAATTTTGAATAAAGTGGTAACTGATTCATTTTTACTGCTAAAGAAGCTGGCTGCAGCTGAATTCCCACCAGTGGCAGCACCACAACATGGAATCATAGAACACTTTAGGCTGGATCTTGAAGACCATCCAGTGCCAAACCCCTGCCATGAGCAGCACCACCTCTCATGAGACCACGTTACTCAGGGCCTCATCCAACCTGGCCTTGAACACTTCCAGGGATGGAGCAGCCACAACCTCCCTGGGCAACCTGTTCCATGGCCTCAGCACCCTCCTGGTGAAGAACTGCTTCCGAAGATCCAATCTAAATCTCTCCTCTTTCACTTTCAGGCCACTGCCCCTTCTACACTCTACATATTTGGGTTGCTTATTAGTCCTCAATGTTGTCTGCACCTGGAAATCTCATAGTACTTTCTTTCACCTAGACAAAAGTACCTCAAAAACAGGAGCAGAACACAAACCAGGGGAAAAATCCCAAATGCCTAATCCTGTGTGTTTTGGATTTGTAGCACTGAACTTTATGGTGAAATCATGGAATTGTTTAGGGTCCAGAGGGGGTTTCTACTGCCTGACAGATGTGCTTGAGATGGCCTCATGACCTAGGAACCCTCAAATCAGCACAGTGCTGATCTTCTAGACTTAATGAGGATGAACTTGTACAGTAAAGCAGTGCAGGAGTGAGAACTATGGAAAGGCAGGGAACTCTGCCAGGTTTTTCCCCTACTACAGTCAACTGTGAGTATTAAAATCCTTGTTGTTCTCTAAGAGAGAGCAAAGAGCAGAGAGCAGGAAGAAACACAAAAGTGCACCAATACTTTTTTCTCAGTTTGATGGGTTGGACTAGATAACCCTGCTCTTTGATGAGTCTATCAATCTGGAGCCCCAACACATCACGGCGGTGCCAGACAGCTCAGCTATGTCACAAGCTATAGAATCATGAAATCATGGAATCACTCAGGTTGGAAAAGACCTTTGGGATCATCGAGTTCAACTATCAATCCTACTTTACAAGTTCACACGTAAGCCACATCCTCCAACACTACATATAAGCAACATTTCAACACATCCAGGGATGGGGATTCAACCACCACCCTGGGCAGCCCATTCCAGTGCCTGACCACTCTCTCCAGGAAGAATTTCTTCCTAATGTCCAGTCTAACCCTCCCCTGTTGAAGCTTGAAGCTCCTTCTCTGGAGATGTTTACAAACCACCTGGATATGTTCCTGTGCGACTTGGTCTAGGTGATCCTTCTCTGGCAGGGGGATTGGACTAGATGATTTTTGAGGTCCCTTCCGACCCCTAATGATTCTATGATTCCCTCTGGTTCTGTTGATAATTACCTGTGAGAAGAAGTAACCAGCACCAACTTCTCTACTCTGTTCTTTCAGATAGCTGTAGAGAGCGATGAGCTCTCCCCTTAGCCTCCTCTTCCCCAAACTAAACAGCCCCAACTCTCTCAATCTCTCCTCAGAAGACTTCTCCTCCAGGCCCTTTATCAGTTTCGTTGCCCTCCTTTGCACTGGCTCCAGCACCTTGATGTCTCCCTTGTACTCAGGTGCCCAAAACTGGACCCAGTACTCAAGGTGCACCCTCCTCAGTGCTGAGTACAGAGGGACAGTCACCTCCCTACTCCTGCTGGACGCACAGTTTCTAATCCAGACCAGGATGCCATTGGCCTTCTTGGCCACCTGGGCACCCTGCTGGGTCCTATTCAGCTGCCTGTCAGTTAGAACCCCCAAGCCCGTTTCTGCCAGACTGCTTTCAAGCCACACTACGAGATGCAGAGGGTGTTTCTCCACCCCTGTTGATGCCCACTGCATCTCTCAGCACCTAGCACAGCTCAGAGTGATCTGTTCTGCTCTTTTAGCATTCCTGCCCCACTGGGCAGTGTCTGCATGAACGTGCTCTGTCTGTTTGCAAGCTAATGCATTATTTACACAAACTATTCAGGCATGGCAGCGAGGATATAAAACATTCATCAACAAAGGGACCAGTTTGTCATTCTAAAATAATTATGTTTCTTTAAAGAAACCAACAAATTCAGTTGTCTCAGAATTATTTATTGGGTCACACAGGCTAGAAAAGGACTTTCTCCTTTGGAAGGAAGAGTCTCCACTTCAAATACAGCTTCAGCCATGAGAAATTCTATACCTTAGCAAGGAAATCTCAAGCTCACGGCTTTCACAACCAGAAGTAAAACATTGTTAAGTAGTTTTTGAGCCTTCCAGTGATGGCACAGAACAAATACAAACATACCCATGAAGGAGGTTTCTGTAGCAGGGGAACTGCAGCTTCCTACCTCTTATAAACCATCATTGCATCACTCTGTGCTGGCAGGAGAAATGAGAATAAAAACTCAAGTAAAGGTTTAAAAAATAAAATAACATAAATAAATCAAGTGAGAGCTGGACCTATCCAGCTGAGTCTGTGGTTCGTGTCCCCAGGGGACACGAGTGAGTTCTCTCTGCAAACTTCCAAGCAGCTGTTCTCCCCAGGCTCCCTCTCCCAGACTCCAGATGTGCTCTGATACAGGCATTCTCCTAGAGCAGGGACTCATTGCACATGTTAGACACGTCAGCAACTTCTGCCAGTGTTGGAGGCTGGAAAGGTGCAGATGAGGAGCAGGGTTTTTGGAGCATTCTCGCGCAGCTCAGACATCTCTTACATCTGTTCAAGGGACTATAAAATGCCACAATCCTCTATAAGGCTTGACACCTGAAACAAGGCTTCTTCCCTCAGAAACGAGCAATTCTATACAGGATTAGAGGGTCATCGCAGACAAACAGCTCAAGGCTGTTCTAGAAAAGCGAGTGAATCCTTAGACACATGAAGCACGTTGTACACACAAAGAAGAAACACCCCTGGTACCCAGAGCCACCGAGACAACATCCAGTGTTAATACCCTCACATGTTCCACAGATGCCGAGTAACTGAAGGTAAAGGGACAGAAACGTTACTCAAGGGACTGCAGTAAATACCCTTCTGTGAGAGTCTTAAAGACCTCAACTTGTTGAGTTTAGCAGAGAGAAGATGGAGCTTGATTATAGCCTGTAAGTGGCTCTCCAGGAGAAAAAGGCACCAAGAGTCCTCCAACCTGCTGGAAAAGGGCACAATAAGAAATCAAGAGGAGGAAGCTGGAAGAGAAACAAACATCAATAGAAAACTGCACTAACACTGAAGGTGTTTTCACACCAAACAAACTGCCATGAGAGATAGTGGCTCCTCCATTAAGTGAGCTTTCCAAAGTGGAGCAAGTGTCTTGCTGCAAGACACAGGGCAACTCATTCCACTTCACTGGAAGCAGCGGAGGGGCAAAGCGGGTGACACAGGATGGGCTGCAGTGAGCAGGAGATCAGACACAGTAATCCCCTGCTCCATCTGGCCTCCCATTTGCTGTAAAAGCTAGTAGTGTCTGGTGCTTCTGATTGTCCTGAGCACAAACCCTCAACCTCCGGTACTCCATTCCATTAGATTAGTCCTGAAATGCAGAGGACCATGCAAGAAAAGAGATGGAATCTTCTGAAAAGCAAACCATGGCACTGCTTAGGTTGTTTTACTGGGGTTAGAATAAATTCTATAATAAATATAATAATAAACTGCACTCAAAACATCTTCAGCAGTTTGGCTACTTCAGAACAACATATTCAACTAACAATTACTTCTCTGACGAACAGGATGGATTAAGAAGTCTCTCTTGTTGCACAGAGATCAGTATTTCCATTTCTAAAGTTCTCAACTGGTTTAACTTCTATACAACTGCTCAGAAGACTTTCCACAAGGATATCCTAGGACCATAGAATTGTTAATCATAGAATCAAAGAATCATAGAATCATCCTGGCTAGAAAGGATTTCAAGGATCATCAAGTCCAACCCTTACAACGTCAGCTCCCTAACCCCTAGACCATGGCCTCAAGTGCTCTAGCTACTTGGTTTTTAAACACTTTTAGGGATGGGGACTCCCATCACCTCCCTGGGCAGCCTGTTCCAGTGCCCAACCACTCTCTCAGGAAAGAACTTCTTCCTAAGATCCAATCTAAACCTCCCCTGATGCAACTTGAGGCCACTTACCCATGTCCTATCATTAGATATTTGGGAGAAGAGATCAGCACCAGCATTGCTACAACCTCCTTTGAGGTAGTTGCAGAGAGCAAGAAGGTCTCCTCTCAGCCTCCTCTTCTCTACACTAAATAACCCCAGTTCCCTCAGCCACTCTTCACAAGGCCTGTTCTCCAGCCCTCTCCCCAGTCTTGTTGACCTTCTCTAGCCCTGCTCCAGTCCCTCAACGTCCTTTTGATACTGTGGCCCCCCAAACTGGACTCAGTACTCAAGTTGTGGTCTCACAAGTGCAGAGTACAGGGGCACCATCATTTCTCTGCTCCTGCTGGTTACTCTGTTCCTGATACAGGCCAGATTGCCGTTGGCCTTCTGGGCCACCTGGGTACCCTGCTGGCTCCTGTTCAGCCAGCTGTCAAACAACACTCCCAGGTCCTTTTCCACTTAAGGTTGAAAGAGACCTCCAAGATCATTCAGTCCAACAATCACTCCAACCACCACCCTGTCCGCTAAACCCTGTTCCCTAGGGCCACATCTACTCATTTTTTTAACCCCTGAAGGGATGGTGCCTCCTTAAGCAGCCGGTTCCAACCCCTCATCACTCTGACAGGGAAGAGGTCACCATCCTGATTGAAGCACCAAGGCAAAAGGTTTGCTGTCTTAGTATCATTTTAGCAAAGTTAATGTAGGTATCCATAAAATATCAGGGAGAAATAAGAAAAACAACCCCACACCAACTCATGATTGCGCCTCGAACTGTTCAATCACTCTTTTCTAATGGATTAGTGAAACCCTCCTGAGTTCATCTGCAGATACTGCAAACACAAAGGGATAAAACTGGTGGTCTAGAGATTAGCAAAGTCTTTACCACAATCACATTTCTTTGATGCAGGATACTTTGCTTTCTCCTCCCTCCACCTCTCGAAGGTTTATGGTCTCTGTCTAGCAACACAGCCAGCTTTTCAACACAAAATCTCAAGTTCCCTGTAATTTAGCTGGGAATACTGGTGTTTTACCCTTTGCTGAGAGGAGTCCTCTTCATAAGAAACAAACCTCAAGGCAGCTCTTTTTATCAGTCATTCAGGTTAAGACCCTCAGGATCACGAAGTTCAATGATCAACCCTACTCTAAAAATTAACCCCTAAACCAGACCCCCCCAACACCATATCTAAGCCACCTTTAAACACATCCAGGGACGGTGACTCCAGCTCCTCCCTGGGCAACCAGTTCCAAGCCCTGACTACTCTTTCAGTCAAAAACTAATGTCCAGCTTAAACTGCCCCTAGTGCAGTCCAAACTGCATCACCCAGGTTAGTCTGAGTTTGGAGGGAAGGTCTGAGAGTTGGTGTCATACCTGACAACTACAGTTTTCTTAGTTCACATCTTCCCCTGCATTAGGTTTTCTCACTCTGCTGAGTAAATGCTTCTTAGGCAGAAACCCCACCAGGCAAGGAGATGTGTGGTTAGGGCTCTGCCTACATCTCAGCAGCTTCAGCTGGCTGTGGTTCCCCCAGGTGTCTCCCAACTCCAAGAAGTACCCTCAGACCTCACGTGCCTCTCGGCATTGCACACCCTCTGCTCTCTTTCCAGCCTGACTCCCAGCCTGGCTCTACAGCAACCTTATCCATGGAGTTTTGAAGGATAACATAACCTCTGCCTTAGCAGATGCCTCAAGAAATTAATGTAGGAGCTTCCAGCTCCAGTTTTGTGAGGAATTTGGTGAGACTGAAGCCTTGAAAGGTTGCGACAGCGACCCCACTGTGTGCCCCAGAGAAGCCGTGAATGGCAAAGGCCTCAGCAAACACTGGGGGTTTTGCTGTAGACGGGAACTGTTGGGTCTCTCTCCACAAACATGCAAATCCAGTTTGCCCAAGGACACGGCACACAGTGTGCCTAGGTGAAAGCTACAGGAACTGCCTGTGCAGACCCTCTGGAGCGGTTTATCACAGCTCTCAGCTCCAGGTCTCACTGCACCTACACTCTTACTCATCTGCAGGAACACAATTAATCTGCTCATCTACACAAGGGCAGCGCGGGCTGGACTAGCGGGTCCATTGCTCCACAGCATCACAGGTGAGGCAGACAGTGCTGCTTCCCCAGTAACACAAACCAGATCCCACTCAAAAGCTGGTACCTGTCTCACCCCGTTTCTTTCAGAGAACTTGTTAACCCCTGCTGCGGAGGAGAGGACACAAGCACTGAGGTCAGACAGAAGCTCAGGAGGCAACCAGATGCTGTGTGGGAACACAGGCTCCCTGCCTGCCCAGGAGAGCTGGGCTCTGGGGTTAACTGGGATTGAAAGGCCAAGAGTCCAGCAGAGATATCCCCATGAGGCAGCTGGGACTTGGCACTAGCTGGGTCCCCAAGGACATGACAGGAGAGGAGAGGAAAGGAGTGCAGCCTGTAGGCATCATCCTGCTGCGCATGGTCCTGACCCATATGCTGCTAGGTCTGCGGTGCTAGCACAGTTGCCCTCATGGATTGGCTTGTCAGGGTCACCACAGCCATGGGTTTGCAGGTCCTGCTGAGAGCTGTGTTTGCTCCCCAAAGGCTGCTGACAGTGGCCAAAGACACACAGCTGCCTGTGCCGAGGGACAAGGTGCAGCAGCAGATCCTCTCCAACCTCAGCCCCTGAGCTCCAGCCTTTGCAGTCTGAAATATCTGGCTGTAGTTTCCACATACCAACAGCAACAAGACTTTCCTTTTGCTCTGCCCGCTGCACAGAAAACCATATCAAGGTCAAAGAAAGAGCAGAGCTTGAAGGCTCTTACCAGCAGCATCAGGGTCTCAGTGCCTAACAGAGGTTACATCGGCAGGAGAATCACTTCTGCCTCTGATGTCTGTTCCATGACTCCAAATAGCCCTACGTGGCCAGTCCTGCGCTTCACCTGAGGACTCTGCAGCAATTGATGGTGCACACAAACACTCTCCTGTTTGTCTTACTGCACCCCACAAACCCTGCTCTTAGCAATGAGGTTTCTGTCAAATAGTTCTGAACCCACTCAGAACGAGATGCTGCACACCCAGGCGTGGAAGCAAAGCGCTGTGGTCATGCGCTGCCTTCCAGGAAGGGCTGATCAGTCTTCTGACGGGGCTTAGCATGCAGGACTGTTCCAGCAGAGGTGAGAACCAAATGCATCACTGCTCTTGGGACTCTCTTGGGACCCTTGGTCACCTCTGCTGCTCTTGGGATCAGCCCAGGAAGCTGTCTCACTGCTTCTAAGCTGAAAACCCTTTCCCAATCAGCAACTCTACCCCTTAAAATTTGAATTCCTTCAATTTCCACACCAAATTTAAACAGCTTTCTGCTCTGAAGGTGCTGAGTTAACGACAAACACACAAGCACAGGCTCGGGCAGCAGAATCTGAAATCGAATCATGAAATCCAGGAATCATAGACTATTGGGATGGAAGGGACCTCTGAAGGTCATCAAGTCCAATGTCCCCTGCAGTGAGCAGGGACATCTTCAACTACACCACGCTGCTCAGAGACCCATACAGCCTCACCTTGAGTATCTCGAGGGACTGAACTTCTACCACCTGTCTGGGTAACTTGTTCAAGAGATCCCCCACCCTCATAGTAAAGAACTGTTTTCTAACATCTAAATTTATGTAGTTATTACTTTTACCAGCTCCTAGCAGTAAGGTGGTAGTTGGGTCTGACTGTACTGAGTCCCCACACCCAGCCAAACCAAATCCACATCTCTCTGAAAAAACCAGATGCAGAAGAGGCCAGTCAGTGAGCTCCTCCTCATCCAAGGCCTCTCCTGGGGTCAGGTGGATGATGGTGGCAAGATTCTGCTCTCAGTTACTCTGGTGTGAATCTCAGTGGTGTTGCTCTGGATTTACACCGATGTAGCTGAGAGAAAAATCCGCCCTGTTGGTTTTTCCTTCTTCGGTGACCATCTTGAGCTCCATCTCAGATCCGCTTCTTCTCACGAGATGCCTGACTTCACCACCATGCCAGCTGGCACCTCCCTGCCGATCTGCCAGCGGGTAGCTCAGACTCCCCAACAGCTTCACATAGACTTTTAGTTGTCAGAAAAAAAACCAAACCCCAAAGCAGCTCAGGAGGTGTCTCTCACCCATTCTGAGTGCAGTCACTCGGCTAAAAGGTCCAAACGGCTCTGCCTGTGCCCTGGAAAAGAGACGAGCAGCACCACAGAAACTGGAGTTGGATGCTCTGCACCGAGAACGGAGAGTTCTTTCATCTCTGGCATCGGCGAAAGGCTGTTTTTCACAAAACTGAATGATAAAAACCCAACGAGAAACGCTCATCCCCAAACTATCCGTGTGGCTTTTGCACACATCTGTTTCTCTCCTGTCCTCGAGAGATGTCAAAAATCTAATTAACCAATTAATTTGCAAATATATTCTAATTTATTCTAGGCAGATTTTCCTCATGTTAAACTATCTGACAGTGAACCATCCGCCGTACGTGGGAACAGGACTTCATTAAAATACCAAAGGTTACACAAATGGAATAAGAAAATCCTATCTGCCCCACGCTCAGCACACACTTCTATCCCCTAATGAGAAAATGTGTTTGTATTTTCCTATTTCTAATTTGTTTCGTGTAAACCCGTGGTTCAGGCATTTGCAACAGCAAACCACTACACCTAGAGTGGAAGCAGCACCGTCCCCGGAGGGTTCCCCGTCCATCTCACTTGTGACAGCATTTAACTGTGCAAACATCCTACCATCAGCCCTGGGAGACTCTCAGAATCACTGAGTTACGGAGGCTGGAAAAGCCCTCTGAGCTCATCCAGACCAGACCAGGACCGAACATCATCAGTTCACCCACAGCAGGGCACTAAGGACCGCAGCCAGGCTGGTCTTAAACACCTCCAGGGATGAGGACTCCACCATTGCCCTGGGAAGTCCAGTCCAGGCTCTGATCAGCCTTTCCATGAGGAAGGGCTTCCTAACATCCAATGTAACCCTCCCCTGGCAGCTTCAGGCCCTGCCCTCTCATCCTAGTGCTGGTTTCCTTCCAACCCCCACCTGATTCCAATCTCCCTTCAGGGAATTGGAGAGAGGGAAAAGGTCCCCCCGAGTTACCTCTCCTCCCATAACCTCTCCTCATCAGACTTTCCCTCCAGTCCCTTCCCCAGCCTCTTTGCTCCTCTAGACCAGCTCGAGACCCTCATAATCTGTTTTTTGAAGTGAGGGGCCCAGAACTGTCCCCAGTACTTGAGGGGAGGCCTCCCCAGTGCCCAGGACAGGGGGAGAATGATGTCTTACCCAAGCGATGCTGTAGCTCCTTTGCTACTGGGAATGACACTGGCCTCAGACAGCCCTGCTCCTCCCACCTCCTTCCACTGGGACCACCTTTGCTGGGAAACCCAATGTTCTAAGTCAGCGTAGGACTTCCCACCTGAAGACAGGAGCCAAACCAACCTGGACATCTGTCCATGGAGAAGATTGGAAACAGAGGTCTGAGGCCACCAAAGCAGTCAGCACCAACAAGCTAACACAGTCTGTTCATCTGCAGCAGCACAATGTGCTGATCAGTGGCCTCTACCAGCTAAGGCCTCTGCTCCCCAAGAGTCACAGAACAGGAGAAATAGGATGGTTTCTGCACATTTTTCTTGGTGAGAGTCAGCCTCATATTCAGGTATTTGTACAGCCCCTATAGGCATGGCTGCAGACACAGGGAAATCTCTGGCACATAGAATCATAGAATGTTCTCGGCTGGAAGGGACCTCTAGAGGTCATCTAGTCCAACCTCCCTACAGAGAGACAACTCTACCTAGGTCAGGTTGCTCAGAGCCTCATCAAGTCTGACCTTAAATGACTCCAGGGATGGGGCCCCCACCACCACTCTGGGCAGCCCATTTGAGCCATCAACCACCCTCACATTGAAGAACTTGTTTCTAATATCCAGCCTAAATCTACCCTTTCCCAGCTTGAACCATTGCTCCTTGTCCCATCTGTACAAACCCTCTGGAAAAGACCTTCCCCTGCCTTCATGTAAGCTTCCCCCCAGGTACTGGAAGGTCAAAAAAAGGCCCTCCCGGAGCCGTCTCTTCTCCAGGCTGAACAGCCCCAACACCCTCAGCCTGCCCTCATACAAGAGATGCTCCATTCCCTAATGGAAATGCTCCACATCCCTGGGAAGACTTCAGCGTGCTTTGCCACAGGGGCTTGTAAAGACACACCACTGCCCACTCTGTGTGCTGCACCACTGTACAGCATGCTGGTGTGAGCAGAGACAAGATCCTCTCGCCCCAACTAGGGCAGTAGGGAGGGACACACACACCCATAAGCACACTCAGATCCAGCCTACTCCCTTCAACTCAAACCAGTCTTGGGTCTGTTCGTGGCTGAGGAGCCCAATCCCACCCCATCCCAACATGGCAGATGTGCTGTACTGTTCACTAGGAAAGATGATGCTGTGGTTTAGGCAGAATAGGTTGGGTCAAGCTTTGAAGAGCCTTTGTCAGCACTATCGTTCAGTTCACAGAATTGTACAGGAACATGGTCAGAGAAGGAGACTACTCCACAATCTCCCTGGGCAGCTCCTTCCAGTGCTCTGTCTCCCTCACTGGGAAGAAGTTCCTTCTCAAATTGGTATGGAATCTCCTCTTTTCCTTGTCTTATCATTGGATGATACTGAGCAGAGCCTGGCTCCATCCTCCTGACACCCACCCTTTCCATATTTATCAATATTAATGAGTTCTGTGCACTTTAGCCAACTGTGGCACAGTCTGGTCCCATACCAGACACTCCCCAATGCTAATCTACACCATACTTTCACTACAGCATTGCTCTTGCTGCTCTTTCGGTTAAGAACATTTTACCTTCACCCAGTACAGATAGTTTGACCCACTGGACTAACTTGGGGCCACCCAGATGAGAAAAAGGCTCAGGTTTAATGGAAATTATTTTAATTAATTATTAAATTATTAATTATTATTTAATTAAATCTGAGCCTTTGTCTCAGATTTAATGGAAGGATCTCACCTCCAGAACTTTTAGGATGCTGTTCACTAGCCCAATTCTCTGCTCTCTCAGTAAAGCCATATGGAAGGGAATAGCCAGGGTTGGAAGGGACCTTAAAGATCATCCAGTTCCAATCCCCCTGCACAGGCAGGGACACCTTCAATAGAGCAGGTTACTCATGGCCCTAGCCAACCTGGCCTTCAACACTTCCAGGGACGGGGCAGCCACAACTTCCTCGGGCAACCTGTTCTAGTATCTTAGCACCCTCATAGGAAAGACTACAGGTTCTAAGAGGCTCAAGCCCCAGAGTTATGGACTTGCTGTCGCAAAACTATATGAGAAAAAAATAACTTAGCTCTAAATCTGCATTACAACATTTTTTTGCAAGAATTTTTCTCTTGAAGTGAAAAACTGTTCCCACATGGTCTATTTTTAGATATTAAAGAGATCATAAAAAGTCTTCATGTTTCAGCTTCTTGGAGGGAAGGTTTTACAGCAAAGATACTTGGAAACAGGGAAATGGTGACAGAAGAAGGGAATCAGTAAATCACAGAATCATTCAGGTTGCAAGAGACCTCCAAGATCATCCAGTCCAACCACCACTCTAACCCCACCCTGCCTACTAAATCCTGTCCCCTGGGACTACAGATACTCGGTGTTTGAACCCATCTAGGGATGGCAACTCCCCCATTCCCTGGGCAGCTTGTTCCAACCCCTGACCGCTCTGTCACAGAAGTTTTTCCTAATGTCCAACCTAACCTTCCCCTGGCACAACTTGAGGCCATTTCCTCTTGTTCTATCGCTGGTGATTGGGGAGAAGAGACTGACCCCCACCTCTCTGCAACTTCCTTTCAGGTAGCTTGAAAGAGTAGTAAGGTCTCCCCTCAGCCTCCTTTGCTCCAGACTGAACAACCCCAGTTCCCTCAGCTGCTCCCTATCACAATTGTCCTCTAGGCCCTTCCCCACCTTTGTTGCCCTTCTCTGGAGCCACTCCAGCCCCTCAATGTCCCCCTTGTATTGAGGTGAAGGCTGCTGTCCCTGGAAATCCAAATAGGCAGCAGGAGCCAGAGCAGCTCCATCACTCAGCAGCCAGGGGCCAGCCCAGTCAGCCATGGCTCCTTACAGTGCTCGCTGAATGATTTCACATGTTTTGGGATGATCAGCTACCCACATTAACACTTCCTGGTTTCTTTCACACAGACTAAGTCCCAGCACCAATTCCTTTTTAACCCATCAAGATGAGCATCATGTTTCCAAACCCAAGTCCAGAGCAGGGCTGGGCATGTCCTCCACACAGGAGGGGACACCCACACCCCTCTGGCACTGCAAAGCAGGGAGAGCAGAGGGTGACCAGAAAAGCACAAGGCTGAACAGAGTGGAGAAAGGGATCAGGAAGGCTTTTTGTTCCTTCAAGATTAAAAACAAGGCAGGAGCCACTGCACTGCTATGGGAAGGATGTTCTGCATCAGTTCCTCGGGAGCAGATGCTCGGTTTGATTTGATTTTTTTAAATCACTCTTGAACATACTGCCAGGTCACGGTTCAGCAAAGCGTAGGCACTTTGGATTCAGTTCTCAGGCCAGTGCCCAAAACTCTGGTGTTTTGGATTCACCACAGTTTGTGACCTCTTCCCTGAGCCCAGCTTTTCGAACAGCTTGGGAAGGAAAGGATCTGTCCACCTCAGGAGCAGCTCCTGGATCCCCTGCCCTCTCACACAGAGGGAAAAAAATCTCATCTGAATTCCTTCCCTCCCACCCACCTCAGCTGTGTGTTTAACCCTTCAGATTCACATCCTGCACAACAACGGGCAGAAAATCCTCCTCTCAAAGATGTGATTTTCAGTACCTAGCCAACTGCACTTCCTTTGTGCCTGGATGGCTCTTTGGAGACATCTGTGACATTTCATGCTGTGAGAGTAAAATGTGTAAAAACTGCTCAAAAAAGGCTGCTTGAACAACAATTTCTTGCCTCTGTGCTCAGCACCAATTAAATAGAATTTAAAATACCAGGAAGGAAAATTGTAGTGATGGAAAAGCCATCTCACATCTCTTCCTCCATGGGAGGAGTAAGAGAAACCCAAGATGGCCTTTCCATCACTAAAGTGATGGGCAGCAGGCAGCAGTGTTGAACCATGCAGCATCCCTCACCCCTTCATCCAGGCTGAGGGGCGATGAGCTCCTGTGATAACTGTGGAGCTGTGAGACCTCCCAGCACGATGTAAATTCAGGCATGAGGGGCTCACTTCCACGTAACTGAGTGGGGAACACCAGCATAAGATCTGATACTCACCTCTGTGCTTAACACAGTGAGTATTAAAGGTCTAATCCTGAGCACCACTCACAACTCTTATCAACACCAGTGTTGTTTCCAACTACATTAAAGATTAGGGAAGAGTACAAGCGGAGTTGGAAGCCACACGGTCATTTAATGCCCCTTAAATAAACACAAGAGTGGTGCCAAGTGCTCTTGCATCTGTTCTGGAGTGTTTGCTGAGCCCCGGGACATGGCCACCAAGAGCTCTGCAAACGGGTTGGGTCTCTAAGTTCTGAAGGAGAACAAAGGAGAACCTTGAGCACTGACTCTATGGCCCTGAGCTGCCTCTCATCCCACTGCCATCAGAACCTGAGCACAGAGCTGGGGTATTTTACTGCACAGGATGGGGAGAAGGTGAGTGGACATGGTGCTGAGGGCCATGGGCAGTGCTATGGGCAAGTCCCACACAAGAGAGAGTCTCGTGTGACCACAGCCATGGCTATTTCACAATACTAGTGGGGTAGATGGGACAGACAGCAGCCAAAATCATCACCTCCAGCTGCTCTTGGACAAGCAACTCCCTGGGTGAGACGTGGTTCATGCACCTCCTGCAGCACTTTGGCTTGGGGCAGCGCTGGAGAAGGGGACAGTACTAACCTGGCCAGAGCTTCCACACTGCCCTCCCTTCTCAGAAAGGAATCACAAAGCCCGACACCACATAAATAAGAATAGGACCTTACAAGACCTGGACATTTCTGACATCATCTAGTTAGGGCATCGCACATCAACCTATTTCAGACTGAGTGCAGCTAATTGTTTCGGCTGAAGAGCCCCCAGAAGAACACTGGAGCAGGCAGTCACTGCTGCACGCCAGCAGTTCTCGGCAGACCAGTCCCACTAGGATCCCAAGGAGCTGCACTGTGAGCAAAAAACCAACAGCCTGGCTTGGGGCTCTCAACAATAACCAGCAGCAGACACCAGGCATTGTGCTGTGTTCCTGCAAGGCTTATGCTTACGCCAGGAGACAACAAGAGGCTCTGCCACATCACCAATCATCTGAAGCAGCTCCCAACGGCTCGAGCAGCTTTTCCTGTAACAATGAGGCCATTGTGCAACCGCAGAGCAGAAGTAATGAAAGTCGGATGGACCAAAGCAGATCCTGGCCTGAGACAATTGTCGAACCAGTGATTTTTGCAAGGCTGTTGGGCAGGGTCTGTTCCCTGCTCAGAGCCCTGTGCTCTACTCTGCTATGGAGATGAACCTTGCTGCTGAACTTGTGCTTGAAGTCACTGCCCATTACCCCTCGGAACGCTATGGATTTTCAAGAGCTTCCAGGGAACAAACCTGTTTCTAACAGACTGCTGGACACAGACAACCACGGGGTGCAAACAGAAGCCATGCTCTTCAACTAAGAACTGTCAGACGCTGGATGAGCATCTACCTGGTGTAACAACATGTTCTGCTGGGGATGACACATCACCTGGAGACACCAGCCACAAGACAATCACAGCCCTAAGTCAACCAAGAGATTTTGACCACCTATAAGTGACAGTCTGTAGCCCAGAAAGGCTCCTCAGGCTCCACATGAGCAGGTTCTGGTTTGCTGCCCACACTGCTTTCCTTCCATCACTTCCAATACCACATCCTCCACATCCTTCCAGTCTCTGAAAGGGGATGTTGGGAGGCTGGGGAAGACTGTTCCCAAGGACGGGGAATGATTGACAGGATGAGGGATCATGGTTTGAAACTGGAAAAGGGCAGACTGAGGTCAGACATCAGAAACAGTTGTTGGATCTGAGGGTGGGGGATCCCTGGAACAGGCTGCCCAGCAAGGTAGGAGAGGCTCCATCCCTGGATGCATCCAAGGTCAGGTTGGATGGGGCTCTGGGCAACCTGGTCTGGGTAGTGATGGGCCTGCTTGTTGCAAGGGGCTTGAACTAGATGACCTTTGGAAGTTCCCTCCAACCCAACTCATTCTATGATTCTGTGAGCTGGCACTTGGACCACTCAGCCTGGGTGGACAAAACTATGCCAAGAGGAGCAGAGATTCCAAAGGACCAACTTTCCTTTCAGAACACACTTCTCTCCCATCTCATTTCGAGCTTGAAAACAGCATCTCAATAGGTTTCTGCTTACCTGAACAGAGGTTAATAAATCACTCTGCTTGAAACATGTCCATATGTTTCAGACAGAGCGCTTCTGTTTGGAAGTTTCTTCAAAAGCCTGTTTTCACAATGACAATAAAATCAACTGGTTTTTAACATTCCCCCTCCCCATGGCAACACCTCCTAGACACCAAGAACCAACCACAGGCACAGAATCACTTGAAGTGAACCCCTCAGGGCAGCAGTTGAGCTTCCAGCATGTGACATAAAATCGTCAAGGTTGAAAAATACCTTCAAGATAATCAAGTCCAGCCACCCGCCCAACTTCTCAAACATCCTGTCCTCCAGCCCCTCCCTGGGCAGCCTTTTCCAAGGCATCACCACTCTTCCTGGGAAGATGTTTTTCCTCAGATCCAATCCGACCTTCCCCTGGCACAACCTCACCCTGTTTCCTCTGGTCCTGGGCTAGTCATGGCCAGCAGGAAGACACTGAGGCATGTTCTCTCAGCCTTCAAATCACAGCGATGACAGTCCTTGTGCTGACACAAAGGAAATCAGCCTTACATCTACCAACAGTACATTGCAGTTGAAAGAAAAAGGGCTTTAAATTGAGAGAAGATCTTTGTTAAAGATGAAAACCCCCCAACCCATTGCTCATTAATTCTCTTCATCAGGTACTGCCCACTCACTGAAATCATCAGTTTTAGGGAAAACATTTGGTTTAACATTTTTCAGTGCAAAATCAAATCATCATCTGGCTTTAAGTGGTGGAAAAAGGTCTGGATTTCTGTTTAAAAAGGCTTTTTTATTTAAGAATGAATTTAAGCTTAAAGGCAACCCAAGAACTTAAAATACAAATGGGGCCGATTCTCCTTTCATTTCCTGTTTTCTTCTGCCTGAATTTTATCTCTGTCTCAGATATTATTTTTCATGATTTTGTAACCACATTTTCCCATTAAAAAGAAGATTCTTTTTACTGGAAGAACATCCTCAGAATCACCAGACAGCAACTTACTGCCAAACCCTATTGGAAAAATGATTATCCTGAGTAGGGAGCGTCACACAGAGTCAAGGTGAAGCTTCTTCCCATTAGGAGATCCAACACAAGATTTAGGGAAGTCACTTTTAATAAAATAGAGGAATATTGTCATTACTTTTCCTCCTAAGCTTTTTCAACTGAATGTCCCTATAGGCTGTTATTTCTGGAACTGAGGGGTCAGAGTCCTATAAGAGAATGACAGGGTGACTATAGTGCACAAAGCCTGTGACTATGTACAAAGCATCATGGCCTAACCAAGAGAAACTGTTGCTAATAATCTATAAATAAAGGGAAAGTGGCTGTTTCGATTTCCCAATTAAGCAGGATAATACTTCCATCAATTATATTTTTATGTGACATGTTCCCAATATGTCTGTGATAAATGATTTTATGCCTCTCAGTTAACAGCTCAGAGGAAATCCATGCGATTGTCCCTGCCCTCGCAGAAAGGAATGTTTACTGTCTGTATACCAGCCCCTAACCTGTACACACCATCAGGACAGGCCTGGGAGCCCAGACTTCCTTTGCAGCAGATCCAGCAGTTGTACTGTAAGTCACTAATGAGAAGCTTGGAAATCAGAAGATACTCTTTCCCTCAAAGCAAAGCCATTATCTCAGCTCCACAGAGGTCTCCAGGGAAGATGGCCCCTTTGCAATCACAGTACTGACCAGCATGATGAGGCTCAGATTGAACAGAGACACAGGATCTTGGCCAGTTACCCACTGGGGAAACCTCCAGCATGGTGCTAAGAGGGGGGTGAGAGTAGGGTGATGAGGTTCACACAGGGGAGGAAGGAATCTCAGTTCTCATCCCACCACAGGCTGAGTATCCCAAGGGAGCAGGAGGTCAGCACCAGCCAGCTCCTAAGCCCTGTGAAACCTCCAGTGAGAGGCCACAGACACTGCTGAGGATTTCTCAGGCTGCTTTCAGACCTCACAGTCATCATCTCACAGGCTACAAACCCATGAAATCAAAGAATCAGGGAATCACCAAGGTTGGAAAAGACCTTCAAGATAATCCAGTCCAACTACCTGTCCTACAACCCCCAACCATTAACCCATCTCCTGAAACACCCTGACTGCCAGTTTGTTGAACTCCTCCCTCCAGGGATGGTGCCTCCACCTCCTCCCTGGGCAGCCTGTTCCAAGGCCTCCCCACTCCTCCAGGAAGATGAGACAAAACCTTGGTAGGTTCTTGATTTTTCTCTAATGGTGATGTCTGAATGCCAAGAGAGGAGCCATGCTGGAAGCTGCTGTCTGACCACACAAGCAGCCTGACTGCCTGAAGCTTGAAATCCATGGAAAACAAGCTAATGGGTACCTGATTCTGGGCTGTCAGTTCAGTTGGGCGGGTGGTGAGAGAACAGCTCAGGAGCAGAGTCAAGACACCGAGCAACAAACAACTTCCATCTCTCAAAGCTTTGTAAAATGGTTAAAAAGGGGGGGGAGGAACCCCCCATCTCTACTCTTTGCAAGGCAGGTTGCTTCTCCTAATTAGTGATTCAGCTCTGCTAATAAGGACTACAGCAGGGCATGAAAGCAGTGCTGAAGATGGCAGTATTTATGCAGGTCAGTGGGGGTTTTCCTAAACATTTTGATTACAACTTTAACTGCTCTAAAACACATGCAAAAGCACTATCATTAAATTTAAACAGCCTGATGATATGCGCTACCAGACTATGAGAACTGCAAATAAATTGCTGTAATCTGCCATACTGTCACTTACTCCTGCTCCTCAGCAGCCATAATTGACTAATAGGATAATAAGGTGGCAGCTACAAATCTGAAGGCTTCACTCCATTGTTTTAAATGCCCTTGAGGAGAAAATATGCCAAGTCAAGAAGACAAAGTAGCCTGATCGCTATAATTTCCCCTTTATTCAACATATTTAAGCGTTCAGCTGGGCTCCTTGGTGTAACATGCGAGGCTGTCCCAGTCTGTTCTGCAGGGTGACAAACATCCAAGCTATGTTCTTGTTGCAGAGAGCCCTCAGCATCCCCCCTGAACTTCAGTAATTCCTCCTGTAAAGCCTCAGCAAGAAGGATCCTCTTGGGACAAAGAGCTCAGCTTGAGACCACAGAATCACAAAAAGAGATTGGAAGGGACCTTGAAAGATCATCTAGTGAGCTTGAGCAGCCCAGCTCTGCCACAATCTGGGGAAATGCCCTTTTGTGCCCTAGAGACCACCTTCTCCTGGCTTTGGGATCAGAGCACCAGCAGCTCTCTGGTCTGAAGCAAGGGCTAACACGAAGCAACCTTACGCTGACGGCAATCCCTGGAATGCTGCTGCAACCAGGAGCATCACTTCTCCATGGGGAGTGTCCAGCCTGCTCCAGCTCCTTCAGGCTGAGCTTATTTCCCAGGACTGCTAAAAGAGAGGAGAACCCTGCTTTGCCAGAGCATCACCCCCAGTCCATCAAAGGGTGGGAGATGCAGAGTTTGTTCAGGGAAAGACTTTCAGAATGAGGCAAAAGGCACCACAAGCCTCGAAACAGGAACACAGCTTCATGATCAGCAGGGAGAGACAAACCTGGATGAAACAAAACCTATCCAGAAACAGGACTCCAGAATCAGAGTCAGAATTGCTCCCCAAGCACTCAGGGCTGAAAATCAGGATTAGGAACCACTGAAGGGGCTTTTTCTCTTCTAAGGGTTTAATTCCCTTGATTAAAGAATAAAAGGATTAACTCCTCATTGGATCCAACACCTTTAACCCTGCCGAGGGACAGAGTGGAGGGATTGCTGCTTAGCT
The DNA here is from genome assembly GCA_013400115.1 of Rhinopomastus cyanomelas. NCBI lineage: Eukaryota > Metazoa > Chordata > Aves > Bucerotiformes > Rhinopomastidae > Rhinopomastus > Rhinopomastus cyanomelas. The sequence continues at coordinate 26,396 of VXBP01008005.1, read as the reverse complement.
GTGGTTCAGCACCGCAGGGCAAAGCAATCCAGGCTCCTTAAGAATAAAATACTCCAGAACACACCACCATTAGGTCCGTCTGAGCATGCAATGTCAGCAATCAAAACAGCATCTTTGACTCAGTGCTCTAAGAAAGTTCCAGCCTGGGCAATAACTTTTCTTTAATAATGCAAATTACAGAAAATAATGAGGACATTTGCATGCTCCCTCCACAAAGAGGGGCATTTCACTCACTCAGGGAACAGCCTCGGCGGTAAGAAACGTCCTCATGTGCCAAACGGCTCCGCTTTGCCTCTTTCCTGCTGGCTGAGGGCTCCAAGCGAAATGCTAATCGCACTGGAAATGCTAATCAAGCTCATAGCTCACCCCCTTGGTTTTATTGTCTTCAGGAAGCTGCAATCCAACCTAACCGCCCTCAGCTGTGGGATTTGCCGCAGCACATCTATACAGCCACAAATCCTTCACCCAGGAACTCCTCTGCTCATCCTCACGTGTGAATCATCATGGAATTCAAGGCAATGGGCAAAGGCTGAACCCTCCCCAGCCTTAAGCTAAAGAAGATGGATCCTTTCGTTTTACTCTCTGCTGCCAAGTTCTTAGCTTCATGCTCCCATCCAACAACTCAGATTGAAAAGGTTGGTTTCCACAAACTTGAAAGGATGTTCAGATTAGATTTTAGGAAGAACTCCTTCCAAGGAGGAGTGGAACCAGCTGCCCAGGGAGGGGGTGGAGGCACTGTCCCTGGAAGGAAGGGTTCAACAAAAAGGCAGACAGGGTGTTTGAGGAGCTGGGATAGTGGTTGGGAGTTGTAGGGCAGAAGATTGGACTGGACTATCCTCAACGTCTTTTCCAACCTTGATGACTCTATGATTCTATGAACTAAGACCAGAAGCCAGAGGTGCCTTCTGCTGAGGCACAAGCACCACCTGGGCAAGCTTAGAAACCTTGAAAACAAGTAAATATTTTCCAAGTCTTCAGCAGGAATGTGCAACAACTGCAGTAATAACACGGAAGCAAGAGATTTAGGGGCCCTAAAGCAATCCAAGAAAACTGCTCCAGGCTACCAAAAGCCATTGGAGAGAATTCCCTTTCAACCCGCATACCTGGGGAAATCAAGATGCAAAGCCTCCCAAAGCCTGGCAGAAGGTACCAGGTACCACAACCCTGAACACCCTGCCCAGGCACCACCAAGGTTTCCTCAATGCACAATCAGATTTGCTCACAGAATTCCTAACAGTCTGATGTCAGGAAGCCCTTCCTCACAGAAAGGGTAATCAGAGCCTGGAATGGACTGCCCATGGCAGTGGTGGAGTCCCCATCCCTGGAGGGCTAAAGGACAGACTGGTTGTGGCCCTTAGTGCCCTGCTGTGGCTGAGGTGGTGATGTTAGGTCCTGGGCTGGGCTGGATGAGCTCAGAAGGCTTTTTCAGCCTTGGTAATTCTGTGACTTTGACTGGCACTGAGCCCAAGGGAGCAACTCCTACACTCTAAAGCAGGTGTCCCAAGGTCTTCTGCCCACTCTCCAGCTCCCCCCACAGAAGGGTGCAGAAGTCCATCATGTCCCTAACTGTATCTGCCAGGCCTTGGATGCATCTCAGCTGCTTGGGACGCCCAGATCCTTCTCAACAATGCTGCTGGGAAAGGGCAAGAACCTTCAGACCCAGACAATGCTGCTTTGACTATCCAGAGGGCACAGGTCAGCCCTGCTGCTGTCTTCCTCAACACAGCACCGGGGCTCTAAGAATCTTCTGTTCACTTACATTTGTGGAAAAAAGTAGAATCACTGAATCATCAAGGTTGGAAAAGACCTTCAGTATAATCAAGTCCAACCATCCACCCTACAACCCCCACCCACTAACTTATGTCCTGAAACACCTTCAGGTCTGAATACCTGAAGAAAATAGAAGTTTGGGATTGTTTCCAAATTGCTGTCCTGGGGTTTACACCAAGTAGTTCATTCACACCTCACACTACCTAGCGCAAGAGCTCTGAACACTCACGGGCTATTTTTCGCCATCCTGGCTGTATTTGTTTTCCCTGCAACTCCTCTGTAAGGTGGGATGTGGAATCTACGTTGAAAAATGTAAAGTTCCATTTGTAAACCAAAAAGAAGTGATGATGAGTTAAAAAAAGATGAGTAAAAAAATACAGACTCCAGTTCCTTCCATTTCACCGGAGCTATTTATTTACAGGGGAAGGCTCTGCATTACCTGCTAGCTCTGGCTGTACTGCAGGGCAGGAGAAATGAATGAACAGCACTTTCCAGACCTGAGATGATGACAGCAATCAGCTCAGAAGATGCTGTGGGAAATGAGCTCTGAGGAAAAGCCTGATTCACTTTGTTACATGGGGAAAAAACCCACCAAACCCCTAAAATTCTATTGTGCTGCCCTGAATCTACACAAAACTTTATGATGGATAATAAGGTTAGGGTGGATGAGAAGGAGGGTGGATTAGATGGAGTGAAGTTCTCCTTGTCCTCTGCTCTGCCCTGCTGAGACCACATCTGGAACAGTGTGTCCAGTTCTAAACCCCTCAGTTCCAGAAGGACACAGAACTCCTGGAGATAGTCCAGTGCAGAGCCACAAAGATGATGAAGGGAGTGGAGCATCTCTCTAATGAGGAAAGGCTGAGGGAGCTGCATCTCTTGAGCTGGGAGGAAAGGAGACAGAGGGGTGGCTCCATTCATGTTGATAAATATAGAAAAGGTGGATGTTAGGAGGATGGAGCCAGACTCTACTCAGTGGCATCAATTGACAGGACAAGGGACAACGGGGTGAGCTGGAACAGAGGAGGTTCCACATCAACCTGAGAAGGAACTTCTTGCCGGTGAGGGTAACAGAGCCCTGGAAGGTGCTGCCCGGAGGGTTGTGGAGTCTCCTCAGGAGGTTTTTAAAACCCACCTAGCCTTGTTCCAGTGTGACTGGATCGAGGGTATCCTGCTGTGGCCAGGATTAGATGATCTTTGGAGGTCCCTTCCAATCCCTAGCATTTTGTGATGCTGTGAAAGGTCAGTTGCCTGTATAAGGAGCTATCTCAGAGCATTTATGCTGATGCAATAGGCACTCTCCTGCCTCAGAGGGAAGGGTGCATTCGGCGAAAGCACTTATCAAGATTAAATTTACATTTTCTGAGATTGTCAAAGTGCGTTTTCTCAAGCAGAACAACTGCACAAACCCTGGTCACATTTAGCTGCGCTGCAAAGAGCACTTTCTGAAATGGGCTCTGCTGCTGAGGAACCCAACGAAGCTAGAAAATCCACCAAGGGGCTGTTTATAAAGAACTGTGTTAGTGGCTGTGAGATTAAAAACAATATCAAAATTAATTCGGGATATAACTTAAGTGAGAGGGAGGGTCAGAGACTGAGCTGCATGCTCAGCTGCGTCTCTGACTTGGCACCTCGATGTGCATCAGCATGCACTGAACACCTTTATGGGATTTATGGAGGTCTCAGCACAGCGCACATACACTTCATCTATGCGAGCTTGCACTTCTACACTAAAAACATGAGCACATTATTCTCTGGGGACAGACGCCAAGAAATTCCTGAGATTGCAGGAAAAAGGGTTCCCAAGTTATAGGAACTGCAGTTTTAACAAAAACCACCCAAACCAATTCCACCCAGCCTCAGCAGCCTGTTTCAAGAATCTGCCCCTTGAACTAGAACCAGCCCTGCAAAGCCTGATAAACTGACAGCACTAAAGCATTTAATGCACTACAAGGTCTGCTCCTCAGTCCCCCAGTGCACATATCTGAGATCATGGAACCACAGGGTTGGAAGGAACCTCCAAAGGTCATTCAGTCCAACCCCCTTGCAGGGAGCAGGGACATCCTAACTAGATCAGGTTGCCCAGAATGTTGCCCAGCCTCTCCCTGAATATCTCCAGGGATGGGGACTCAACTCCCTCCCCGGGCAACATGTTCCAGTGTTCAGCTCCCCTCTTGCTACAGAACTTCTCTTCCACTAGGAGCAGACCCTCACTCTCAAGTTGAAACAACCATGGAAGGAGTTTGGTAGGTTCCCACTACCTGTTCTGCTTCCTATAAATGTCAATAATTATCTATTATGGAGAAGAAGCTCAAAGCAGCGCCTTAAAAGCATCTCATTGTGATTAACTTTTGCTGCTTGTAGGCAGTTATTCACGAGACATTGACATGTGGAACAGGTAATCTGGGGAGATCACTTCATCAGCAGAAGCCAGTGAGCAAAGAGCTGCTGCTTTGGAACTTGCTAATTTGGTTTAGGCTACAAATTAGTTCCAGAAGTGTTAAAAAAAATGAATCAATGTGCTGGATCACCAGTGTCATAGTTCACTGAGATGGTTTGACTCTTTCTCTCTGATTTCTGAGCACACTGAAGATGTTCTCCTGAGTCACTTCAAGAGCTGCAGAAGTTTGGTGCCAAAACCAACAGTAATAAATAAGAAGCCTGAGCTATCATAGAATCATCATGGCTTGAAAGGCCCTCAGGATCATCAAGTCCACCCCTCACCCCAATATCTCCCTAACCCCTAGACCATCAGGTTTGTTCCAATGCATGTGAACATGTACATGTGTATTGCCAGCACAGCCTTTTCCTAGCTAAAAAAAAATTATTCTCCAAACACTTTCTTGTCCAAATTTGATTTACCTTGATGAATATTCCAAAAAGGTTAGGGGTTGGTTCCCCCCCTTCTCTCAAGGCAGAAAAGAATCCAAGTAATTAAGTAACTTTAGCCTCCTCCTGACTGGCACTAAAAGGTGATCATCCCTACAAACTGCCCTACTTGCAAACAGCTTGCTGCTCTAGCCTGTGTGAATCTACCTTCATCGAGTCTCAGAATGATTGAGGCTGGAAAAGCCCTCTGAGCAAATCCAGCCCAGCCCAGCCCAGGACCTAACATCACCCCATCGGCCACACCAGGGCACTAAGGGCCACAGCCAGTATGTCCTTCAACACCTCCAGGGATGGGGACTCCACCACGGCCCTGGGCAGTCCAGTCCAGGCTTTGATCACCCTTTCATTTTACAGCAGCCTGCCAGCCAAGAGGTACCCCTGGTGAGCTGCTGGTCAGCTTCTGAGTAATAGAACCAGGACAGATGCTGTTCCTGGGACAGCTCCTGCTCCAAGAGGGCTTCTCCCAACATGACCCACCTAGTGATCAACAGTGACTTCTCCCGTGGGATAAAGGCGATCCCAGGGCATTGCCAGCTTTGATTGTCTGACAAGGCCCCTGGAATCTGAGCCTGCAGCAACAAACCCCATCTTTTACAGCCAGACTGGTTCTTTTAAAGATAGCAGCAGGGAAGGCTGGCAGGGAAAATCATCAGGAAGGCAAGAAGAGGGAGAAGAAAAAGAGCTAGAGCAGATATTACAGATTCATGTATTCAAATAGAACCCTCCTCTGTCTGATATGCCAGAGCACAGGGTCTCCATTTGAAAAGTAAAAATAGCTTCATCTGTGGAAATGAGCCCCATGGGGCATTAAAATAAATTTATAGCACCCAGGGTCACCCACCTGAATTGGTTTTTGTTCCTCATTGCAAAACAGAACTCCCCTCTACATCATCCCCAAACCCTGGGAATTCAGCTGGGCATCTCCAGTCCTGGCTGAGAGGAGTAAGAATAGAGAGTTCCTGCAGAATCACAGCTACGTGTCCACCTCCAACACGTGGGAGATGAGGAAGGCTGCTGCCCCAGCCAGGCAGTGGGGAGGGGGTGCCCAGCCCCATGCGGACACTCATGTGCCAGAGCTTCCTCTTTTTTCGTTCTTTCTTCTCATTTTTCATTTCTGGCTCTCCTGGGAAGACAGCTCAGACAGTGTCTGGCCTTACCCAGAGATAAACCTCCTTGTTCTTGTCAAAAGCAGTGGCAGGTGAGTGGCAGTGCAGGCAGCACCATGGTTTAACTCTTTCTCTTCAAAATGAGGATCAAGGAACAGCAGTGCTGGCTCAACCCACCTACAGCCAGCATCCACATCTTCCCAACCACCTAGTGTTTTGTTCCAGCATCAGCCAAAGTGTTCTCATTTGCAGGTCAAGATCAAATGATAGCTGCAACACATCACCATCAAGTGAAGGAGCATTTAAACATGAAAATTAATCACCAAATTGAGATTGGTGTGAGGTCAGTGTTGCTGCCCATTGCCATTTTTCTTACAATACCCTGCTCTGGATTCAGGTGCATTGCATCTGCCTCAAGATCAAGCCTTGCTCTTCAAAAAGTACCCCGCAACAATCATAGAAGAGTAGAGATTGGAAGGAACCTCTAGAGATCATCTAGTTCAGCCACCCTGGCACAGCAGGATCCCTTCGATCCAGTTGCACAGGAACATGGCCAGGCAGGTTTTAAACATCTCCAGAGAAAGAGACCCTACAATTACAAATCCCTGAATTAAGTAAAGCAGCACACAGGTGAGGTAGGGAGTACTGAGGAGACACCCCAGAGTGAAGCTGACACGCAGCAGAAATGGAAATAAAGTGGTATCACAGAATCACAGAACATTAGAGATTGGAAGGGACCTTGAAAGATCAATCCAGTCCAATCCCCCTGACACAGCAGGATCCCCTACATCTAGTCACACAGTAACATGGCCAGGTGGGTTTTAAATGTCTCCAGAGAAGGAGACTCCACAACCCTCCTGGGCAGCACCTTCCAGTGCTCTGTCACCCTCACAGGGAAGAAGTTCCTTCTCAGATTGATGTGGAACCTCCTCTGTTCCAGCTCACACCCGTTGTCCCTTGTCCTATCATTGGGTGCCACTGAGCAGAGCCTGGCTCCATCCTCCTGACATCCACCCTTTCCATATCCATCAACATTCATGAGGTCAGCCCTCAGTCTCCTTTTCTCCAAGCTCAAGAGATGCAGCTCCCTCAGCCTTTCCTCATCAGGAAGATGTTCCTCTCCACTGGCTCTGCACTGAATATCTAGGCTCAGATTTCTTTTAGACTGGAAGTGTTTTCAAAGTTGTGAAGAAGCTGAGCCGTCGGGATGCAAACCCAAGGATCTATTTCTTTAAATTACTTTAAGAGGCAACTTTACACATCAGAGCCCACGACTGCTCAAGTATTTCCTGAGAAGCTGTGGAAGCCTCATCTGAAGCCTCATCAGTATGCCTCTGCAAGCCTGTACTGTAGCCCAGTATGAAGGCAATAGCCATAGGTACTGCATTTGCATTTTTATGCAGACATTTACATGAATAAATGAAGTGTTTTGTATGTCTGCATTCCCATTTAGACACAAATCCCCGTTTCCAAGAGCACATTTCCAGTAGCACGCTGAAAACAGAGCCCTTAAACAATGTCCTGCTGCCGCAGCCTTCCCCCGATGTGGCAGTGAGCTTGCAATTTTAAACTCATTTTTCCTCTGTGTCTCCGGAGCTGTGCAAGACCCTTTGAGGATTTTAAAGCCCTACAAGTGTGTCCCCCTTCACCCATGGCAACGCCACGGCTCACGGCAAATTCATTCCCTCGCTAACGGTCCCCTTGGCACCATGTCCTGGCATTGGCTCCATAATCTCAGGAGAAGGTACAGCGAGACCTGCAACAGCATCTAGCATCCCACAGCTTTTATATCCCTGGAAATCCAAACCATTTAAATAACATGGAAATGGGGTGAAGAAGGGGAATGGACAGTGGGGTAAAATGGTGACGAACCCAAATACTCAGACTCCCTGCAGAAAGCTCATTTCAGCCTCAGCTTCTTCCAGGTAGATGGTGATAGAATTACAGAATCATTCAGGTTGGAAACAACCACAGAATCATAGAATCACTACGGACGGGAAGGGACCTCGAAAGATCATCTAGTGAATGAGGAACTGCCAAGGACTTCATGCCTCAGTCTGGGGCCCGACCCAGCAATGGCGCTGATGGGCTCTGGTCCTGGCTCTGCTCTGGATTTCCTGTGGGAATGGGTGAGTTATTGAAGACTTGCAGTGCTTCAGCATTTCATTAATTGATCAGTGGGTCAAATCACAGTTTAACACGAGTGCCAACTACTACAAGGAATGGATTCAGCTGAGAAGACAGTTGAGACAAGAGAAAGAAATTCCCCATCACATTATTTAAAAAATAAATAAAAACTACCAAACTACCCCTGCCTTCTGCTAAACCCCACGATGAGCTACTTGTTTCCATCTCAAAACAATTCCCCTTACAAATCCTGCAGCTAAGTTGCAAAGTCTTCATTCCAGGGCTTTGGAAAGCTGGATTTTTCAAAGGTCTTGGCAACCTTCACTCCCCTCTGGCCCTGTTGTGCACATGCACCTGGGGAAGGTGGGTGGGGGTAGCATTGGGCTGGAGCCTGTGGAAACCAAGCTCAGCTTGGAAAAAAAACCCCAATCTCCACAAGTTCCTGAGTGCACATGTGTTTTCCTCTTCAAGTCGAATCCCCGGCTTGCTGTCTCTGGGGCTGAAGCTAAGAAAACCTATAAAGTGTCTCAGTTTTTCCATTTTTTTTTTTGAAGGCCCAGACATTAAACTCTCTGGCAAACAACTGTTTTCAGGCTCGATGAATCATTTCTATCAAGTCCTGTATTTAAGACAATAATCCCCTCCCAGAAAAGAAGACTGGGAAGAGCCTGGTTTTGCAGAAGGAGAATGAAAAGACATCACAAAACACTACGACCCTTACCCTGAAGTCCCTCTCACTCTGAAGCCAGTATTAAAGACATGTTGGATCACTCTGAATCTAGGATGAAGCACTGTGTTGCTCAGCTATCAAGTAAAACTTTGCTGGAGCATCTGCCATCCCCACTAACCCTCCTTCCTCCTTGCAGCCACCACTGCTGAGCAATTAGCAAAAGCGCCTCTTCTACCTCGGGAGCTGCAAGGGCTGGGTTGCCCCCACGCCCCACAGGAGAAGCCAAGGGCCAAGCATCCAAAACTGTGCAATATCTAAGGCCTTGTTTTAATTCCAAGGAGACCAGTAGGACACCTCACCTCCAGCCTGCCCTGCCTGCAGCTCATCATTAGCTTTTTCTTTTCCCCTTCTCCTGCTGTGCTTGGAGGTCGACAGAGGCTAATTAAAAAAAAACCCCAAATAGTGCTTGCACGGCACAGCTCTGTCACTCCAGTGTCACACCTCCTCTGTCAGGTGTGGCAGAGACACCCTCGAGCTCTGTCTCTGAGAGCGCGATGAAGGACAAGATGCCAGCAGTCCTCAACAGGCTCGAACACTGTGACAGCAGCCGCCACCACCAGAAGGATGTTCGAGCAGTGACGGAGGGTTTCAATCCCGTTAGTTCAGTCCTATCCAGCTCAGCGAGAATGAAAGAGAGGCCTTTTGTCAGTCGTGACAAAGGCATGGGACCAGCCGAGGCTGCTGCCTCAGCTCTTTCAGCACTGCTGGGGTAGGTGTGCTGCAAGCCTGGACTCCTTCATTCCTTCAGTGTCCACTACGGCACCTGATCTACCCTTTTCTCGTGGCTGGGGCAGCAGGAGTGTGGGTTTCCCAGCCAGAGCAGCTCAGGTCCTACCCCTCAGACTGGATGAAGAGTCCACCCATGTGAAGATTATGATCAGCAAAAGGCTGTGCGGCCACACATTGCTAACACAAACTGCACTGATGTTGAGGTGCTGGGAAACCTCAATGGCTGCTGAAACTCTCTTGATGGAGAAAGGAGGATGAGGTTTGTAAGTCCTGGTTTGTAGGACTTCTAAGCCTTTACTTAAAAAACGCCTCCTCTCTACAAAAAGAAGTAGCTCCAGCATTTTGGCATTAGCCACCAGGAGGCAGGCAAATCTAAACAAGCTCTTGTAGCCACCAAATTCCAGCTGACAGCCATAGCAGTCCCTGCCAGCAGACAATAGGACCAAAGGGAAGCAGCAAAATGGTCCCCAATTGTAAGGCCAAGCTTAACTGTAAGCAAAATCCCTTCCCAAAGAAAGGCATTGAGAACCAATGGAAACCTACGCCATGGCTCATGGTTGTCTGGTGCCTCTGCTGCTCCCAGTTGTGGCCACTGGATTGTGTGTCAAGTGGCTGAGCAAAGCCCAGGCAGCTGAGGACATGCTGGCTCTTGCTGTCTCAGTCCAGTCTGGGAGGCAGAGGAGGAAGAAGCCAACAAACTCCTTGTCCTCAAGGCCCTCCTGCAGAAAGGGGTTACTGCTAAGGGACCTGAAATCCCCCCAAATCCTTTAAAATGATCCAGGAAATGCTGTAAACCCCAGCGAGTAAATCACAGGTACCTCTGTGGGCTATGAGGAGGCATTTCCAGGTAGTGGAATTATCTTGACACAAAGGAGTGATTTATACATAAATTACAGTAACTTTGCCCATGCTAACAAGGCTGTCACACCACTCTGATTTACTGGGAACTTGTAATGGAAAAGCTCCATTTCCCTGACACCCAGCAGTAATGGGACACGCTAGTAATTCCCACAAGCACTTCCCCTGCTTGAGGTGGCTGCAGTAGAAGGTCAGGGGGGTCCCACTGACCACTCTCAGCCTGAGAAGGCCACCCTACATGGGCTCATCAGCCCTGGACCTGCCGGGGTGGCCCCAGTGAGATGCCTGCCCTCACCTAGCAACCAGCAAGGAGGATCCGGCACTGATACGCGAGAAATTAAACCCAGACAGAGCAGACTAGGAGCTGGGAGCTGAGCAGGAAAATGAAAACGTGGCTCAAGGAATCCTTTCACATGAAACACATGACAAATCAGCCTCTTTAGGGCATCTAGCTGATGCTTCCATCAACAAAGTGCATTTTTAGCTGCCCTCTACATCAGACCCATGAGCTCCCTCCCAGCAGCTTTGCTCTGGCCACCACTGCCCAGGAGAAGTCCCCACTCAGCGCAGTGCACAGCTCTGTTACAATTCCCCACCACAGCTCCAGGCTCTCCCAGTATGACCCTTCCTTTCATTCCTGCAGAAACACCTCACCTTTCGTCCCCAGACCCAGCTCCCATTCAGACGTGAATCTGCACAACTGCGACACCTCAGTCCTTCTGCCAGTTCCTTGCTGCTGTTTACGAGGCAGTGAACAGACATTTATCTCAATTTCAAAGCAGCAGTTGTCTTGTGCCAGCCGAAATTTTCCAGCGTGGCAGCGTGCTGGCCCCTGGCAAAGGGCACAGCCATGGTGTGAAGTCTGAGCTGGAACTCAAACTTGCTTAATTAAATTACCTGATAGGGAAGCTCTGGGCCTGAGGAGCAGCACTTAGTGAAAGCACTGGGTTTTCTCCAGCTGGACCATGACAAGAAGCAAAACTTGGCCAAAGAACTGCAACAGCCCAACTGTGCAGTTAAAAGAAGAGCCCCACATCCTACATTCCCCACCCAGCACAGAGAAACGTAGACTGGGGGAACCTGGATTCACAGAATCACAGAACATTAGGGATTGGAAGGGACTTCAAAAGATCATCCAGTCCAATCCCCCCCCACCATGGCAGGATCCCCTAGATCCAGCTGCACAGGCACATGGCCAGGCGGGTTTTAAACTTCTCCAGAGAAGGAAACTTCACAACACCCCTGGGCAGCCCCTTCCAGTGCTCTGTCACCCTCACTGGGAAGAGGTTCCTTCTCAGATTGATGTGGAATCTCCTCTGTCCAGCTGACACCCACTGCCCCTTGTCCTATCATCAGATGACACTGAGCTGGCTCTATCCTCTTGACACCTGCCCTTTACCTGTGGTGTGGGCTTGGCTCTGACAGCAGCACTACGGCATTTGCCTGGGTGAAGACAACCCATCCAGCAGCAAAACAAAGAAGGTGAAACCAAACAAAGAGTTTAATCTGTTGAAATCAAGCCCACAGTGCTTTCCCAACCACCTCCATGAGTTTCTAGCCCTTCTACATATTTAATAAAAAAATGTTTGCTGCCCTGCCAGCAATTAAAAGGGTCCGTTGAATCCAGTGAAGAAAGGATCAGCTCATCAGGGCTGTCCTGCTGAAGAAGATAAAGGGGTTTAGGAAGAGCTGTAACTGTTCTTGGAAAGAAAGTAGACAATTTCTTGAGCAACTCTGCTTGCTTGAGAAACCCAAGAGTCTCACTTCAACGTGAAGGAGAGGGAAACACTAAAGTGCAAAGAATTCCCCTCCTACTTCAAAGAGAACTATTAATTTTCTAGGAATGACTGTAGAAAAAATCAGATGAACTATTTCCTCGAAGTGTGACCAGGTTAAGACTTGGCTTGATGGGGCTTTGAGTAGCCTGCTCACTGCAGGGGGGCTTGGACTAGATGATCTTTAAAGGTCTTTTCCAGCCCAACACAGTCTATGACTCTAAGATCAGTCACAAGCAATGAATATAGCCAAGAAAAAGCAGAACTTGTCCCTGGGAGGTGGTGGAGTCCCCATTTTTGGAAGTATTTAAAAACCAAGTAGCTAGAGCACTTGAGGTCATGGTCTAGGGATTAGAGAGATGTTGGGATGAAGGCTGGACTTGACGATCCTGGAGGTCCTTTCCAGGTACGATGATTCCCTGACTCAGAAGCTGACCAGCAGCTCACCAGAGGTACCTCTTGGCTGGCAAGGCTGCTGTAAAGTGAACTGGAACAAGGCTAAACGAGTGGGAATCCCTTTGGCCGCATCGCTAACAGGAGCTAAACGAAAATTATCTGTTTACACCTTTCTGCAACATCCACTCCAATCACAGGAGCACAGAGGCAATCAGCATCTGCCAGCGCCCGCTGTCTTGCACAGCTCATGGCAACCTCATGCCGGCCTCATGGGTTACATCACACGCTTCAGAGGAAGAATAATTATCACCGCGAGCCTAAACGAGTCGAATAAAGAGGAGACCTGACCATGTGGCAGCCGTGCTGGCCAGCAGAGCTGGGAAAACAGAGTAATTGTTGCAGCCACAGCTTGAAGGCACAGGAAAAGGGGATAGAAATTATGGAGGTGATTTGATAACAGCGTTTTGCAGGCAAAGCGGAAGGACAGCAAGTGATTCAAGAAGGAAATGTTTCTAGCCAGCAGACGAGCTGCAGAATCATAGAATCATCAAGGCTGGAAAGGACCTTCGAGATCATCAAATCCAGTCATCCACCCTACAACTCCCAAACACTAACCCAGCTCCTCAAACATCCTGGGCTGCCCATCTGTTGAAACCCTCCAGGGACGGTGCCTCCAGCCCCTCCCTGGGCAGCCTGTTCCAAGGCCTCCCCACTCTTTCTGGGCAGAAGCATTTCCTAAGATCCAATCTGACCATCCCCTGGCACAACCTGACCCCATTTCCCCTCGTCCTATCANTGTTCCAAGGCCTCCCCACTCTTTCTGGGAAGAAGCATTTCCTAAGATCCAACCCGACCCCATTTCCCCTCGTCCTATCGCTAGTCCCTAGGGAGTAGAAGCCAACCCCCACCTCACTACACCCTCCCTTCAGGTAGCTTTCCCCTTCTGCTGATTTGCACCCTCCAGGAGCTACCACAACGGAGACTTCTTGAGAGAGGTGGCCCTCCAGAGCGGAATTGGTGGTGGGAAGCCCACATGAATAGTTAACACACCTCTTGCTGATGCATGTACGGCTGCAGAGACCAGAACGCCCAACCCACAGCACGTGAGTGCTTGAAAGACAAGAATTAATGGAGAAATCATGTGAAGAGGTGGTCACATGAGAGATAAGCAGCACGCAGCACACATTTCACACGGGCTGGGTAGGAACAGGACAGAACAAGAGCTCCTTGCTCAGCTCAGCTTCTTTCCAGTTCCCTTTGAAGCAGTGAAAAGCCCCTTGGATGTCTTCTCCACGGTGATGGCATAGAAATATGGGTACCAATCTCCTTCGCAAAATTCTTTGAGATTTATGATTAAAACTCATTCTGAAATGTTCTTACTGAGTATGACTACAGAGTAGTCTTACACGTAGACTACAGAGGGGTTTGTGGACTGGTCTGGCCCTGCTGTCATTAACATTCTCCATGTGGGGTAGGAAGCAGATAACTACATTTGAGCCTTTCAGAGAAGGACCTGGTGACCACAGTGAATCATAAGCGGGGCATAAGCCAGGACAGATCCTCTTGTGGAAAAATACAAAACCAATGGCAAAGAAAACTCCAAACACCATCCAGCCTGGGAAGCAGAAACAGCAGCCCAGGCTGCAAGACACATGAAGTCATCTTTCCGCTCACTGCTGTCAACAGATTGCTTGGCCCCAGCTGACAGGGCAGGGGTGACGTGGCTCTAGAAATATGTAGGGCAATGGAGATTCTAGAGAAAGCCTAAGTGAGGCCACGTTGTAAACCAGGGGATTGGGAAAGGTCCTTGAACTGGAGAACCATGCTGTTCCACACCACCAGCTTGGCTGCAGTTCCTACTGCTGAGAAGGCCAAGAGGATACGGTTGGATTAGCCAGCCCAAACATCTGGCTGCCCTGGTGGTGAGCAGGGAAGGAAACACATCTAACTACCCATGTCAACTCACAGCTCTGTGTGCCAGGGATGGAAGCAACCTGCTGTGACACCACAGAGAAGGATGGGTGAAAGGCACAGCCATGAATTCTCTGTCCTGTCCCTCCACATCTCCTGATTATCACAGATCCCACTTCTAAGAGGTTAACAGAGCAGCCTTCAGAGCCTCTGCTGGTAAAACACTCCATGGGCAGCCTTCCACTTCTAGACCACAGAATCACAGAATCATCAAAGCTGGAAAGGACCTTCAAAATCATCAAGACCAATCATCCGCCCTACAACTCCCAAACACTAACCCAGCTGCTCAAACACCCTGGCTACCCCTTTGTTGAACCCCTCCAGGGGCAGTGCCTCCATCCCCAACGTGAGCAGTCTGTTCCAAGGCCTCCCCACTCCTTCTGGGAAGTTGGTTTTCCTAAGATCCAATCTGAACCTCCCCTGGCACAGCCTGACTCCCTTTCTTCTTGTCCTATTGCTAGTTTCTAGGGAGAAGCAGCAAAACCCCACCTCACTCCAATCTCCCTCCAGGTAGTGGTAGAGAGCAGTGAAATTGCCCTTCAGCCTCCTCTTCTCCAGGGTGAACAGCTCCAGTTCCCTCAGCCTCTCCCCATCAGGCCTGTTTCTCCAGACCCCTAATCAGCCCTGTTGCCCTTCTCTGCCTCCTCCCCAGCCCCACCATGTCCTTCTTGTACTGCGGTGCCCCAACGGCACCCAGTACTCGAGTCTGCTGTACAAAACAGTGGAAATGTGGTTCCCTCCTCTCAGCATCAAATCCAGCTCCATCTGTGCTTTGGTCTCCACTCTGCCCTGCTCCTGGCAGCCTTTCCCTGGGCTCAGTTGGACAGACCGTAAATAGCAGTGGCTGGGGATGCAGAAGCTATTCAATATTTGAGGTCAGGTGCCCAGGGAGCAAAGAGCCCATTTTCCTCCTGGACACGAGGCATTAGCACTTTCTTAACAACCCTGTGCCCAGTTAAATTTAGTGCCTCGGCACACACACAGCACAAGGTCACGCTGGCTTTTCAGGAGCCCTTCTAGCTCCGAGACAGTTGCACCTCATTTCTTTCTCATATATTTGCGATAAACCGTGTCGCTCGTACTGGAACATCTATCCTCTGAGTCATGTCTAGGCACAAGGGGGGTTCGGACCAGTGTCTGGGGGCACGAACAAAAAGGCCATTAATGGCAGCAGAGGCTATGGACAGTCAGAGGTTTAACTCACCCAGTTTATGACAGTAATTTGTTTCCAGGTTATTGGTGGTGACGGCAGCCATCAGACTCACATTGCAAATATGAAGAAAGAAAAAAGTCAAAAGACTTGAGAGTCAGACTCAAAATGAAGCTGTAAATGAATAACTGTGGAAAACATTACTGAAAACATTATAGACTCGCTTTCCTAGAAAGGATAAACCTATAAAAGAGAGCCCAGGCCTGGAGACTTGCTCTCCTACTGCCTCTTTTTCTCATTTCCCCACTGGTTTCCCATTTCTCGATTGGTGCTCACCAAGTGCAATATTAGATTATGAGTGGCATTTCTCTTATGTGGCTTCATATTAGAGAGGGGCTCAGGCAAGAGCCAGCTGGAGGGAAAAGAGGAAAGCATGTCCCAAACTTTTTCATTAAAGAAGCATCTCCCCCCACATCTGGGTTTTGTTGCTGAGACTTACCTCTGCTGATTTCAACCTCTTTATTATTTGTGCCTATCCATTACTGAGTTTTTCTTGCACAAATACCACTATGTGAAGTCAGCTTTGCAGACGAATCTGGCAGCTTTTTTGTCTAAAGCCAGATGACTGTCCTCAGTTTCCTCCAGCCCCATTCTGGGTGCAGTGTCCACCCAGTTTTAAAACCATCAAGTACCTTCTGCTCAGGTTTTCTAAGCTCAGTGATGCCTCTCTCTGTATTACAGAACCACTAAGGCTGCAAAAGCCCTCTGAGCTCATCAAGCCCAGACCAGGACCTAACATCACCACTTCACCCACACCAGGGCATTAAGGGCTGCAGCCAGGCTAGCCTTCAACACCTCCAGGAATGGGTCCACCACTGCCCTGGCAGCAGTCCATTCCAGGCTCTGATCAGTCTTTCCATGAGGAAGGGCTTCCTAACATCCAACCTAACCCTGCCCTGGCAGCTTCGGACCCTGCCCTCTCATCCTGGTGCTGGTTACCTGGGAGAAGAGCCCAACCCCCACCTGACTGCAACCTCCCTTCAGGGAGTTGGAGAGAGGGAGAAGGTCCCCCCTGAGTGTCTCTGCCAGGCTGCTGTCCCCCCACTCATCTCCCAGTCTGTAGCTGTGGTGGGTTATTGTAGCCAAAGTTGGCTCTTAAACCTGATACTATTGGCTTGCCAGCTTGGTGTCATCTGTGAATTTACTAACTAGAGTACATTCGATCCCCTCATCCAGGTCATTAAAAAAGATATTGAATAGTGCTATGCCCAGCACTGATCCCTGGGGGACACCACTGCTCACTGGACACAACTGGATGCAGCACTATTCACCGCCACTCTCTGTGTCCTGCCTTGCTAAACAGATAACCTGTTCTTTAGAGCAAAAATAAATAAACCACCTTCAAAACCAAGCTTAATTTTTTCCCCAAAGTTAAGGTTATGTTTATTCCTTTAGGATGGAAGCCACTCTATGAACATTTACCCCCACGCAGGTGAATAACATCTGTACTTAAACACATTATTGATGTCGGCAGATATATTTTGAATGAAGTGGATGAGTTTCGGTTCTATCACTTAAAAAAATATTAGCAGTTATTTGTGGATTTCTTCTTCTCTCCCTCTCCCTGAATTTGCCATGAGGTTCACAGTGATTGAAAACAACGGCACAACCAAGGTCTCCTTGTTAATGGATGTGTCGAAATCCCAGAGGTGGAAGTTGTGACTGCAGCTCCACACATTACACTGCATTTCTCATCCATTTCGCAGCACAGAGCCGGAGTTATTTTTAAAGCCATATGGTTCTGCTCTACTCACAACCTACAGTTAACACTGTGCTGTGAGTGCATGAGTAGGCATTTACATACAGAGGCAGAAGAGGAACCTCCATGTCCCAGCACTCATTTACATAAACATACGTGAGATTGATGTTTAATGGATGCACTTAAGAAGCCCCTTCTGATCCTCCAGATACTGCCACCCCCAGTAATAAGCTCCATGCCTGAGCTGAGGCAGGTATCTCTGTGTTCCCTCTCCTTCCACCAGTCTCCATGAGCATTATGTATTTATAATATATGGTGCATTTACACCCAGCGCAGTGGTCCCCGCGCATCCATTCCGAGCAGCCCGTGTGCTGATTGCTGCATACATCACCACTGCGAGCCTGTAAATCAGTCACCCCTAAATTGGATCTCCACTGCCACAAGCATATCGTGTATGAAGATGTTGTAACTCAGCAACAGCATAATAACCGCCTCTCACGACCTACTAAAATTTGTGACCATACTGCCTTAAAAGTCGATGGAGCACAAAGTTGCTGGGCTGGGCTAGAGAGGAGCAGTAGCTGGAGCTAAGCACAAAATCACAGAACATTAGATTGTAAGGGACCTTGAAAGATCATCCAGTCCAATTTCCCCTGCACAGCAGGATCTCCTACATCCAGTCACACAGGAACATGGCCAGGAGGGCTTTTAATGTCTCCAGAGAAGGAGACTCCACAACCCTCCTGGGCAGCACCTTCCAGTGCTCTGAAACCCTCACTGCGAAGAAGTTCCTTCTCATATTTATGTGGAACCTCCTCTGTTCCAGCTCACACCCATTGCCCCATGTCCTACCATCAGATGACACTGAACAGAGCCTGGCTCCATCCTCCTGACACCCACCTGTTCCATATTTATGCACATTAATGGGGTCACCCCTCAGTCTCCACTCCCAGCACTCTCCCTCCACTCTCCAGCAAACCAGCACATGCTCAGACAACCAGCACCAGCATCTCCCCGGGGATCTTCCAGAGACACCTGGGGCTGGGGCTGCCCTCTTGCTCTCACTACACCCTGATGCAGCTGTTTGGCACCTCTGTCCATCCACACTGCCTGGCGCTGATGCCTGCTGAGGAGGAAACAGCCCTGAAGGCACAGGGTAAAGGCAAGCCAAGCTCCTGGCTGGCTGATCCAAACCACGCACTGCCTGGTGCACTTTCACTTATTCTGTAAGAGTCAAACAAACACACGGCTAAATAAATCATGAGAGCTGCTGAGATGTTACCTTTTATTCAGATTGCTCATTCATGAAGATAAAGCATCAACATCTCCAGCTCTCCTGAGTTACAGCAACACAAACAACAAGAAAAGTCCTGAGGGAACCCCTCCAAAGAGCAGAGACTAAGTGTCAGGCAGACAAGGCATAGACAATGGGTTTGAGCTTTGTCTTCAGCAGGCCAGAGAGCAGGATCACACTAAAATATACAGCAGGGAGAGTGATGAGGCTGTAAAACATTGTGTGGGGTTCAGCCAGCAGTGCAGCCATCAAGAGAATGGCAATCAAGATGTTTGCAGTGCCAAAGGACAGCTGGGAAAGGTTCAGTGTCAGCTTCTCAGAATCACAGAGCATTAGAGATTGGAAGGGACCTCAAAGATCATCCAGTCCAATCCTCCTGACACAGCAGTTGCAAAGGAACATGGCCAAGTGGGTTTTAAACGTCTCCAGAGAGGGAGATACCACAACCCACCTGGACAGCCCCTTCCAGGGCTCTGTCACCCTCACTGCGAAGAAGTTCCTTCTCAGATTGATGTGAAACCTCCTCTGTTCCACCTCACACCCATTGCCCCTTGTCCTATCACTGGATGGCACTGAGCAGAGCCTGGCTCCATCCTCCTGACACCCACCCTTTCCATATTTATCAACATTATTGGGGTCATTTCACTTTTGTACAGTCCCACTATTCACATGCTGCAACATGGACCATTTTTTTAATCTCCTGGCTTTGGTGAAAGGGTTGTCCCTGTTTCACCACAAACAGAATCCATTCCCACCTATCACCTGCTCTGCAGGTGGGTGTGCACATAAGTATCTGCAGATAAAATAAATATCAATCACACTGATTCAAGAGGATCATTCAAATCTATAAAGATGAGCAGAACGTTACCAGCAAACAGAACAACAAATAACTGAACATGTATCCTGGTTGACGGTCTTTAAAATAGAAATGAAACTTAAATGATGGAGAGTCAGAAACACTCCTGAGATTTCCAATAAAACATGGTAACAGAATCACTGAGGCTGGAAAGGACCTCAAAGATCATCAAGTCCAACCTTCAACCCAACATCATTGTGGTGGTGTTAGGCTATAGGCTGGGCTTGATGATGTTAGAGGTCATTTCCAGCCTCAATAATTCTGTGATTCTGCAATTCCATGATCTCCCTGACCACTAGATGATGCACAATGCATGATGCTGCATGTGGTTTTATTTTTCACCGTTACTTGTTCCCTTAATTGCAGGAGTAAGTTAATTTAAAAAATGAGAGGCCCCCAAAAGAAGTCTAAAGAACCTGAGGTGCTGCTGTTCAGATTTTACCTCCAATGTCATCAACAATATTACTGCCCTGTAAGTCCTCCTCGAGCACCCTGAGGTTCATTTGCCTGTGAAGCCAAGGAGAGTTATTTCCCCTATAAGAATCACAGAATCAGGCTGGCTTGGAAGGCACCTCCAAAGGGCATCCAGTCCAACTCCTCTATAACAAGCAGGGCCATCACCCACCAGACCAGATTGTCCAGAGTCCCATTCAGCCTGACCCTGAATGGTTCCAGGGATGGGGCCTCCACCACCTCTCTGGGCAGCCTGTTCCAGGGATGCCTCACCCTCGGATTCAAGAACATTTTCGTAATGTCTGACCTCAATCTGCCCTTTTCCAGCTTCAAACCACAACCCCTCATCCTGTCAGTCCATGCCTTATTGAACAGGCACTTCACTCTGCTACACAAGCAAACCCAGGGCCACCGATGGAGAGGCTACACATGGATGTGGGGTGGGAGGATGGATGCTGCTGAAGTCCAAGACATGGTGCAGCCAACTCTGCTCCCTTGCAAACACCTAACCAACCATCATGGTGACTAGCGTCTGCAGACAACAACAGGCACATCGGTATTCCCAGCTGACTCCCCAGCAACATAACTGGGCCACTAAAACATAGCCAGTGTGTTTTAAAAACATGAACGGATGTGAGGAGACACTGCGAAAAGAGACTTGCGAGATGTTTCTCTTCTCTTCCACCCATCACTCCCAGAATAACGTGAGGAGCGAGGCGGAAGGAAAGCTGCTGCAGGCAGCATAAGGGCAGCACCCAGGCAGCTGCCTGTCTCACCCCAGCACAGCCCCGGGGCAGCAGGCTCAGCGAAGCCTGGGACATACTAGCCCTGGGCACCGGGCTCAGGAATTAGCCCCTTTTTGTTGTTTCTTTTCATGGAAAGGAGTAATTCTAGCTGAGTCCATGGAAGTGATTCCTGTTACAAAGGAAAGGCTGTGGGAGCGGGGAGGAGGCTTAACACAAACATTCGATTTAAATACAGACATCTGACATCGGTAAAAAATGAATCTGCAGAGTTTAACTGTGGAGCCACACACACGGGTGTTTCTGGTTCCACGGGAGGCTTGCGCAGGCAATTCTCCTAGTTCCATGGATATTGTACTTCAGCTTTTAACTCTGTTACTTATTTTTCTGTGGCAGAGCAGTGGAGTCCAGGGAAGATCGTCTAAGTTACACTCAGAGCAGATATCCTACAGACCTGTCTGGAATGGGTTAAGGAATTTTTAACCAGACAGCTGGGATGTGAAAGCTTTGCATAGAATTATAGGGTTGGAAGGGACCTCCAAAGGTCATCTAGTCCAAGCCCTCTGCAACAAGCAGGGCCATCACTCACCAAACCAGATTGCCCACAGCCCCGTTCAACCTTCTGCAGAGAAAGGGTTTGGAAAACTGAAATAAAAAGGGAACAAGAAGTTGTTTTAAGAACCTTTTAGTGCTTCTCAGACAGGCAAGTTGCTGCAGAGCTTTTAGCTAGACAAGGGGCTGCTTCATGTCTTCTTGTCCCACCAATCCACGGCAGCAGGACCTCCAGAGGATGCGCTGCACGTGGGTCTACAACTCGTGGGTCCTGTCCCCGATCCACCAACCTACAGCCCAGCCCCACCAGCAGGAGTCAGTGGCTTCCAATTTAAACAGAAAAGGACAGGCTGAGAGAGTTGGGGGTGTTCAGCCTAAAGAGAAGGCTCCAGGGAAACCTTCTAGTGACCTTCCAGTCCCTGAAAGGGGCTGTCAGAAAGCTGGGGAAGACTGTTCCCAAGGGCAGGGAATGTTAGGACGAGGGGTCATGGTCTGAAGCTGGAAAAGGGAAGATTGATGTCAAACATCAGGAAAAAGTTGTTGAATCTGAGGGTGGGGGATCCCTGGAACAGGCTGCCCAGAGAGGGGGTGGAGCTCCATCCTTGGAGCCATTCAAGGTCAGACTGGATGGGACTCTGGGCAGCCTGATCTGGTGAGTGATGGTCCTGCTTGGTGTAGTGGATTGGACAAAATGGCCTTTGGAGGAGCCTTCCAACCCAGCACAATTCTATGAAAGCAGCATCTCTCGACAAACCAGAAACAAACTCTGGTTTCTCCTCCCTGGCTCTGTAACCGAAGTGGAATTCTCTCTCCATTGGCAGGAGCCGAAAGGCTGCTGCGTGCCCCCCATCCCCCCAACAACAGCATCGGGGGCCGTTTATCGCTGATCCTGCTTGAGGATCAAACCAGCTCTGCTCTGGCTGCTCGTAACTTCACCTCTGGAGATAACGTACCATGTCAGAGACAGTGAGGGAGGGAAAGCAAGACAGCAGCAATGCGCTTATCCCCTGGGCAATCTGAGCAGCTCTTGGCAAGCTGATACAAATTGGATTTTAAAACCTCAACGAGCATCTAGCAAAATGTGGGACGGTGACACATGTGGGTATTACTGTGCCAGAGAGCCACATCCATTCTCTTTTTTCTTACGTAGCTGCACATCGAGAAGCTGTCACCTAAAACCCCAAACCTGCCCCACGAAACACTCCTCTTCAGGAGGCGCTCTGCAACACCCTGAGACGAGGCTTACACAGCCCTGTTGGCAAGTTGTCAGAGGCAGGAATCTCCCCTATCAGTCATGGTGATTAATATTTGAATAAAGCCTCTATCTCGACACACTCAGGGAAATATGTGCAAATGAGATACAGCAGGGTAAGGCAGATTAAGCACCCGGTACAACATGAGATTAAAGATATCGATTCTGCCTGGGGTCTGAGGCATCACCCGCTCTTCATGAGATACAGGAGTTTCAGCTGTAAGCTGAGAGTCCTCCGAGGCATCCTGGTTGACTTCAGCTGCAGGAGATGACACAGGTCCCTTGGTCTGGTGGTGGCACATCTGGATTGCTTTGGGTTTGGGTCCAACACCAGCCAAGTATCAGACACAGATGAAGTGCTTGAGTGCCCCCCTTGCCAGGAAATGCAGAGTCTGGAGGGAAATGTTGGGAGCCTGGAACAGGGCTGTGTTGTACCAGTGCCTGTGTGTGGGACCATACCACTCAGCAGGGCTCAGGGGGTGGTGGCACATGCTTTTCACACCTAGTACCTCCACGATGTGGCCTCATGGTCTCAATGTAGATCAGGCTCTCATCTACAAGAGCACCGTGGCACATGTGCCAACTCTCCTGTAGGTGGTGATGGAGTGAGACACCCTAAAATGCCCTAGAGCCATCCAGTAGCCAACAGCTGGCAGCAGCTCTGGGTCACTGTCTAGCCGCATGCCTGCCAGAAAAGTGCTTCTATGGATTGATCTTTCTAATCCTGCTGCATCTCAGAGGCACTGCAGCAGATTGAGCCAAAGCGCTAAAGTTAGGCTTGGAAGCTCCATTCCTCGAAAGCCTTATCCCTCTGATACAGCTCATCATCTAAAAAGGAGATTTTCTCAG
Organism: Rhinopomastus cyanomelas; assembly: GCA_013400115.1. NCBI lineage: Eukaryota > Metazoa > Chordata > Aves > Bucerotiformes > Rhinopomastidae > Rhinopomastus > Rhinopomastus cyanomelas. The sequence continues at coordinate 3,140 of VXBP01008005.1, read as the reverse complement.
TCAACTGGATCTGCTCTGAGTGCCTGTTTCTGAAAGAGGGCCAAGAGCAGGGATTCCAGGTTGATGAGGCCAAATACCCAGCCCTCCATGCCAAAACCCATCAGCTCCTGGTATTAGGCGCCGCTGCCACCCACTCACAGGACAAGAGCTGAGGCTCATCAATCCATGTGAGCACATCTGGACACACAGACACAGAGACATAGCACTTCGGAGCAGTTTGGTGGCTCAGAACCAGGTGATGGCAGCTCTGCAGAGAGTCACGGTGTGCCCCAGGGTGGTGGCATGGCCAAAGCTGGGGTATTGCATGAAGATCCTTCTGGGGAACACTAGTACTGGCCCCTTCCCTTCCCCACCCTGCTTGTCCTGGCAAAGTGCTAGCATGTCTGCTTGTAACAGAAAGGGTCTTCAGCAACAATCCCCACCCCCAGACAGCTCTGCTTTTTTGCTGCTTTGTTATTGACATGTCCGCTTGCAGCCAGAACAATGAGATCCAAAGGAGGATCCAAAGGTCACGTCGGGAAGACACAACCACCCTGACTTCAAAGAGAAATGCAAAACCACTTACAATTGCCTGTGGGTTTCCACATACCACTCACACCCCTGTGGGGACCTGGCCCCTGCATATGAGTCAGTGCTGCAGTTCTGCTCTGCAGCACCCTTGTGTCCCTCTTCCAATGTTCTATAAATGGCTGGAGGTTTTTTTTAATTCTGTGGGTTTTTTTCTCTTAATGTAATTGCTTTGATCTAGCAGCACATGCTGGGAATCTGATACACAAGAACTTTTCTACACCAAGAAAGAACCATCACGGATGCTTCCTAACATGAGCAAGCTCAGAGACATTCACAGTCACACTGGATGGAGCTCTGAGCAACCTGACCTAGTTGGAGATGTCCTTTGCTCGTCAAGTTAGATGGGACTCTGAGAAACTTGATGTAGATACTAATTGCAGGAGGGGTTGTACTGGATGAACTTTATTGGTCCCTTCCAGTGCAACCCATTCTGTGATTCCATGAGTCTATGATTTCAAACACAACATACACTTGAGGCAGGGCGTAAGCTGAAAGGCTGAGGTACAGCAGCCTCTTTTTCCCTGAGGAAAAGCATTGAAGATTAAAACCAGAGTGTCACAGAATCACAGAGGCTGGAAAAGTCCTCTGAGCTCATGTAGCCCAGACTAGGACCTTACATCACCACTGTAGTCAGATCAGGGCACTAAGGGCCACAGCCAGACTGGCCTTAAACACCTCCAGGGATGGGGACTCCACCAACTGCCCTGGGCAGTCCATTTCAGGGTCTGATCACCCTTTCCATGAGGAAGGGCTTCCTAACATCCAACCTAACCCTCCCCTGGTACGGCTTCAGGCCATCAAACTCCCTGACAATCACTCTTGACATCAAACTGCCCTACAAGGATGCTGTTCCACAACATGAACAACGAGACACACACGCACTCATGCCTTCTGCAGATGTCAGCTGATCTCCAGCCACGCTTGGTGAACCACAAGCAATCAAAACTGGGTAGGTACTAACATGGGTAATGGCCACACGTAGCCAATCACACAGAAAAAGCCAATCTCCAATTATCTGGCATGCAAATTATTCATCATGTTCCACCCCAGCACCTTTATTTCCAGGCAACTCTGATGATGAAGGGATGCAGAGCACAACTTTGAAAGTGCTGAAGCATCTGGAAGCTGAAAGCACTGAAGTGTGTCAATCCCATTGACTTCAATAAGTCCAAAGTCAGCTCCATCACATCTCAATACACCCAAAACACCTTTCATGTGGTCCTAAATCTGTACTGAAAGTGGAAGCACAGTTTCTCAGGGTGAATACAGACTGTCAGTCCCAATCTGGCCCTCAGGGCCACTTGACAAAAGGGCTTTAGCAACCCCCTGCACTTCTCTGCCTCGTGGAGAGGATGATAATACTGGGGTTTTTTCAACTATAAAAGAATTCTGTTGGGATTAACATTTAAGAGGCATAGCAGCAATGGAAGTGTTAACGTTTGATTAGGAGCAAAGCTCCCTCTCTGACATGGAGAATACCTAAAAAAATGAGGATGTATAAAAATCACCATATGAAAAGCAGATCTGTAACAGAGGAGCTCTTCCAGCCTGCCATCCCAAACCTTCCAGCTAGGATTTGGCATTTCTACACAAGATTTTCTCCTCCTCGGTCTACCTTTTCCCCCCCATTCTATGTGATTAACAGCTTTATTAATTTAACAGCTCCTTACTTAAGAGGATTCCACCAGCTTACTGGCGGGAGCCTGGATAGCAAGCGCAGACTGAGCTGTAGATACAGGAGGGCAATATAAGCTCATCCCGATGTACAACTTCCCGCAGTACGTTATAATCGAAGGCTCACAATGAAGCTATTCTTGGTAATCAAATCACACTGTTAAACCATCAGCCTCAGCCCAGATGCATGATCTGCTGTGTTTAGCTGGCAGGGAGTCAATTCCAGTGGCATCTCTCTGAATCTCCCTGATTTATGGAGTTTACACAGTTTCATCGCAGTGCTTCCCCCTCCATACCCCTCCTCGATTTTCAGCGCTGCCAGCTGGTATAAAACGTCAGTGAGCAGATACCCTTGCTCATGGTAAACCTCAAAGCAGGGGCTTCACAAACCCTTCCCTTCATCAACACTGGTAATAACAGTTAATGAAAAAAACCCCTAAATAATCACAGAATTATTGAAGCTAGAAAAGTCCTCTGAGCTCATCTAGACCAGGACATAACATCACCACAACAACCAGCAAGGCACTAAGGGCTGCAGCCAGGCTGGCCTTCAACACCTCCAGGGATGGGGACTCCACCATTGCCCTTGGTAGTCCATTCCAGGCTCTGATCAGTCTTTCCATGAGGAAGGGCTTCCTAACATCCAACCTAACCCTCCTGTGGCAGCTTCAGGCCCTGCCCTCTCATTCTGGTGCTGGTTAACTGGGAGAAGAGCCTGATCCCCATCTGACTACAACCTCCCTTCAGGGAATTGTAGAGAGGGAGAAGGTCCCCCCTGAGTCTTCTTTTCTCCAGTCTAAACAGCCCCAGCTCCCTCAGCCTCTCCTCATCAACTTTTCCCTCCAGTCCCTTCCCCCGGCCTGTTGCTCCTCTGGACCCACTCCAGCCCCTCAATC